>CM034151.1:215850646-216262567 GCA_019776745.2 Taxus chinensis
CGTGGTAAAGTTGGTTTTTATCTCAGAGACAAAGACCCGATTAATTTAAGACAAACTTATAGCATGGAAATCGGTATTGAGAACAACATCAAATTTTTTGGTAAACCATCTAAAAGGGGAGAAGTGAAGATCCTTCCACCAATAGAGAAAATATCTCTAATAAATTCTTTGAGTGTGGATTAGAAGCTAGATGAAATGATGGGATATTTGAACAGGTTGTCTTATAGAGTGGCTAGAAATTAAAAATGGGGTGTCTCACATTAAGAATAAACGATATTTAAATGGTAGAATGCATAATTAGGACAGAGAGGTTACAAATGATAAACCTCTGACAAGTGGAAGAGACCTTTCCATTGAGAGAAGAGGCCTAAAAATAAAGGTAATGAAAGATAAACACATGATCCTCTTTCTACCACAAATAATGAGGTAAATTAGATGGATGATTTAGCATGGTGTGAAGATTTTTTTATACCCCATCCTCCTTGTGTTCTTCTTGTAGTCAATGTTTTCTCTACTCACGTTGATAGTGATCAAGAGAGTCTAGAATCAGTTTATATGTTTGACTATGATGAATATTCAATCAATGTGTCTCAAATTTATGAACTTCTATTCCATGATTTTGAATATTTAGATCTCACATGATAAAGAAATATAATTGTGGAAGGTCTTCTGGAAAGGATATTTTATCTCTCAACAACGCTAAAAAGGCTCAAGTTAAAATCAATTATAACTTGAGAATTAATAAATATGAAAGTGGATAAGATAATCCTAAGGAACTTCCACTTAATTAAAATGATAGTAAGGGTGAAGATAGAGCTAAGAAGGTGGTTGTTGTTCCACAATAGAAAATCGCTTCCCCTCATCCTACTAAACACAATAATTTTTTGTAATCAATGAGAGGTAATTCTCCTCTTATTACTAGTGTCAATAGGGGCCCTCTTTCTTCAAAAATATAGCTAACAATAAGAGGAAAAGAGTAGAGACTAAACCTATAAGACAAATTTAAAAATAACATTCCCTCACCTTATGATTTGGGCTATTATTCTACATAAGCCCTTGTTTCTTATAGCATGAATGCCAATACTACCACAGTTCCCTCAAATACCCCAATGCCTAAGTATGTTACTTATGATATGTATTTTGTCCCCATCCAACTCAAAATAACAGTCCCTTTAATTGCGATTCTATGCGTTCCTGAGCATAGAAATATGGTGTTTTATTTCCTTGGTGCACAAATATCTACCTCCTCATCTATTTATGCTGTTAAATATAAGGAATTTAGTAAATAATTAGAGGAGGTTCCTGAGATTTATTTAGGCACATCACTAGTAGAAAGTTAGCTTTATGCGGATCCATTTTATACAACTTTACTTTTGAATGGGTGGTTGCTACATAATTACATGTTGGATCATTAAACCAATAAATTTATCTTCATGGGTTGCCAATCTAATTCTAGTGATAAAGAAGAGTGGGGAAATTATATTTTGCATGGATTTTAGAAATTTCAATAAGATGTCTCTATCTAATGGACAATATGGATCACTTATTACAAAAGATCTCCAGTTCTAATCATGTGTCTGTGTTGGATAGATTTTATAATTATACTAGGTTGTAGATAAAGAATCAAAGAGATTCAATACTTCTTTCGCATCTCCATGGGGTACCTATGTGTATGCACATATTCCTTTTAGCCTCATAAAATTTGGAGCCACGTTTTCAAAGGGAAATAGATTATTCCTTTGCTAATCTAATTGATGAGATCATGGTGCTCAATCAAGATGAAATTATTATGTATTACAAAAGAGAGAAGATCACATAGAGCATTTAAAGAAAGTGTTTCAGAAGTGTAGAATGTTTGGAATTTCTCTCAATCCCAAAAAATGATTTTTTGGAATTAAAAAGAGTAAATTTTTTGGGCACATTGTGTCCAAAGAGGGAGTGATGATCGATTCTAAGAGATTTAAGGCTTCTAACAACATTCCTATCCCATACTCTAAAAAGGACATCCAATTTTTTTTGTGAAAATAAACTTTTTCAGACACTTTATATCAATTTTTTGTAGATATCACTATTCACATTACTAGTATGTTAAAGATGAATCAAATGATGCAATGGATTTTTGAGGTAGAAGGAACCTTTTCTGATGTAAAAAAGTGCTAAAAAAAGCTCTAGTTCTTGCTAGCATTGGTTATTGTAAGGAATTTTGTATCTTTTCTTTTACATCCCCTCACACCATATTTGTTATTTTTTATAGAAGAATGATGAAGGGCATGAACAACCTATTCCATTTTAGTAAAGCTCTATAACATGTTGAATTGAATTATACCATCATGGAGAAACAATCTTATGCTTTGATTAAAGTAATGAATTCTTTTGGATCTTAGGTTATAAGTTCTAATATCAAAACATATGTGCCTCACCCTATGGTCAAGGATATCTTAAATTAGTTAGAAACATTTGGGAAAAGATGTAGGTTGGTAAAAAACCTTCAAGGATTTGACATTGAAGTGCACAATACCAATCTTGCAAGGGGAAAGGGGCTTTCCATGCTTATGACTCAATATAATTTGGGTATTATTAAAGCTAAATTGTAAGAAGATGATGGTATAACAATTGCAGTTGAGTTACTAGGATCGGATTTGTACAAGGATATTGTTTATTACTTGAGGAAACTCAAATTTCCTTCTCATTTGGACCAGACTCAACATAAATATTTGAGATTGGATGCCTAAATATATGTGCTTATTGAAGGACTAACTCAAAGAAATATTTAAGGTTTCCTAATGATATGTGTTAATGAGGAGAAATATTCAAAGTTAATTATTGAGTTTCATCATGGATTATGTGGAGGACATTAGGCAGCCAAGACCACTACACATAATATTATCAAAGTTGGTTTTTGGTATCCTAACTTGTTTTCTTATGTTTTCAAGATTGTGAGAAAATATGATCCATATCAGAATTTTATAGGAAGACATAAAGAATCTGGTACCCTTCCTCTTTTCTATGTTATTGTAATAACCCATTTTCAACAATGGGTGATGGATTTCATTGTGGAGATAAGCGATTAGTATAGTTTTGGACACATGGATCTTAGTGGCAACTAATTACTTCACCAAGTGGGTAGAAGGCATCACAATTAATAAATCAACCCAAAAAGTAGTGATGGACTTCCTAAAAACTAATATCATCACAAGGTTTGGTGTGCCTATTAAGATTGTTGTTGATAATGTTGTGTTTCATAGTTTTTCCTCTTTTACATGTGTGTGACTAGTTTGGAATCAACTTGACTTTTTAATCTAACTAATACCCACAAGAAAACGGTCAAGTTGAGTCTAGTAATAAAAATTTTATTAGAATTGTGAGGACTCTTGAGTTGAAAAACAGGAAGTGGAAGAAAATAACATTTTTAAGTTGGGTAGCAGAGTTAGTCCCAAGAAGGCCACAAGAAAGATCCCATTTGAATTTGCTTATGGACGGATGTTACCTTGCCTCCAAACTTAGAAATTCCCACTTACCTATAAATTTTGATGAGGTTTAATTCATTTGGTGATAGAATAAATCAACTAGTATAATTGGATGAAAATAGAAAGAAATATTTTTAAAATGTCTGAAATTTGAGAGAAAATAAATAGATTTTTTGACAAAAGGGCCTCTCCAAGAGATTTCAACCAAATGACATAGTGTTGCTTTGGGATAATAAACATGAGGAAAAAGGAAAACATGGTAATCTTTATTAATTGTGGATGATGCCATATGCCATTGATGTTGTTTTCATGAGTTTTTGGAAGGGAAAAATCCACATCTAAAAGCATGACAACCATACCCTATTGTGAACGTTTTTGCTTAAAGGTCATCCAGAGCCCTCCTCTAGATCACCATAACCCCCATATCAGCCCTATCAAATCCTTCCAATTTACCTAATGTGTTTTTTCATCATTTCAATAGGTTTTTTGGGGATATCAAGTCCATTCAAGTACTTCCAAGACAAGATTCTTCAACACAGGCTTTTGGAGAAGCTTAAGAAAGGTTATTTTATGGTCTTCATAAGGCTAGTGCAACCCTCTCAGAGTGTAATGAAAGAATAAAACTCATAAATTAAGTGTTTAAGAGAGATAAAACATTTTTCAATTTTTTTTGGAAGATTCTTGAAATTTCAGAGGTTTTGGGATAGTTTCAGTAAAAACAGATCCTAGAGGGTGAAACAACTTGCAGTGCACAATTAACCCCTGCGCTTTGGAAAGTGATTTCAGGATCTCCGTGAATATTTGGAGGCCAAAAAAATATATTTTGAAAGGTATTTTATAGCTCTAAACGATGGTGGTATTACATTTTTCAAAAGACTCAATAAATTCACCCCAAAGCCTGTTTTCAGCATGCACAACCTATGAGCCTGAAGAAAAAACCTATTTTTAGGAGGTTACAGGAATAATAAAGGTATAAAATCCCTCCCATTGATTTCAAAATATAATTTTCAGCCAATTTCATATAAATAAGTGTGGGAAAATACCTCCGTACGCCTAATTTAGGCCTCCGTCAAGTTGCCCCCTAAGTTAAGGTCAAGGAGTTAGCCAAACTTCCAAGAGGACACATGTCAAGCCCAAATGGTGGCACAATTTTTTGCACCAAGAATCCCAAAATTTTGGGATGTTTGGGATAAAAAAATTCACCCAGCCCCAAGGATAATAAAATATTGAATAGTTTATATATTACATAATGAATGGTTGAAGAGGTATGATTAAAATGTTTTACAAATTCTCAAAAATTTTGAAAGTCGCTTGAAAAATAAGTTTCTTGTTTCACAATATTATGATATGATTATACAAATGATATGTAGTGTGGATGCAGTAATGTACATGTGGAAATTCAAATGAATTATGTGTATAAGCGTTTAAGGTGAAGTGAATTGATTGATTCACCAAATTCCTCACCTTTTAAATTACACAGACGTTATGTGTCATTATTATAGTCCTCCATGAATTATGGACCGAGCCACTTAGGCCTGAAATTTCTTCCTTTTTCAATCTTCTTGTCAATCCAGCTATCAATTCTTAACACTAGATCACCTATGCATATTTCACACTAGTAAACTTTATTGTTATACTGATGACACATCTATCACCATAAACACTATGTCGTTGTTTAGCTCTAAGTTGAGTTTCATCAAGCGTTTCTAGTTGAACTAGTTTTTCCTCTTGATACCCATCTTCATCTAGGATGCCTTGTAAGGATATGCAGAGGCTAGGAAACTCTACCTCGAGTGGTAAAACCACTTTAGATCCACAGAATAAAGAATATGGGGTTCCCCCATGGGTGTTCTCACTGATATCCTATAGGCCCACAAGGATGGAAATAACTTTAAACAACAATCACACTTTTTCTCCTTGACTGTTTTTAGGAGAATATACTTCAATGTTTTAGTTGTCACCTTAGCTTGTCTATTGGCCTGAGGGTAATACAAATAGGCTGTGTGGTGCAAAATTTTTAATTGTGAACACAATTTGTGTACCTCTTCATTCTTGAAGGGCATTCCATTATTCAAGATAATGACCAGTGGAAATCCATACCTGCAAATGATCTAATTTAAAATGAACTTAGTGATCAAAGACCCAGGTACAGTAGTGATAGGCATGGCCTCGACGCACTTTGTGAAATATTTTGTGGCCCTAATGATAAAGTTGTGGCCATCTGTTTCTGAGGGAGAAAAATTCCCTACCACATCTATACCCCGAGTAGAAAAGGGCCAAGGTGTAACTATGGGTTGTAGAGCCTAAGTAGGGATTGTATCTTATGTGAGAATTCTTGACATTTATGGAACCTGCGTACATATTTTATAACATCATGCTCTAAGGTGGGCCAAAAATAAGCCATTTGATGAATTTTCCAAGTGGTAGCATGCCCTCCAAAGCAACCTCCACAAACTATGTTATGGGCTTCGAAGAGAATCGTTTCCTACTCTTATTCATCCACACACCTCAAAAGATATGTTTTGAAGGCTTTGCGATAAAACACCTCATCTACAATCACATATTTGGTAGCTATGGCACATAGTCACTACCTTCTTATGAGGTTGCTCCCTCAAGCTACATACAATCCACAATGTGATTAATGATATCAGAATACCAAGGACACGATGTAATGGGAGGATTTGTTTCCACATAAAATACACACTCATTAGGGAAATTTAGGTCTACTACGTCTCCACAATCTATCGGGTTGTCCGCCAACCAATCTGCAATGAGTTTTCCTTTGACAAACTTTTGGTTCATGAAGGTAAGTTCTAATTCACCCATCAATGTGAGAAAACTTCCAGCCTTTTTGGATAAGGAATCTTGAGTCAAGAAGGTTCAAAGCTAGTTGGACTTGATGATCATTCATGTTTCCTGGTTAAGCATATAATGCCTTAACATTTTTGGTGTAAAAACTATCACTAGACATTCTTTTTCTACCAGTTTATAACATGTCTCATAGTCAAGCAAAGTGTGACTACTGAAGTAAATGGCACACTCAAGCTTATCATCATCCTCTTGTGCTAACAAGCAAGCTAACAAGACCTTAATGGCTCAGGATTTTTAATATCATAAGATAGTCAGCTTTGGGTGGCATGAGTGTAGGTGGTGATATGAGAAAATGTTTGACTGACTCAAATGCTTCATGAAATTTAGAATTCCACACTTTAATAAAATCCTTTAACAAATTTTTAATGGGATGGATGACGCAAGTTAAATTGAGAATAAACCTATAGATTTCCCCAAGTTTATCCAGAAAATACCTAATGCCTCATTTGTCTGAAGGTGGAGTCATCTCCAAAACCACTCGAATATTTCTGAATCTACTTTGATAGTTTACCTCTCGTCACTTTGAATACACACTTTTCTGGATTCAAAGTTACACCATATTCGATAACATGAAGCACCTCAGGATGATCACAACACTTCCTTGCCTTAGCCAACAAGTCATCGATGTAAGATTCCACAATCTTATGAATAAGATCATAAAAGATGTATGTCATCGCTCATTGGTAGGTGGCTCAAAATTTTTTTAATCCAAACAACATGACTGTGTTAGTGCTCGATTCAATCTCACCCTTTTATCTAGTGTATGGCTTCAAAAAAAAAATCTTTGACTTGTTTGCCCATGTAAAAATGTATGCTTGAAGATATAATCATGTTGAATGTGAATGAAACCTTGTGTTTGGTGTGGATCCTCTTTTTTGGTCGAGGAATGTAATAGTCATGTTGCTTCTAAAAAAACCTGTTAAAAATTGATCATGGATCGGGTTTAAACTTGAAAATCATCCGTATATATCACCTTTGGGCCTTCATTGCAAATTTCACATTTTGCTCCGTGACCCGAAAATATGTGTTATGCTTCCATTGGCTACACCGTAGTGGACTTGGTTTGCAAAGTCACATCATTTACATAGTAACTGCAAAGTACAAGTTTGGCCCCAAGGCCGAAAATGGTTTATGTGTTAAAACAAGACTAGAGTAGGGTTTCGGGCCAAAGATACATTCCTTGATATTGAGTTGATAAAATGCAAAGTGCAATAAAAATATATGAGACCTGCTAAAGACACGTGGCATATTTCCATCAAAGGTCAGAAGAGTAGGGTATTGGATCATATTTTCAATCTTGCATCCAACGGGGGGAACAAACAAATGTGCAAAAGATATCTACAGTTCTGTTATGTATAAGATTTAGACACATGTCAAGATCTCAGTAAAAGTCAAAGGCAGATGCTTGGGTCAAATATACAATTCTACACTTACAAAAAAATCAGCTAAAATACAAGTAAGTTACGTGGCTCCACCATTATTCAAGTAAAACAGGTGGCAACTCCTTATTAAAAGTGGAAAACTGGGGGTATGGGTCAAGCTTACAGGTTTTCACCAATTTGAAAAGTAATGGTAATGTGCAAATAGACTCCCTAACCTCGCAAGAGACTAGGTTGATCCACCTAGATGACCCACATTTAAATGGAACTTTGAGTATGTATTGCTCAAAGGTGATTCTCAAAAGGTGAAAGGTATTGTATATCACATTAATCCATATGGAGGTGTCAAGGAAATATCAAAAAGGATTTCTTTTCCACTAAGATGGAGAAATGATTAAAACAAATGTCAAAAGGAATGACATGTCATCCCAGTCATATCTGAGGAAATGAAAAATGTGAATTGTTCATAACTTTTCCACTTGGCAATATGAGATGGGATAATTTCTGGATAAGTAATAATAAATTAAAATATATGTTGTGAGGAATAATATTCTCTTAGATATGCATGATTTGGGGAGGGGGGGGAATAGAGAATGAGTGAATGATTAAAATTGTATAAATGTGATGAGAACACTCTTGCATAAGGGGGGTTAAATTTTCTAAGCTTTAGAGAAAAAAGGAGAGAACTTGTTTGTACTTGTTAAAATTGAACCAACATGAGATACCCAAGCTTTGTTCACTTGTTCCAAAAACTTCTCGCCAAGATGACTGCATTGTACACTCATTAGAAAATATTGAGGTCATAGTGTTGTGTCCCCTTATTGAAGAATTGGAGTTCATTGAATTAATATATGTGTATTCTCGTGAGCACTATTACTTTGTTTCAAGATGAATTGTTTTGAATCAATTTTCTACATTTCTGTTGCAATCTTATGCTAATTAATCTCTCTGAAGTACAAAAATCCTTAGTCTAAAAATAGTGACATTTTGGTAATTGCAATTACATGATTGATGGATCTTTCCTTCATAATGTGGTAAATGGTTTTAAATTCAATTTATATTTGTTTGATCTAGGATTTTTGTCAATTCCTGAGTGAATCTGGAGTGTATTTGATAAGAGATTATTATTATTTTGTTGAGAATTTACCATGAGCTTTTGTGTTTGAATTCTCGAAGTTTGTGTGAAATCCTATATTCTTGGGCTTCTATGAATACAAACCTTCTGGTTGAAGGAATGATTTTGACTGTGTGATCCATATTTTACATTAGGAACAATTGTATATAGTATTTGTAAGGTTCATTTGATTTCTTTGTATAATCAACTTTATCCTGTTTAACTTCCTATCAATATATCAAAATTACAACCAATAACCATTAGTTCCACCTGAATTGCCCCTGCTTGCACTGTTAATGCATAAATACTATGGATATTTTTCAAAAAAATTCAACCTTTGTCCAAAGTATGTAAGAACAAGTCAGAATTTACAACTGACTTTAGTAATATAAACCTTTTTTAGAAGATATCTACATTTTCTAGTGTGACAACTCATGAAAGTTAGATGATGTCTACATTGACCATATCTTCTTGAGGTTTCCTTTTCATATCCTTGATAAAGAGGGTCCAAATATTGTTGTTCTATTCATTTCTTTCATAAATATAGGTTACAAAATGGGTCCTCTCACCCTAGTTGTAGGATGAACCTAAAATAATAGGGTAGGTCATACCCTTAGTGATGTGTTATCTAATATCCCCCAAGTTAGAGTGAAAAAGAAGGTGCCAGATCCATCCCTAGCTACAAAATGACTCAAATACTAGTCTATCATCCTCTAAGCATCCTATTTATCTCGTTGATGTTGCTTGGATTACAAGTAGGGATCAATTTGGGTACCAATAAACTGCCTATAAAAAGTTCCCCCAAGGAGTAGAAAAGGTAGTCTTTGTTTGATCCTCTTCGGATATCCTTATCTAATTGTATTCGGAGAAGCCATCCATATGTGATAATAACTCATAGCCCATCTTTGCATCTACAATGACATTGATGAAAGGCAATGGAAATTCATCCTTAGGAAAGGCTTTGTTGATGTCTATAAAGTTGATGCTTATCTTCCCATTATTTTTAAGGACATGGTCGATGTTAGACACCCAGATGGAATAGTCCACTGGTTTAATAGAACCGACCTGAAGAAGCTTCATTACTTCTTCCGTAACCATTAAATCCACCTTTGGTTTCATGGGTCGTGACTTCTGCTTTATAGGCTTTGTAACGAGGTTGTGGACCACCATGTTAGGAGTGATTCCTATCATTTCCTTGTAACTAAAGGCAAAGGCTTTCAAATGTTCTTTGAGGACCTTTGTATGTCCTTCTATCTCATCTGGAGTTAGGGAAGAATTGAGTTTTAATATCTTAGGTTCCTCCTCCATCCCTATATTGATAGTTATGGTTCCTTCAATCAAAGAGGCATTACCCTCTTCAAATTTGGGCAGGGCCAAAGTTAGTTCCAACTCTTCTTCCCCTATCTCATAGATCTCGAGACCCTCCCATGACGAAGGATACAATGTGTGATCTCCAAACTAGGAGGAAGGGTGAGGTATGAGATGAAATCCCCTCTTATAGTGTGTGAGGTGAAGATCAGTGTATGCATTGAGGTATTCTAGGATTTCCTCATCATTCTACACGTAGTCCAAAGTGGCGGGCTCATTTTTGGCCTCAAAATATGTCATAACTGTATTGGTTGGAATTTTTTTAACTAAGGGTTCGGATCGAATTGAGACCATAAAATCATTTTCTTTCAAGCCCTTATTTGGAAAAAACCATGAGGAAGACGTAGCCATTGAATCAGCCATTTGGTTTTGCTCTCTAGGTATGGCTTCAATAGAAATGAAGTTAAAAACATTGTTAAGCTCAAGGATGATGGTCTTGTATAGTTGCAAGTGTTCCACTCTAGTCTCATAAACTTGTGATACTTAATTAGCAAAAAGTTGGGAGTGATAGTTAACATTCTATAAGAGTCATAATTAGCAAAAAGGAGAAGAGCCTCGTATTCTATGACATTATTTTTACATTCAAAGTTTAACCTAAAGGAAAAAGGCATAACCCTCTCTTCTGGAGAAGTAAGGATCACCCCTACCTGAGCATCGTAGTGGTATTTTGCGCTGTCATAGTTAAGAGTCCTGAATTCATTGGGAAAGATGGAATTTTGAACATTCATAGAATATTCCTCTCTAACTTGCAAAACCTCAAGCATGCAAATATTCTCAAAGCCCTCAGCTGGAAGAGTGGCAATCCCAAGATCATGGCCTATGCCCAAGTAATAAAAAGGAAGAATGATAAGTTCACCATTCTCTAGAATCTTAACTATCTCAACCATAGTTTCATTAATATAGTTTCTACTACGGAAGCTTTGTTTTTGTCAAAATTTACCCCTTCAATTTCCTTAAGGGCTTCCAACTCAGTCGTAGGGATAATCTGGGACTCAGGTTTGAAACTCAAAGGTGTGTTTAACTCATTGGTCAGGAGTTTGAATTTGGTATGAACCCTCAGTTTCTTCTTTAGATTGGAAAAATGGATTTCAAATGGCTGTGGGTCACTATAAGCTATGAAAACCTTACCCAAGTGTAGGAATGTGACCTCTTGGAACAACTTAGAATGGATTGCCTTCATTTTTTGTATTCATGGTTGACTAAGGATCATATTTTAGTTGTTTTCTTGATCTATAATGTAAAACTTAGTCAAAACAGTATTTGATCCAAGGGTAACCGAAATCACTAGAGTCCCCATGGAAATTTCCTTGAGAATATCATAGCATATCAATGTGTTTCACATTGAAGAATAATTAGTTTCTCTAGAGCCTAGCTTCTGAAGGAATGAGAAAGGGACTATGTTGACAACATCCCTATCATCTATCATTGCACGCTTAATATATTTGTTATAGATCCAAACCTAAAGGTACAACACAGGGTCACCTCTTTGTGTCAACTTAGCGTTAGTTGACATGAAGCTAGTTTCAAATAAAAACCCTACATCCCACTTGGGCTGCCCTAGAGGATAGACATCAAAGTCTATGTGATTAACTTGGGCATCCAGAGGAGGGATACCATGAATTAAATAGCTAAGCCCTGACACTTCTAATAAATTTGTTTGATGTGCAAGTGAATTCTTAAACAAATCCAAAAATGAAATGTGAGAAAATTTCTTGGTTAAATCTGTGATTAAATCATAGGCCCCTACTAGTTTAGGAGCCATCGATGTATCTTTTGACATTAATGGGTAGACCAAAAGAGGTTGTGAGGAATAATCTCAGGTGTGGGTTGCTGCGTTAACCTTGGGTTTGGTTTCTATCTCCACTAAGACCACAATTTTGGTCAGATTCTAACTATCTAAAGGGGGAGCAACTAGAGGGATTGTAGATGTAGAAACCTTGTGATCATTATTTCCAACATGCGTCCCCTTGTTATTCCCATGAGTATTAAGCTTTCTATTCTCAAGGTGCATTAGAAGGGGGTCTCTATAAACCCCAAGGGTAGAATTTTGAGGGGAAAGGGGTCCCATGTGAATGTTTTACGTCGGTGCTATAGGATTAGCCAAAAACATCTCAAAAAGTAGTTTCCTTTGGTCCTTCATAAATCTTTATATAAAATTATTGCAATCATGACACGTATGAGCGTCATGTCCTCTAATCCTATGAAAACCAAAATACAAATCAGGATCATAGTCAAAAGGTCTTTCATTTTGGTTCTATTGCGGTCCATAGTTTCTATTGTTGTACTATTTGTTGTTGTTAATGTTGAAGTTTGGGGGCCTCTAGCCTTAGTTCTGATATTTGTTTGGATATCCGCTCAGGTATTGAGCCGGACCTTAGGCCTAGACTTTCTAAGGTGGGGAATGAGGATGACTAAATTCCATCACATTAATGGAAGGAGTGAAATTGTTACTCCTTTTATTGTTGGTATTTGCATTATTATTACCATTATTTACATTGTTGGTGCAAAAAATGTTTGGATTCTTGGATTGGTCAATCATGTCGTCCGTCGTAGCGCCACGATTCTCATTGAGGACTTTGGGTCCTTGATTATTGTTGTTTGAACCATTCAGGTAGTTTTAATTACCCTGAGAGGGGTTGAGCAGTCTCCCATTTGATCTGTACATCTTTTGGCCACTATTAATAACCACTTAGTCAATGTGGATAACACCCTCTAAGACCTCCTCATAGCTTCTAAGAGGAAACTTTTGAACTTCCTCCTTAGTTTCTCGGTTGAGATAATGAATGAACAAGTCACAAAGCTCCATTTGGTCCATATTTGGAGTGCTAGCCAAGGAGTAGAGGACTTGCCCTCATCTCTAAATGAAATGGGCAAAAGATTCATTATGTTCTTACGTGATGTGGATGAATTTCTTGATTCCTATTTGTAAGAGTTTTCTTATGTCAAAATCCTTTATAAACTCAGATATGAGTTGCTTGAACAAATGAATCGAGGCTTACGGTATCCTGTAGTACCAATTGAGAGTAATCTCCTTGAGGGTCTTGGGGAAAATTTTAGCTACAACTGCATCCCATGGGAGAAGCTCTTTGACAACAGCCACATATGCTTTGATATGCAAATTTGGGTCCCCCTCCCCTTTGAAATTTGGCAAGTCAAGAAGTGTTTTTGGAAGTATTATGCTTCATATGGTAAAGTCAAGGGGCTCCTTTAGATATTTAGTGTATGTGCCCAATGCATGAGACTCTACTATGGACGACCCTTGATGGGGAGGTGGGGGAGGAATAAGAGGCTGATATGGCACAACATACACATTTTAATGGGTGTAAAGCATCCCCTGAGGCTAAGAATACAAGACGGGAAAGGAAAACGTGTCCCCTTGTAGTGATTTAGAATACATGTGGAGGTACGGGTGGAAATTATTTTGGTACAGAGTACAAGGTGTGAAATAAGGGAACATTACATTTCTAGTTGGAATGGAATTCAAGAATGCACTTCTAGTTGGTGCCTATGGAGGATACACATATGAAGTGTGAGAGGGAATACCTAGCGTGCCTGATCTGGTAAGGTCTCCAAGGTTGGGAACACCCATGTAAGGTGAAGGAGATGAAGGTTCCAAGGGAACATAGCCAAAGTTCTACACATAGTGGGGGATCTTTCCTTTCCTTGCAAAATTTGTAGCACGAGAAGGATGGGAAATCTCTAGTTCCCAAACTCTATCCACCAATGTTGAAATTATATGTCCCATAAATGGCATTGCATTTTATTAAGGCATATTTTAGGTCTACTTGGGAAGAAAAGGCACATGATGTCCTGTTATGGATCGATCTATGGGAGGTCACCCCTCTTTGGATGTATTACCTATTGTAGGAGGAGGGGTAGAAGATTTTTTTTGAAGAATAACATTAGTGTACTCTTGCATCCAGTCCAAGGAATGGTCTATTTCATTAAGAGACTCATCACTTTGGGCAAAACATGTCAGGATTTCATCACTTGGCAATAGGTAATATGGGAGTGAACTAGATTGCATGTTGATTTGAGGTCTTGAAAATACCCGAGGATTGAACCCTTGTTCTCCCATGAGTGTTATGTTATTTGAGCTAGAGAACCCAGGTTGCGGGCTATACGTAGGTTGATCAATCTCCTCGATCCTAACTAATGAACTGTTGTTCACACTTTGAGGAGGAGGAGTGTGAGGGGAAGGTAAGTTGGATAAGTAATTATCAGCCCACCTAGATAGTGAGGGTGATTATTACATACGCATGTGATAATATTATGCTTTAAGACCCAAAATGGGCATGTCGTATTCCTGACCCAACATATTCAGGGGGTATATAAATACCTGCATAATAATGGGAGAGGAGAAGGATGGATGAAAGAAAGTAGAAACAATGGAAACAGAAAGGAACTAGTACTTCACATCAGGTTCACCAATTTTATACTTCTTAAAATCAACATGTGATCTTAATCGCACTTGACCTCCCAAGGTCATGTCAGGACAACCACAATGGAATGGATAGATGGCTGTGGAATGGGCTAAATAAGATGGGTAGGCATAATGTATGAAAATGGGTGAAAAAGGTAAACAAATGATTAAGGCAATATAATGTCCTCAATGGACACTGTGGGGATCTACTTATCTAAAGAAATGAATGCTTTCCTCACTTAGGGAGTGAGATAGTGTGATCGAGGAGAATATAAGCATGAAGAATTCTGTTAATATTGGTGCTGGTGAATACTCTCTAAACTGGATACAAAATTTGCTTGAACTGTCATGTGTTTGCCTCATAGAAATATCAAGACAAGGTCATGGAGGTGTGGGAAGAAATGTGTGAATAGGAAAAATGGGTGAATTATGGAAACTAGATTCGTCTAAGCTAATTTTTCTAGAACTCGTAAGCACTGTCTACTTTAACGTTCAAAACTAGAAACTATGAAATGATGATAGGTGGAAGCGGTGAAGTCCAGAAAACCAAGGTTCTAAGACCTATGTCAATGTATGTAAATAGGTTAGTTATGTTGGGTTAGGGGACTCGAGGGTCATATATGTAAATTCTTGGTTGTTGATGACCTTGAATGGTCATGTGGGATGTGTGAACTACTAAAGCAAAGAAACAAACACTTTCGCAAAGAAAACTGCAAGAGGGAAAGGTTAATTCTTAGCTAACTAGGGATACATGGGGAGATGTTTTGACTCATTTCTAATTAGCTCTATGTTCCTAATTTAACAAATGGAAACAAGAAAATCTAAATTAAAATGATCCAATTACTTTCCTCGAAATTAATTAAATATATGTGTTTCCAGCAACTAATTAATAAATGAAAGCTAACTAATTGAATAAGAAAAGAAATGACAGTCTACTATTTTTGCTATTTTCAATTATTTAAATGAAACAAATAAACAAATAAGAAAACTAATTACTTTAATCTATGTTTTTGTATTTTTGATGCTTTTTGGTGATCAACTAAAAAATGGGGATTTTGGAGAGTTAATCTAAGAAGTATAGCAGTAAATAAGAGCTAACCAAACAAGGAGAAATGACCCAAGCAACTAAGAAAGTAAATATGTAAAACCCTAGAGTTCAAAGAGAGTTAAAAAGAACTCAACTGATTTAATGAGATTACTGGAATGTGTCACAGAGATGGCTGGAGAAATAGGAGCAGAAAATGATTATGTCAAGGTCCAAAAAAGTGTAGATCTAGTTAATTTGAGTGGATTGAGATGTATGGATAGGTACAAGGGCACCTGTGGGTGCCCTAATATGAGATATGGGTGCCCTATTATTACAGAATCATAGCGCCCCCAAATGGCCTTGTTTTGAGATGGGGCATTCGGTGTGATTGCAAAATATGGAACCATCTCTCAAGTTGTGGGACTTGCAAAACTTGACATGGATCTCTGGAGAAAGCCGGTTCTTGCTTCCTAATCTACCTGCCACAAGCTACTCCAGTACAGGGAAAAATCTAACTAATCCTAATCTAACCATTCCAAGGGGACAGAGAGAGAGAGAGGGTGAAAGAGCCTACACTAAGTGGTGATACACCAGAAAAGGAAGTGTGAGATACTCTGTTGAGGGAGGATGAAACAGAGGAAAAAGGAAGATGGGAAGGTCAGACAGAAGTGACACAAACCCATATCCAAATCCATGATCAAAACTCCATGAAAAACAACACCTTGCACCTGCAAATGTGAAATACATGCACAAAAAATAGATTTGAAAGGGAGAGGCATGGGAGACAACAAAATAATGCAAAGGGTTGAAGAAACACCAAAAAACACGTTTTATTGCTCTAAAATGTGCACAGACCATTACATTCTTTCTTAGAGGCACAAATCCACTTGTCAAGCATAGGAGAGGCTTGCAACTCAAAATGGAGTTGGGAAACAAATTTTGACAGAGTTTCCCTATGCCCAGAATTTCTCTCCTTCTCAAATGAGAAGTGTTACAATATATAGAAGTTTAGAATGATGAAAAATAGAGAGAAAGGAGGAAAATGGACCCTATTTTGAGAATTCAACCACCCACCATTAATGCCCTACAAATCTACCTATAATCTGTCAAATATGCCTCTCCATGTCTACTTTGGTGTGTTGGAGAAGGAAGAATAGCGAATCAAATCAAATCTGGGTTGTTGAAACAATCAGATCCCGTATTGATGGCTTGAAAGACATTTTCCTATTTTTCACCCACCAACACCTGCTAAAAATGATATTTTATGCTTCCATGGCATAAAGGAGGTCGAGATATTTCCAATGGTGCCAAATTTGTTGGGTTTTGGGCACTAGGTCAAAAGATATGTCCATTTGAATGTTTTGAGTTAGGTCTGTACAAAAATGGCAAAAGCCAGTTAGTAGAATGGGTTCGCGGGCCTGAAACTCACTTTGTGCCTTTTGGCACCAAAATACAAAATGCAAAAAATCACCCCGCAGCCCCGCAATTCACTTTTGGAAAAAAATCATCCTCGGGCCTGTTGGCCCGCATTTTCCATTTGGGAAAAAAATCACCCACCAGACCCGCATGTAATTGAGGCTTGACACGTGGCTTCCCTAGGCGTCGGCGGAGGTGCGGCTCATTTTTTCACTTTACGCCTTCTCGGGGAAAAAATTTCAAATTACCTCCGACGACCCACCTTCCCACTTTGAATTTTCAACATGGACATGTGTCCCTTTACAGGCCTTAGGCATTTTTATTTGTTTGTCTTTAATATCCCCCATGGGCTTGCGGACCCGAAATTCACTTTGCACCCTATTTGCAAAAGTGAAAAAGTTACAAAACTCCCCGCAGACCCATCGACCCAAAATTTACTTTTGCAAGTTTCCCTCTTTGGGCCCGCCAACCCACATTTTCCATTTGGTGAAAAGTCTCAATATCTCCCACCAGTACCGTTTTGATTTTGGCAAAAATCCTTAAAAAACTCCCGTCGGTCCGCTTTTGGGAAAAAATAACTTCCAAGGCCTGCCGGCCCATAACTTGCAAAATATGAGGAGTTAGAAGGACTTCTTTATATTTTTGGAAAGGGGAAGAAATTTCCCACATGATGAAGATGTTTGTAGGAAACCTTAAGTGCTTAGAATATCTGAAAAATTGGATTGAAGCACTAAAGGAGGGAAAATGGGTGCAGTTAACCAAAAATAAGCATGAGCTTATTTTGGATAACAATTGGTGACTCATAGGGGACATCTGCCTACTAGATGAAAAGATCAGTGGCCTTGAAGCATCCATTGGGCATGGAGTCTTCCTGGTAAACAAAAATATGATCTGAACTTTGAAAATCTGATCCTTAAGCCACTTGGAAACCACTGAAATTGGGGCTGATCTCTCCAAATGCCATTTTCAATGCACTGTGCAAGAGCAACAAAACACCACAACACACTATGTACAAAATTGGAAATCATACACACCCCAAGTGGGATATGTAGAGTGTGCACAAGCACTTCTTCTACTGAAAAAAACCTACCTACTCTATCTTAATGAGAGAGAAAGAGAGCTCAAACAAATCTTGCAACTGGCAGGGAGAAGTAGCTTCCCTTTCTAAAAAGGGGCAGCCATGCAAATGATTTGACATTGAATATGGCTGCTTGCATGAGTGAAAAACTAACTATAAGCTGGTCCTCCACCCAAATCATCAAGGTGTCAACTGGAAACAAGAAAAATACCTCTTTTAGTTTCTTTGTATTTGGATTGAAGAGGTATTGCAGCTGATCCTTGGTACTTTGAAACTCATCCTCATGCTCAAAAGTAAGCATGACTAGTTTTGGCTTCTCCCTTGGCTCCAATGAAGCCAAGTACCTGATTGGGAAAGGTCTGATCCTTTGAATTTTCCCACTGTTCTGATATTTAACTCCAAGAATGGAGTCTTCTGGAAGATCTTCTTGGATGGATGGTGTGGAAGAGATGATGACATCCTCTTGCTCTTTCTTTTCCTCCTCTTGTGAAGAACATGGAAGATTCTTGTCTTCCAACCTTGGTTCCAGAGGGATGTTGTGAAATGCAGGCTACTGTCCTTGAATGCTCTCCTTCATGGCAGCATGATCATGTACTTGGAAGGTGGATGATGGAGGAGAAAATGATGTGATATCCATGGGATCTTCTCCATCAAAGTAATCCTCTAAGTCAGACAGATAATCTACCTCCTTGTTGTCCTACTGCATGTGCTTAACCTCCTCCATGGTGTCCTCCTGATTTGAAACTTTCTCACCATGGTTCCCCTCATCTTCAAACATGAATTTTGAAAGCTCAAACTCTTCTTCAACATCAGATCTTGAAGGGGATGAAGTGGGAGGAAGAACTGAAGGTTCTTTTGTGGCCTACTCCACACTTGGAGCCTCTGAAACTGTATGGTTCTCCTCCATCATGGGTTCATAAATCAAATCATGACCTTGAAATGAAAGAAAAAATTATTCAATGATGCTTTCTTCATCAAGTGGCTTCATCACTGATTTGAAACTGATCCTTTTGATTTGAGTTTATTTTTCTCTTCCAGCTTGGATTGCTCCTTTTCAATAGGACTTGGAGCTGATTGATCTTCCATTGTAAACTCAACCTCAACCACCACTGGCTCTTCAACCTTGACCTCCTCTGTAGGCTTAACCATCAAGGGGATCTTTGTAAACCCAAATTTGGCAGCCCAACTCTTTAGATTGTCTGTCATTTCTTTTTTGTTGGGCTCCTCTTCTTACTTTTCTCCTTGATTGGATTCTTGAGATTCTTCCCAACATGGGTTTGGGAAAACAAGAGGAGTGGTAGGTTGAGATTCAACTAGTTTTGTTGTTGTTTATGGTGGAGAGGGAAGTGGAACTTCTTGTTTCTTTGGAGGGAATGACGACTTGGAAGGGAAAATGGAAGAAGAATTAAGATGAGATGGAAGACTAGGAGATGGAGAAGGGAAATCAACACTTGGGGAATCAAACAATGGGCTTGACTCTTGACCATGTTGAAATGGTAAAGTTTGTGAAAGAGAAAATGAAAGACAAGGAGATGGTGATTGACTTACCCATTGACAAGGTTGTCTTGTGTCCAACTCATATGCCTCAATCTCCCCAATCCATTGTGTAAGTTGGGGCAGCATTTCAACCATGAAGTCAAGCTTCTCCTGAGGGCTAAAATGTCTTGGCATAGGGCCTCCCCATGGACAAGGTGCCCTGTAACCAATTTTGAATGCCTTCATTTGTATTGTATCCCTTGACTAAACCATGCCAGCCTCCATTTTTTGAATCTTCTCCAGCATATTAACTTTTTCAGGTGTGAAAATACCTCCAAAATATGTATATCCATTGCTTGTAATAGTTGATATAGTTTGGAAAATGACCAAACTGATTTGAATCTGGGTCACCTGGATATCCATAGTGTTGATTTTCATTGTTGAAACCTTTCTGGAGGTGTATTGAAGTAACTTGGAGACGAATCTGAATAACATTGTTGCTGCAAGTGTGAATTCCAAGATGGAAATGAAGTCATGATTGCACAACCTCATGGAATGGAATAAAATGAAATATGTGGAAGAAAATGGATGGAAAAAAGGTTTGCAACTTTAGAGATTGGGTTGTTGACCATATGGAGTCACCAGATGTGCTTTGCATGTGCCTCCAAAGGCTGAATCTCACCAAGAACACATCAACTTGATGAAATGAAGTGGTAAGGTGCTTCAAACCTATCCCACCGGGTGTGCCAAAACTGTTAGTGTGGTCACACGGTGGTTTAAGATTTGTTGTTGATAATGAGACACCTTGGAAAGATGAGAAAATATAACCTCAGTGTCCCACCGGGCGTGCCAAAACTGTTAGTGCAGAATCACAACACCCCCAAATGGCCTTGTTGTGAGATGGGGAATTCAGTGTGATTGCACAACATGGGACCATCTCTCAAGCTGTGGGACTTGTAAAACTTGAGATGGACCTCCGGAGAAAGCCAGTTCTTGCTTCCTAATCTACCTGCCACAAGCTACTCTAATGCAGGAAAATCTAACTATCCTAATCTAACCATTCCAAGGGGACGAGAGAGAGAGAGAGAGAGAGAGAGAGAGAGAGAGAGAGAGAGAGAGAGAGAGAGAGAGTGAAAGAGCCTACACTAAGTGGTGATACACCAGAAAAGGAAGTGTGAGATATTCTATTGAGGGAGGATGAAACAGAGGAAAAAGGAAAATGGGAAGGTCAGATAGAAGTGACACAAACCCAGATCCAAATCCATGATCAAAACTCCATGAAACACAACACCCTGCACCTGAAAATGTGAAATACATGCACATGGAAAATATATTTGAAAGGGAGAGGCATGGGGAGACAACAAAACAATGCAAAGGGTTGAAGAAACACCACAAACTACATTTTATTGCTCTATATGGGTGCACAGACCATTACATTCTTTGCTTAGAGGCACAATTCCGCTTGTCAGGCATAGGAGAATGTTTACAACTCAAATGGAGTTGGGAAACAAATTTGACAGAGTTTCCCTATGCCCAGAATGTCTCTCCTACTTCTCAAATGAGAAGTGTTATAATATATAGAAGTTTAGAACGATGAAAAACAGAGAGAAAGGAGGAAAACGGACCCTGTTTTGAGAATTCAACCACCCACCATTAATGCCCTATAAATCCACCTATAATCTGTCAAATCTTCCTCTCCATGTCTACTTTGGCATGTTGGAGAAGGAAGAATAGTGAATCAAATCAAATATAGGTTGTTGAAACAATCAGATCCCGTATTGATGGCTTGAAAGACATTTTCCCATTTTTCACCCACCAACACCTGCTAAAAATGATATTTTATGCTTCCATGGCATAGAGGAGGTTGAGATCTTTCCAACGGTGCCAAATTTGTTGGGTTTCGGGAACTGGGTCGAAAGATATGTCCATTTGAATGTTTTGAGTTGGGTCTGTACAAAAATGGTGAAAACCAGTTAGTAGAATGGGTCCGCGGGCTTGAAACTCACTTTGTGCCTTTTGGCACCAAAAAATACAAAATGTAAAAATTTCCCTGCAGCCCCACAATTTACTTTTGGCAAAAAATCATTTTCAGGCCTGACGGTTCACTTTTTCCATTTGGGCAAAAAAATCACCTCCAAGGCCCGCTAGACCCACATGCAATTGAGGCTTGACACGTGGCTCCCCTAGGCGTCGGCAGAGGTGTGAGTCATTTTTTCGCTTTACGCCTTCTTGGGGAAAAAGTTCAAATTACCTCCGATGACCCGCCTTCTTGCTTTGAATTTTCAACATGGACACGTGTCCCTTTGCGGGCCTTAGGCATTTTTCTTTGTTTGGCTTTAAGATCCCCCACGGGCTTGTGGGCCCGAAATTCACTTTGTGCCCTATTTACAAAAGTGCAAAAGTTCCAAAACTCCCCGCATACCTGTTGGCCCAAAATTTACTTGGGAAAATTTACCTCTTTGGGCCTACCAGCCCACATTTTCCATTTGGGTGAAAAGTATCATTATCTCCTACCACCCCACTTTTGCAAAAATCCTTAAAAACTCCCATCGGTCTGCTTTTGGGCAAAAATACCTTCGAAGGCCCGTTGGCCTGTAACTTGCAAAATATGAGGAGTTAGAAGGACTTCTTTATATTTTTGGAAAGGGGAAGAAATTTCCCACCTGATGAAGATGCTTTCAGGAAACCTTAAGTGTTTAGAATATAAGAAAAATTGGATTGAAACACTAAAGGAGGGAAAATGGGTGCAATTAACCAAAAATAAGCATGAGCTTATTTTGGACCCTCCTATGTAGTTTGATGCAGATGAACCATCCTTGTGCCTTGTGGTGGATCTAGATGGATGGAAATGGAGCGTTTGATGGATGCAACCTTAAGTGATGATAATAGTGCTTACTATTTGGTCCCTCATTATGGTCTGATAACATTATATTTATATGGTTATCTTGTTTTGATTTCATAATTAACCCCAAAAAGGTCAACCACAAAAGATATAAAATGCTCAAACGGATAGAAAGTTCCCAAAAATTGGTGGGAAAGTAGAAAGAGGATCAGGGCACCCCGACTGGGACTAGGGTGCTTGTGGGTGCCCAGTATTGGTCTGGGCACCCCAGTCAAGGCTAAAATGATGTAGAATGAAAAAAAAATTGGGCAAGTATGTGTTGAAGGTCAGCAATGACGATAGAAAGCAAAGTAAAGTGGCCAAAAGATGGGGATTAATTAGTACTTTCTTTACTCAAGTTTTTTATGAATAGTAATATGAGATCGAGACTAAATAATGCCTAAAGTGTGTGATATTGTGTCTACATTTTCCCCCACTTTAGGTTGGTGAGCGGAACGCTCGATAACGTAAAGTAGATAGAGATGTGTACCTGATTTCCATGTAGAGTGATGTATAAATGCTGTCGATGGACTAGACAAAGTGTGGAAAGAGAAAGTAGTGGAGAACAGAAACGAAAAATGTAAAAGTGCAAAAAGTGGTGAGAGTGGACCTAGGGAGAAAATGCGTGTGTAGTTTTCGATGTGTGTGATGTACCTGTATATTAGTATGAGGTGTGTGTTGCCAAAAAATTTTGTTATTTTCGATGTCATTGTTGTTATTGTATTTGTTGACTGCTTTATTCTCATATGGTCATGCTTGCAAGGAGAAGACAATCAAGTAGTCAAATATGCATATATATCTATGTGTGTGTGTGTGTCAAAAATGCATGTAAAGATGCATGTATATAGTATAAAGCATGTAATGGAAATGAAAAATGTAAAAGGAAAATGTTCTCCTAATCTGTGATGAGAGAAAGGGTGTAGAGAGGATATCCTGTACTGCGAGTTTTTTGGGAAATCTCACAGCACCCTAGCTGAAGAAGTGTAAGGAGAAATATGCATTATTCTCCAACCTGTAATTGCTTCCCTGAAGTCATGTGTGAAGAGATCTTTGTACTACCTTGTTTTTTGCATAATCTAAAACCACTGGCTGAAGTAGTGTAGATAGCAAATCTGATGTATCCTCTAACCTGTAACTGCTCCCCAAAATGCTAAGGAAAACCATGTCCTACAAAATCCATTTTGTGCGAGGTTTGTCGACTAGTCTGAACCCACTCGATGTATAACCTACAATGTCAAGGGCAAAAACTATACTTTACCGGTAGAAAATGATGTTTAGTATGTAAAACCCCAAATGATACCCCCTCTTTGGGGGCTCATGTGACATCTCTAATAGGAGAATGCGTCCCCAAAAGAGGACCAACCGTATAAATTTTACCCTGCAGGGGGAAGGGAATGCGCTTGGTAGAAACCAAGGTGCACACAAATAAGTGACTAGAAATAAGTATTGGTACAAACAATCATGCATGTAAAAGATAAGTGTACGCTATGTAGACAAGTGTAAACTAGAATGCAAGTAAACATGTAAGAAATTAATGTAGACCACCAAAGGGGGTTACAAACATGGGACACCACTCACAATGTCGTAAGACATGCAAGGTCATAATGGCCGTATACAACAAACAAGTGTGCACACCAAATAAAGGGAAAGGCCCACATACAATAGTAAACAAAACAAGAAAGTAAAAATAACAGATAGATATGGAAGTAAGTAATCTTGAAAATAAATGTTCCACATAAAGTACTTGTTAATGTTAGAAAAATAACTCATATGTCAAAAGCATGTATAAACCAGTAATGTAGAGTGCTAAGTACAAAATGAAGCAATAACACCTGTAAGATATGAATTTGGATGCCCCCAGTAATTATCATAGGATTGGTAGGAGGCGAACATCCATACTACATGTAGGAGACCTATATCTACGATCACAACTAGAAAAGACATGAACACACATGTGTGTATGGTATAAATAAATGACATATAAGAGATCTAACTAGCATGTGTAGCAAAGTGAGCATATACAAGCAAGGGCAAGAAAAAGTAAATGCAACCATAGAATGCAGTATGTTTTGGATCGATGGAATGATATGCATAATGGATGGTAGGATCCGTGTACCCCTTGAGTGAATAGATGTGTATGCATTGAGGTTCATTTATTTTCCACCTTAGCATTCAAGAATGAACCATAAAAGAGAGTGTGTCATTGGGAAATGTTTGAAGTGTGTGTTTTTTCTAATGCACTATGATGAGTGTGTATGTGTGTGATGATATGCAACCTAGAGATGAATGCGTGATGTTGTATCCTAAAGCATATATATCACAATGAAACAATAGAGGGATTGGTGATGTAGCCTAAAGCGTGTACCACTACAAGATGAAAGAATGTGTGACCATTTAACCTATAATGTATGTCACTAACCTTGTAATGTCACATGATATAAGGTCAAGTGATGAACGTGTGTGTATGATAGGGTCCATTTGATTAGTAAACCCTCAGTAGTCAAGTATAGATCGAGGAACTAAAGTGTGTCATAGTGTAGTGAGTGCAACGCATATAAGAATATCTAGTATGTGTGATGATAAGAGATGACCATATGATGTGCAAGACGTGTAAAATTTAATTTATAGTATGTAATGGAAGATATGAAGATAGTATAATGATGGGAGAGTGTGCACAATGTAGTATGTAGGATGAGTAGTATATGATGTTAGGTTCATAAACAATGGGAGTGTGACACAAATTTGATTAATATGAGCATAATATATAGATGTGCCAGTGTTAATATCTAAATAATGCAGGGCAAATGCCAAATGCAAAATGTAAGATGTATGGATAGCCTAGGAGTGTGACGTGTGTCTTATGTAGGAGGAGTAGTATGCAATGTTTGACTTGGAGACAATAGTAATGTGACATATATGTGTGATGAATAGTGGTATGGCATGTAGAATATGAATGATGTGTAAATGTGCAAATTTCAAAATGATGTAGACTAAATATATAATGTAGAATGCAAGATGTAATATTTGTGATGCAAGATGTGTGAAGAGAGACAATGTGTAGTACCTATTGTGCAGTGTGTGGGGTTCATGTGTGGTATGCCCTCAACACTCAAATGTGAACCGAAGCACAAGAGTGTGTCATTAGGTGATGACGTTGCTAAAATGTGTGATGAATATGTCTAAGGTAGGAGTTTGATGTATGATAATGCAAAGATGACATATGTGCTAATGATAATATGGTGGGGGTGTGTTAGATGTTATGCCCCCAAAGTGTGTAATAATTAATACAATCATGTGACACTGTCGAGCAGGTCATCACTATTGGGATCGAAGTCTACGAGAGTGGCATTAGAAACTTAATAAGAAATAGAATGAGGTGGATCATATAAATAACCATTGTGAAAAAATGTGTAGGTATTCATGGCATAATATTTATTGGTGAAGGGTATTGGTGGATAGTCCTGTGCATACCAATGAGAAATATTTAGATCATAAGTTAGAGATGACTCATTACCTATGAAGACACTACCGAATGACATAGGAAATGTGAGAGAAGTGCAGTTTATATCGAGAGTACTGCCAATGTAGTCAAGCAAATATTACCCAAGTGTCAGTGGAGTAGTACGAGGAGCGTGGGAAAAAAATATCATCAAATAAAATACACAAAGGCCATAAGTAGTTGTGATGTTACAATAGCCATAATAAAAAAATAAACAAGTGAATTAGTTCTAAGATATCATTAAGTGTTAAACTAAGTCTAGTTAAGTCCTCAAGTGTGTAAATAGTATATGAATTAGTACAATTAACTAGAATATTATGCCGAAAAGAGTTGTTGATGAGAAGCGTGCATGTGAAAGGATGTGACAAAGATGCAAACCACATGATAGGAGATGAAACAGTCTCAACAATGTCGTGGAGATGGCTGGAGATATAAGAGGAGGAAATGACTGTGTTGAGGTCTAGAAAAGTGTAGATCTGAGCAATCTGAGTGGAATGGGATGCCTAGATAGGTACATGGGAGCCTATGGGTGCCGTAGTCTAAGATATGGCCACCCTGGTTTGTGAAAAATCTTTGTAAGCTTCCTCTGAGGTGTCACTTGATAGTTTCTTGACTTCCTTTCCTATTGCACTAGTTTCATTGGACTGCACAATATGTCATTGGAAATCTGAAACAAAAATGATACCTACAAAACCCCAATATGAGCATCAAATCCCTAAAAAATAAAGATGTATATGAAGGGGCAGAATGTCCTCAGTGGCCACAATGGTGTTGTTATCACCAAATTATAGCACCCTCCAATTTGATGTCATGTGTGTGTGGGGCAATTGGTATAACTGGGTAACATGGGACTGTCTCAAAGTGTGGGACCCTTGCAATTGAGACAAACCTCTAGAGAAGGTTGGTTCCTCTACCTATTATAATGCTAAAACTACTCCTAGAAGGGGAACATGCAACTATTCTAACTCTAACCTACAATTTCCAAGGGACTAGGGAAGAGAAAGATGCATGAAATGAAATTCCTAAAATAAGGGAGGTGATAACACCAAGATCAAGGAAAGCGGAGAGATTCTCAGTGAGTGAAAATGGGGAGCGAATAGAGTAGTGAAGGGAAGAAAAAATTACCACAGTTTGAAACAACATTTACATCTCCATCCTCATGGAGCACAGTGAATTTAAATCCTGTAAAAGAACACAGTATACACACTATACCTATAAATGTAATGAAAGGTGAAGAAGGAAATACAACTTGAGCTAGGGAAAGAAAATTCATAAAACACCAATTTTAATTCTTAAAATGATACACAATCCATTACAATATAGGTGTTTTCTATTTTTTCACCCCTTGCAAAAATAAATAAAATTACACAAGGACTTTACGGATGTTAAAAAATGGAATTGGTAAAGTTGTGAAGAAGTTAAGCATGCCATGGAAGTCTGGAAAGATCCAAAAATATCTGAATATATCCACGGAGGGTGAAGGAAAGCCGTACTACACTAGCAATGCCTTGGAATGAAGAAAATGGTTTCAAAATCCATGAAACAAGGAGGAGTACATGATGACAACGTGGAGTAAAAGGAACAAGTCGTGCCATTAAAAAGGTGCCATGAGGGATTATACAAAGCTGCAACATAATAGAGAGCTCCACGGAAGTCTAAAGCCACATGAAACTAAAATTTGGAAAGTCGTGGATAACCACAATTTCAATGCATTGAAAAAATCATCATAATTCTCAAATTCTTGGCCCGATCCTTGCAAATTTCATATCATTGGGAAGGTGTTGGCCTCATATAACCATAGGAGTCTAAATTTCAAATTTAAAAGGTAGTTGTTGGATGCAGCCTTGAGAAAACATCTTCATCATGTATAGGGGCAATGTCAGTTGGCTCAACCACCAACATTTAATGCATTATGGGCACTCACTCCTCCTGCAGGGCATGGCATGTGGAATTGGATTTGAAGAGGTGTTCAGTTCCATTTTTTAGAGCATGTAGATGAATTAAATGAAGTTGGTTAGCTGGTGGAAATAGAATTTTCCCTCTCTTTCTTCTCTCCTTTTTTTTATGAGTGCACTCATTGGGCACAAGATTACATAGAATGTCGGCATCTCTGCACATACTTCTTAGGAAGTATATAGTGGATTTATAATTACGAGTAAGTGTACAACTAAACTAGTGATCACCTTCAGCCTAAGTAGCTACAAGTAAGGGGCATCCACTCTGTCAAAGTCACCCAAGGCATGATCCTAACCTTAACCGTTTGACTCTCCAGGTCAGTATCTCTAGGTCTTTCACTCATCAAGACTTGATCCCTGATGGGCTATATAAAAGCCAAACAACTTCACCATTGAACCAAGGGCCCTTCGATTTCTCTCCTCCTTTAATTTTTCTATATATTGTAAAATGATGCCTAGTTATAATGTTGGATACTTTGGGAATACGAGGGCATCATTTCATGTTGCACAAGTGTTCTAAGAGTTGCATGCCTTTGGTTGTGTATATGTAAATGTTTTACATCTTCCTTCTATATCATGATGATCTTTGCATGATCTTTTAGCAATAAAATCTTTGGTTTTGTGGCTTGTTTCAGCCCCTGTCATTGTTTTATTGCACTCTCTTGTCTCTCATTCATTCGTAGATGTGTTGTATGCATTGTTTCATAGATATGTGTTTATTGTGTATCATGAAGGTGGAACTCGGGATATGGTTTTGATTTGTGGATTTCTTTTTGGCCCTCCCCATCATCGTTTTCTTCCATCTTCTCTCTTTCATGAGTATTCATCCCCTTTCTTTTTGTGTTGTCACCTTTTAGTTTAGGTTTAGGTTTTATGCATCTCCTTCTCAACCTGGTCCCTTGGAAAGTTAGAATAGAGATGGATAGTTACATTTCAATTACTAGGAGTAGTTTAGCATTAGAAGTAAGTAAAGGAAGCTGACATTTTCTAGAGTCCTATCTTAGTTCAGGTCCCACAACTAAGAGATGGTTCTATGTTGACTCAAATCCTGAGTTGCCTATGATTCGGGGTCAGGTGCACATTTGAGCTCCAAAAATAAGTACAAGGAAATAATCCTTTACAAAATGCCCAAATTTGAGGGCTATAAATCACAATCATTCTGGAACAATTTTGACAGAGTTCTTTTACTTTCTAGAATGTCTCCCATCAAAATGAGGTGAAATTTACAAAATATAGAAGAAGAACCTTGAAATTTCCTTGCCATCCAACAAGTTTCATTAAAGAGGTATGGGAGGCCATACAAATTTTGTACTTTACTTACACAAGCAATCATGGGCATCATACCTCATTAAATTGGTAGTTGAAAAACTTTGTATCACTCCCATTAATGCCTAGTTCATTCCTCCACAAGGCCGGCTGCATGTTATTTTTACTCCCGTTTAGTAGCATAATTATTTATGGTGTCGGTCAGTTGCATAAATGAAACTGGCCAATAACATGGTTTCCCCACTCCCATCTAATAGCTTAAAATTTGTTGTTGACTGACTGCTCCTTGTTGTCGCCATCTTTGTGCAACTGGTTGGTAACATTTTAAAACCATTTTTGCAACTACCACTGTCCCGCTATCGATTGGTAGCATCCATACATGATACCATATGGTAGCATTTTTTAGTGCTATTGGCCGATAACATCTTTAGATGCTACCGATGCCTCTATGCCATTCTCTCTGTAACCTACCGTTATCCATGCTACCAACTGGTAGTATATGTACTTGTTATTGGTCGGTAACATCAATACTTACTACTGGTCAATAGCATATTACATAATACCGGAAGCATTTTACCTCCACTTTTTCCCCAACCAATTGGCTCAAAACTTCACTATGGTGAGTGAAAACATGAGCCACCCTGTAAAATTCAAGGCATTACTTATCTCATTTACTTCCAATGCCTCGACCTATTCATTTGTCCAATTTGTAGTGGTGCAAAATATGTATAACAATTTACGACTTGCGGGGGTGATCTTCCTACTAGATCTTGAAATACTAGTGGCCTTGGAGGGTCAAGACCCTTGCATAAAAGAGGAGCTTGGTGCCCATGCGTGCCTTGGGTGATAGGCCGACACACTTGGGGTTAGAAAATAGCATTAAGGGTAAATAAATGACTACATCTTGGTTTCGTTGCTGGGACCTCTTTTCAAAATTGTTGTGATAATGGTATGTGATGACAGAGCACTTGACCTTGGACAGTGTCGAAGCATGGCTTAAAAGCATGGAGGATGAGTTTGCTTGGAGATTTAGTGATTGACCTGAATTTGACACATGTAAATGGATAGAATAACGTATGTATCATGAGTTATATGAGACCTTATTTTGTTGTTTTCTAGTGGAGTTGTATGAATGGCTTTCGTCGCATGCATCTAGATCAAGTTGGTATTATAGACCTCACGTATGGACCCAACAGGAGTATTAGAGGCTGTATGATGTTGATCTGAGTTTGACATGTGTTATTAATCATTGGTGGAGTAGAGTGTTGACGAGTTACACCTTAGAGTACCCAATTTCTATGTATTCTTGTCCAAATGTTGCTAATTTTGAGTTCTGGAGGGATCCAAGAGGATTGTTATTACATGTTATCCCTTTAGCTATAAACATCCTGATCATTACACTGAGTTTAGAATCATTTCCTATGGCTGACTAAGATTCTTTTGAGTGCTGGGTGAGGAAGTTAGGGTGGAGGAAGATGGCAGACCTTTTGATTGAGAAGGATAGGGAAGAGAGACAACTCAAGTATAATAAAGCTCATGAGAGGGAGTTAGATAGACAATGTGAAGTTGCAGGAGTGATGCATTTATGGAGACAAATGTTGTGGGAAGGAATTGAGGTTCACACGGAGGACATAGAGCCTGATCAATCTGTGCTACCCCATCTTAGAAAGTGTGGGAGAGAGACCCCTTTAACTTTTGATGAGAGCTCGTCACTTGGAGAAAGGAGATTCATCAACGCACATTTGAACCCTCCTGCTGACCAACCCCTGGCGCTTAGTTTTCCAAATCCATATATAAGTATTACTAATCCAGTTGGTATTAGTGGAAGTAACCGATCAACATCTAGGAGGTATAGCTTTTCATTGGGCACATATATGGCTACATAATCATTTCATGTGTTTGGAGGTATATTGTCTAGAGAAACATTTGTGAAAATTTTGAGTACACAAAGCTTGGGTATCATGTCTAGAAGTGGCCCAAGGCACGCATCTGGTAGTGGTGTAATATCACAAACTATTGGCACGTAATTTAGCGCGACATTGGGGACACAAGGCGCGACCACTTCAGGACCCTTTCTAGCTATGGGAGGTGAATCAGGTGGGTCAGGTGGAATAAGAACTAGCATACCTAGTGGACATGGTAGATATGGAGGATCTTGTGGGTTAGGAGGGATAGGAGTTGGTGGATCTAGTAGATCTGGTGGTGGAGGCAACACTGGAGGGAATCAAGGTTATGGATCAAGTGGACAAGGGCCTCAACCACCTCAATAATTATTTTTTGAAATGTATTTACATCTACCAGATTACAAATGTGTTGAGGATGCTACGGAACATGTACACAAATGTGATCTGCTATGGCGCTCGAAGGGGATCAATACCCCGGAATGGAAGGTAAGTCATTTAGCAACAATGTTGCAAGGGTGCGTGCATAGTTAGTACCGAAAGTATGACCCCCACCAAATAGTAGTAGGTTATACCGCGTTGTGTAACGCCTTCTTAGCTGAATTCCATATTCCTTAGTTTGAACAAAAGAGCATTAACATGTTGAAGTAGATTCAAAAAGGTATGGTAAAGATTGTGCATGAGTATGATGTGTGTTTTAAAACTCTCTTATCAAAATTGTCTTATGATATTCATCCTTCTTAGCATACTCAATGGTTGGTTGGGGGATTAATAACCTCTTTCAAGAAAGTTCTTTCACATAAGAATTTCAAATACCAACATGAAGCCTTGGAGGTTGCCTTGCATGTCGAGGCCATAGGAAGAATGGATACCAGGGTTAATCCTTTTTCTTGAAGCTCGGATTACTGCAATGGAAAAGTAGCTGGAGCAGTTATCTACGAACTCGGCCCATGAGACTCAAAGTGGTCTATGGTGCATGGATTGTGAGGTAGAGAGGCATACAAAGGATAGTTGTCCTCGGAGATCGGTACGCACCATGATAATAGACTATGAGATTTTCCACGGAGATCATGATGCAAATAGGTGTCCGCTACTGCAGCGCGCGATCCGTAAGAATGTGTCTTGCTATTGCAAGATTTTCACCTCTACTACTCATGACACCAAGGATTGTAGATTGATTGAAAAAAATACATGATGTCATTAATATTGGTGTGCGCTAGACCAACATTGCAAATAATTCCAAGGATGATGGTCATCACTATGAAGGACATGCAGATGGAGGAGCTCGTGGAAGAGGCTTTTAAAGAGGATTTATAGGTCATGGAAATCATGGAGGTGGAAGAGGTGAATTCCCTTGTGGAACTTGTTATAACTGTGGGTCCGTAGAGCATTACAAGTTTGAATTTCCTGACCTACTAGAGTAATCTTGGTTTGGAAAGAAGCACAAGTATGAGGAGTGCCCAAAGCTATTTGAACATATGAACCAACAACATTAGAAAGACAATGGCATTGGGATGGTAGGCGTTAAGAACATTGGATTTCTCACCCTGGATTCTTGGAATCAAATGGGAAGGCCCCCATTACAACCATATTTAGATATGTTGTATATGGCCAATAAGAAAAAGGCAATGCCCATTGGTATTTTAAAGGATGCATCTATCACTATCTAAGGGGTGACATTCACTGGAGATTTTGAAGTCTTAGTACTTGCTGAGGAAGACAACTTTCCAGCGTTACTTAGTCACCCCTGGTGCTATAAGAACAATGCTAACTTACGTTTCAATAAGGGGTATATAAGTTTTGATAACAAAGAGGAACATGTTATCATTCCTTTGACAGATGGGAAGTCAACACCTTATATTGAGCCTTTAGGAGAGGAAGACATAGATAGAATTTACATGTGCACTATCTGGGACCCTAAAGTTGTGCAACCAACAAAGGATGGCATTATTCAGTGGGAATACGTTAATCTATAAGTGATATGACTAGTGTGACATGTGATAATTGGGCTCACGAGACACATGAGTTGGTCAGAAGGAAGTTAAGAGGATATGTGATGAGAGTAAAAAAGGTGCACTCAGTTAAGCACCTAGGAGGAAATAAGTTGCCAAGTTATTCCGGAGGAGCCAACCCTGATGTTTTCCTATGAGAAATAGAGTCTTAATGGAGATGTGAGATCAAAAGGAGAAGGATGCTTAGTTATACCTTACTCAGGACCGTAACACGTTAGTGGGTGACCCATCAAGATAACATTCTAGAGTGGCACAAAGTAAGAATTGTGTTCTCTGTTAGGTTTTCCTGGAGCAATGCACCTACTATCATACAAGATTATTATGGGAAGGAACCCTCCTCATTTCATGTCCAAGCATGTGAGAAGGCATGGAAGGCTTGTCACCTTCTTTATGGGTGCATAAGTTGTACTTCATCTTACAAGGTTACACACACATGGTACATTCACTCAGAGATGTTTCGTCAAACTAGAAATTGGCATGAGTTGATGACTGAACTGCTTCAAGCTTTCGAATATCAGAGTACCAAGCCATTAGTGGATGAGGCGTTACAGGTTGTTAAGCACTGAACTATATGAGATAGTTTCATGGTGGAGGATAGAATACTAGACTTATTTGGTGAACCTGGCTTAGAAGCACACTTTGATGAGGAAGAATAAGAGAAGATACAACTTGAGCTTGCATGCATGGAAAAAGAGAAAGGAAAATTGGTCTATGTGATTGATGGTAAAGATGCGGAAAATCTAGATGATAACCATACTATGGGTACGTGTGAAGTTATGGATAGTGCTGATGAGGAAGCATGTGCCTACCATGAATCCCTGAAAACCAAGAAGGTTAAAATTTGTTCGGAGGCCAAACCTAAAGAAGCTACTATTGGGGATTACTGGGAAAAAAAGGAGGTTTCAAAGATCATTGATATGTTATGCAAATTCCAGTATTTTTTTCCATGCGGGTACCACGAGCTTAAAGGATTTCACCACTCCTTGGGGGAAATTAAAATCAAGTTAAAGGAAGGTGCACACCCAATTTGGAAGAGACATTATCGAATGAATCTGAATCTTCGTGTCAAATTCAAGGAGGAGATTGACAAAATGATCACATTAGGCATAATTGAGGTTGTTGAGGAATCAAAATGGATAAGCCCAATGGTCATAAGAATTAAAAAGGATGGGAGGATAAAGATCTATGTTGATTATAGGGATTTGAATGTAGTATGTGTCATTGATCCCTTTCTAACCCCTTTCACCGAGGAGATCCTGGAAGGAGTACCTAGGTGCGAGATCTATTCATTCACGGATGGCTTCTCGGGATATCATCAAGTTAGGATTGCAAAGGAGGACCAAGAAAAGAGAACATTCACCATTGAGTGGGGAAGCTTTTCCTACATAGTCATGCCTTTTGGACTGAAGAACATGCCTACTATGTTTTCACACATAGTGGTCCAGGAATTTCATGATTTTATCCATAAGTTCCTTTAGGTCTACCTTGATGAATGGACAATGTATGGACTGGTAAAGGACCATTGTGACAATTTGTGGTGTTTGAGAGATGCTGGCAGTTGCACATATCCCTCAACATTAAGAAATGTCTCTTCACTACTCCATTTAGAACTCTTTTGGGGCATATCATATGTAAGGAAGCCTTGCTGGTGGATCCTACCAAAGTTACCATTATTGTGGGATTGGGGGAACCTACTAGCCAGAGCCCAATGTGCGGATTCCTTGGGCATAAAGGGTATTACTGGAAATTTATTAAGGGGTGTGCCAAGATTGTCACGCCATAGGAATATTTTCTTAAACACAAAAGATCATTTGACTAGGGAGAGGCACATCAGATGGCATTTGATACATTGAAGAATAAACTTATCACTGTGCCCATATTATGCTTTCCTTCTTGGGATAAGCCATTCCATGTACATGTTGATGCTTTGGGGATGGCGATTGGGGAAATCTTAGCACAACCTGGAGAGGGAGTTATTGACCACCCCTTGTGTTTTGCTAGTAGAAAGCTAACCCCAGCATTGCCAAGAACAGAACTATATTACTACTGAGCGTGAAACATTGTCAATGATCTATGTGGTGTAAAAATTCAGGAAGTATCTATTGGCAACACCCTTCATTTTCTACATGAACCACATGGCATTGAAGTACTTAGTAAACAATCCCATTTTACAAGGGCACATATGTCGGTGGGTCCTGTTGTTTCAAGAATTTGAGTTTATGGTTGTTGTGAAACTAGGTAAGAGTAATTTGGGACCTGACCATTTATCGAGGATTGACTTAGGGGAGAACATGCAGAACATTGAGGATACAATGTCATATGCACAACTGTTTAGATTACGGCATGCACCCTCTGACTTGGAAGATATTTATGTGTTTCTCAAAATGGGTGTGGCACCAGGGGGGATGAAGAATTTGGAATGGAAGAATTTATCCATATGCGTCTTGACCTACATGTTAATTTTTGGATACTTATACAAGTTAGGTTTCGATGAGGTTTTGTGTCAGTGCATGTTAGAGCATGAACACGTTGCAATCATGGAGGAAGCACATGGTGAAATTTCAAGAGGACACTATACAAGGAATGCAACTGCACGTAAGATCCTTCTAGAAAGGCTTTGGTGGGAAAGCATCTACCAGAATTGTATTGAGTTTTGCAAGGCCTGTGACCATTGCCAGCATCTTGGAAAACCAAGAAGAAGAGATGAGATGCCCTTGAGACTGATAGCTAGCACAAAACCATTTGAGAAGTGGGCCATTGATTTTGTAGGACCGATTTCACCTACTGCATGAAGGACAGGTTCACACTATATCATTACTTGTACTGATTACTTAACAAGGTGGGCAGATGTAGTGCCGACAAGGGATCGCATAGTGGAAATAGCAGCCAAGTTTCTATGGGAAAACATAAACAACATATATGGATTCCTATTGATTTTGACAAGTGATAGGGGTACTCATTTCTTGAATGAGACAGTTAGGATTTTGTTGGCAGAATTCATTGCAACCCACTACAATACTACCCCTTATCACCCCCAAACTAATGGAACCACTATGACATTTAACAAGATACTGAGTCACATGCTAACCAAAATTTTTGATGTAGGAAGAATGGATTGGGATGATAATTTTTTTGTTGTGTTATGGTCATACCGGACTACTTATAAAAGATTGAATAAGGCCACACCTTTTTAATTGGTGTTTGGCATAGAAGTGGTGTTACCTATTGAATTCATGTTACCATCACTACGTATAGCACGCACAGGATTAACTAATGAAAAATCACTTGAGGAGAGGATTGATAAGTTAATGCAGTTAGATGAGAGGTGGGCTATTGCTCCCTGGAATTAGAAAACAAAAAAATATAGGAAGAAGGCATGGCATGATAGACACATCAAGAACAAACATAGTTTTGAGGTTGGGAAGATGGTTCTATTGTATGATTCCAAGTTTCTGTGCCATCCTGGGAAATTCAAATTCCATTGGATGGGCCCATACATTATATCCTATATACTTGATTCAAGTGCTTGCTAGTTACAAGCGCTGGATGGAACATGGTTACCAGGCCATTTCAATGGGAGTAGGCTGAAGCCCTACTATAAATAAGTCTTCCTTGTGTTTATAAATAAGGCAGTATTGCCAATTAGCCTAGGATTTCCCTTAATGCATTTTCCTTTCTTTTTGTTTCCCTTTCTCGTTGCTTGTTCCCTTTATTTTTGTTATTGTGTGTGCATTGTGTGCTGGTAGCCACTTACAATTTCAAAAGTTTTCTATGTGTAGAGGACCACACATCTATTTTTGTGTGGGGTGAAGTGATACAACAAGCTGGTATTGGAAGTTGTGTTTTGATGGCCCAGGTCAAAGGATCAAAAGCATGTAGTTTGGAAGAGCATGCATGGAAAAGGTGAACATGAGGAGTTTGGTGTCAGGAAGGCTTTATAAAAACCACATACAAGGGTGAGAAGTGCAGGAACAACATGAGGTAGGTGATGTCAAAAATAAGGATAAAGATATAAGAAGTGCCTTCAGCACTGTGAGCACGCATGTAAGGATCTTCGGTCAGTAAGGGTTTTTACATGCCAGAAGGTTGTAGAATTTTTCACATAGGATTGGGCACAGGGGTAAAAGTGCACTGAAGGTTGGCAGTAGGAAAAATTCACCTTTATTGTAAGAGTATGTTGGTAGGTGGCATGGCATTTATTATGGGAAAAATCAAAAGCTATAAGTAGAAGGTCAGGGTGCATTATTATTTACCTTACATTTGTGTTATCAAAGAGCTCTCACAAACTAGGGAATCCTTGAAGAAAATTTGTGTGAAAAAGGGTTGTGAAGATTTGCGTGCATAGCCAGTTTGATAAGTGAACTAGAGTGGAAAAATAAGTACATGGGCGTAAGTGGAGAAGGTTGTGTGGAAGAATCCCATGGGTGATTACACCATCTTGTGGAAAAAGGGTTTTCCAGGTTAGGGTTCTACAGCTAGGGCACAAGATTGAGGGGATTTTTCATAAAGGAGTGGAGCCGCAGAGTTGAGGAGAGCTAAGATCAGGGGAAAGGAAGAAATTTTAGTGACCTGACAGAGAAATGGCACCAAAGAAAGTAGTAAAATTTTCACCAAAAAAGGGAAAGGGGAAGGGGAAACAAGCCATTTGCACTAGTTTCAGTGAAAAATGATATGTGGAGATGCAATATCCAGATAGTGTATTTATTGGAAAATAATGGGTGTCTCATGTTAGAAAGATGGTTATGAGTGACTAAAACCATCGAATGAGCACCACAAAGAATGAGATGACATTAGAACTGGTTCACCCTATAGATAAGAGGACACCAGATGGAATGCCTATCTATGATGATGAGGTAAAGGTGAAGATGGAGAAGGCTGGGTTATTGTAACTCTATGAGTTTCCCTATTTTGGAAAACCTGAGTGACTATACCAGTGGTTAATGTCGCATGTACATGAATACCACTTCTACTTCGTAGGACGGAGGATGCGAATAACTCCCCAACTGATTTCTAAGTTTACTGGTCTTGTCTGCGAAGGAGAATATTTCGATGATGACTTGGATGATAAGGAGGCCATCAAGAAGACTGTTGAAGCTTATGACTACAAGAAGGGTTCACGATACTTTGACATTTCTATGATTTCTGACCCAGTAATGAGGATGGCTGCACACTTGGTCACAAAGCTAAATGGGTAGGAGAGATGGACACAAATGAACAAGGCTTGGTTGAAAATTTTTCGTAAGATCTCTGAGGGGACCATCTATAACCTCTCAGATTTCATAGTAGAAGAAATCATCAATGCCACATGTGATGGAGAAAAGATCATGTTTGGTAATGTCCTCCTTACCATTTTATTTTCAGAGATTGGAGTGCCCGATGGGCTAGATAAATTTGTGTGGGAGTACCTAGATGAGAACCCTTCCCCCGCCAAAATATTTGAGAAATACACTTGTGACACCATGATGGCTGCCCACAAGGCACACCTAGAAAAATGGTATAAGCAGATGCATGACACATTCGGCACTGAGTGGAGAATACCTGAATAGTTACCTATTTTACTACAAGGTGAGGCTTAATTTTTCATGTACCAACATTTTTGTATTGGCAGGTTTACTCTAGAAGATGGCGCCAAGGGTCCCTGGTGCAAATTGTCATTCTCCTTCACAACACAATACTTCTAGGCTGAGGTCAATCGATTCAAAGAGTCAAAGAAGGTAAGGTTTGACCTCAACATGGTAGACCGAGATTACCATGAGATACATAGAACATTGATATATCCAAATAAGTGTGCCTATGTGGAGAAGTATGTCTCCCATGATGTACATATGTTGAAGCCAGTGACATTGCCTCTTACTGGGAGGACCGCAACAAGGGTATACCTGCATATAAGGCCTAAGTATGAGAAGGGAACTTACATTGAAAATGATGTCTCTATCCCAGAAGACCCCACCATAAGGAAGAAGGACATGCCAAGGAAAAGGGAGAGAGAGGAGGCCCCTGAGAAAAAGGCACCAAGTACACATACAACATAGTTTGTAGGCACGCAGGAGTCAAGTGCAAAACCAAACACCTATGCAAGGAGGAAGAAGTCCCCCACAGAGGAAAAAGAGAAGGCACCTGAGGAAGATATGCTAGAACAAGAGAAGACCCCCTTACGAAAGAAGAATCACCGGTGAGAAAGGAGTCACCTAGGGAAGAAGAAAAAGAAGAGTCTCCTATATTGGAATCACCAGTTAGGAAGAAGCAAAGAGTAACAGAAAAGGTAGACTCAGAAGAAACAAAGAGCATGGAGGCCAACAAGGGTGATGAGGATGATGAAGAGAATGGTGAGGCTCAAAACCATCTTGTGTATGATGTACATGAGTTAGAGGAGGAGGGAAATGAAGAGAAGGATGAGGACAAAGGAGGCACTCATGGAAAGGGGGGAAGTGAAGAAGTCAACATGAAGGATCAAAAGACTCCAAGCCTGACTAAGGAGTAGATAGAGGATGCTACAAAGAGGGAGTTAGCAGGCATTATAAAATACTTGGTGGATCAAGAGGTGGAGCATAACACCAAAGAAGTACTAAAGGAGATGGAGGAAAGAGAAAGTGTGGGAAAGGAGTATGGAAGCATGGGCGGAGATCCCAGCTAGGCAGTAAGCTTCCAAAGGTAGCACGTATAGGTGGAAAGGGTGTGGTAGCAGCGCAGGAACAAGAAATGACTTACATCAATGATCCAAATAAGGTACTACGCGCATGTTTCCAAAGTATTGTGCCTTCAAACCAACTCCTTGCATGGTCTTCTTTTGATGAAGAGGGTGCATACCCATGCACGAGGAAGATGTTGTCTTGGGATTTTGAGTCCCATGTTGATGAGCCCAAATTCGAGGTCAACCATGAGGTGTTGATGAAGATACCAGATGCCAAGGGAGTAAACCCTCTAGTGAATGCCCAACAACTGTTCGATGAGCAATTTTGCAATGCACTCAACAAAGTATTGGTAGAAGTTGAGGTGAGGCTCTTTGGAAGAAATGATAGAATAAGGGTCTTGGAGGAAGAGCTTGAAAAGAAAAATGAAGAGATCATTGAAAAAGACATGGAGTTAAAGTAGGAGGAGTTGATCAATGCACAATTAAGGAATGAGTTAAGGGAGGAAAAGGAAAAGGTGTGCAAGATCCATAAGAAAATAGAGATTATTTTAGATGCCATAATCTTGAAACACCCAGACCTGGCCCTGCCTGAGAAAAAATACGAGTCAACCATGTAATGTTTGGAAGACTTGACCCACATCCTCACCATAGAGAGGTGACCACTCACATTGGAAGTGGGTAGAAGAGGTAATGGCACACCAGAAGGAGGAATAAAAACTAAAGATTGGGGAGATAGTATTCCAAGATCCTTTTCACTGTAAAGACTGCCACACAAATGACTGAGGTTGTTTATGAAAATTATGCTGACAGAGACAGGGTAGTGAGCATATTGGTTGCTACGCATGAGGTGGATCTGAAGGAATTTCAAGAAAATAACAAAGGAAATAGGGCGGAGCATGATAAGATCCTAGCTGAGGTTGAGAAAAATTTGGAAGCAATCAAAACCTTGTGGGGTTTGATTAAGAATCATCTTAAGGAGCTATATCCCTAGGTCACTCGTAGAATGGATGCGTTGGACAATCTTAGCAAGCAGCTAGAAGGAATTGTAGATACACTGAATGCCAAGAATGATGAATTCAGTTTTGATGAGGTGAGTGCTCTAGTAGGTGACCTACTTCAAAAAGCGTAGGGTGAGGTAGATGCTTGGGAAAATATTGAGGCAACAGTGAAGAAGGAATTCCCACTCCTCCTACAGTAGTAGCAGATTCTTCTATTCTTTCATTCTTTATTTAGATTGTCCATGTTCCATTATTCTTTATTCTTTAAAGAAGCATGATGTTTTTTGAGGATGGAGAACACATGTAGTGTGCGGTGATGTTGGGCCCTGAAATATTGGCTAAGTACCAAAGGGCACATGTGCGCAAGACCAGTGAGAAGAAGGGTGCTCAGAGGAAAGCACACAAGATAAAGGGGTTTAAGAAGGGTTTAAGTGAAACCAGGGCGCATGTGGGAGGTAGAACATGGGTTTAAAAGACTTAGCCATATTTGGCATTCTAGGGGCACTTGAGGAAAAATGTGAGGACCCAACTAGGTGTGATGAGTGGATAAGGTGCCAACCTGGAACCTTGGAGGTCAAGAAAAGGATATTCCACGTAGGGAATATTCCCAAAAGACATCATTAGAGAGAGTGTAGGGTTTGCAAAGGGATAAACATTCACCAATGGAGAACCACATCGACACTTGCCATGTGATCTTCTCAAGAGAAAATGCATGGTGGTGGTCGATGGTATTATATAAAGAGATGCTTGGGTCAGAGAGAGACAAAGATAAAAATATGGGAGACAGAGAAGATAGAGACAGAGAACACACATAGAGAATGCAGAGAAAGAGAAGGAGAGTAATGAAGTGCTACAGTAATGCTAGGGTTTAGAGCACTTAGTGCTAAGGGTTGTAAGGGATGTCATAAGCCTATGTATGGGTACTAGGATCTGTAACAAGGGTTAAAATGGGAAAAATTATAGTTAGGGTCTCATATCAGAGAAGCTTACATGGGAGTTAAGTCTCTGTCATTTGATATATATGGTTTGAGATGACCCTTTTGACTGTAATGTGGCTACCATAACTCCTTTAAATATATATACTTCTTTTTGGGTGTAAACCCTCATGTTATATGACTTATCATGGCTCATATATAGTTTATTATGCTTCTTACAAATGTTATTTAGCTTCTATAATGCATTAATGTGTGGATCTATTAGTTACACCTTCTACCTTTTTAAATAAGTGAATGTACTTCTACTTCTGCAAATCATCCTCCATTAATGGAAGAACCTTCTCACAAAGCTCACATAAAGGAGGGGCTCGGTACCCACGCGTGCCTTAGGTGAGCGCCTAACACCCATTGGGTGATAGGTCGATGCGCTTGGGGTTAGAAAATAGTATTAAGGGTAAATAAATGACTACAGAGACCCAAATTTAAAAGGAGGAGAGGCCATGTGGCTTTGGTAAATACCATAATATGGTCTTGACCAAGCTATAGAGTCCTAAACCAAAGTGAAAAAAATTCAAACAATGAGTTACAAAGGTCATAGATCTATGTGACGTAACATGAAACATATGAAAGAGTGTTACAAGTCAAAAACTATAAAATGGTCAAAAAATATAAGAGTAAAATAATAAGGACATGAGCCACTAATATCTAGTTTCATTGTTTTATATATATATATATATATATATATATATAAAGTTTTACAATCATCATGTAATAATGATTTTACGCCAATTCTAATGTCTATACCTTTATATGAGGACTTCATTTGTAACTTATTACTATTGTGTGTGTGTGTGTGTGTGCGCAAATAATTCCAAAATCATCATGTAATAATGATTTTATGCCAATTTTGGTGTCTATACCTTTATATGAGGGCTTCATTTATAATTTGTTACTACTAGATGAAGGTTTTCTCTCAGAAGTCAACATGTTAGCTATCATGAGCTTACTTTCATAAAATTTGACCTTTTGACATAGGTCATCAAAATATGTAAAGTTAAGAAACATGGATTTTTCTTTGAACTTTTGGATAAGGCTAGTAATGAATAGTTCAATCAATTCATTCTCATCAATGTGTTAAGGCCCTTAAAAAGGCATATTTTTGTATCCTAAGACATAATTTTTGAATCTTTCATGATATTTTTCCTTGATCTAAGTGATTTATGTAAAAATAGGTATTTTCCAATCTTAATCAGAAATGGATAAGAAATTTGTCAACTAAATCTTAAAATGACCTTATAGAACCAAATAAAGGGTATATAACCAATAAAGTGCATATTATTTGAGGTTGCACTAAAAAATATTAGCTAATAGGATATTATTTGAGAAGACATGAAGTATGTGAAGGTATTGTTATGGGTCAATTTTACCATAATAGAAAGAGAACTTTGGAGGATAAAACCTCAGTGGTAGTGGACAATTAATAAACTTAAGGGTCAATTGATTATTACATAACTTAATGAAACTTGTAGTGAATCATGATCAATTTTTTGAGAGAAGATTTATTTGTACTTACATGTCTTGGAGTTGTTGGAGATGCACATTAGGAATAAGATTTTGGGCCACATGTTTGGTACTAGGTCTATCTATAGACGTGTGTGTAGGAATATTAGGTTAGATAATCATGTGTGATGCCCTAGTATTTGGAACATTAGGTGTGGGTAGAGATTGATTAAATGATTGTGCAGTAACACTTAAAAAGGGGAGGAGATCCTATAAAATGTGGATCTATAGCAATTTATGGTTTAACTTTATTTTCCCGTATCTTGGTCCTTTGTGCACATTGTTTCTTATGGGCTACTAGTAATATTATGAGAACATTATTGTTATTGGTTTTTCTTTGAGAATCCGACTGAATATATCAATTATTATTATAGGTAGTTTTTGTTGGATATAAATTACTTGATCATTATTAGCTTCATATTGTTTGCATTCGTGATGAGATATGATATCAATGATAAGTTTTGGACACCTAAAATTGGAAACTTTTCATTTGAAAATTACAAGTTGGGATTAATCTTTATACTATGATTTGTGCACATATTTTAATCTCAATTGAATTGTCTCTATCTCCCCCACATGGTTTTATTTACTCTACACATTACTTAATTACTTATATACTAAGTTACATTTATCTACAGTAGTGTATTACTCCCATACACTTTCCTAGAAGCTTTTATATCATCATGAGTTACCTGTCCAAAATTATATGGTGAGAAGCCATATCATACTATAGTTTAGGTTGATCCATACTATCCCATATCCTGATCTCAAATTTCCTTTTTCATAATGTGATATATTTCTTTGGGTTTTTTCTTATTCTATAGGTCATGCTTGATGCAATAATTAACCTATAAAATCAATTTTAAGAAATTTTATTACACTTAAGAACTCACCTTACATTCTTAAGTGCTCTTATCGCAAAAAATTCTCCAAAAGAAATCAAGTATATCTAAATATTCCTAAAGCATAAAAACATCCTTCATAGTAGCTATTACTTAGGTCTAAAACACTCAAACCAAGTTCATGAGTCTATATTTCCCATCTAGAAGCCTCCAAAGATCCTAGAACCAAGTCATAGCAAGAGCGAGTGAATACCATACATTTCTAAAGTTACTAAGGTTTAAAAGGAATTAATCTATCGTCTTAAGCACATAACACTATATCACTGCTGTGGAGGGTGAATTCTACTTTATTTATAGTTATTCCCAATATTTTTTGTGTCAAGAGACATAAGGGCACTATAGGGGGTCAAGTTAGATTTTCATACACAATTATAATTACCCTAAGATAATTACATGGATTTTTCTCTTAGTTGTAATGTGATGTAGTACAGTACCTAGATTGTTTTAACAATGTTTGACCACTAGTGTCATTCCAAATTTACCACAAACTAATTTCTCCTTTTGTTATATAATTTTGTGTATGAAGTGCTAGTATAGGTATCTAGGTTTTTTTTATCTAGTATAGGTTACTACAATGAGGTGTCGCACATGATTGAACCCTAACATCAAACAAAAAATCAAATTTCCAAACCACTGATATCCACTATAAGTTTCAGAATGACATAATATCTTCATCCATGACCATATAGTCTAGGACCATATTTTACTATGCCTCGTCAGATCATGTATGGTTTTGTACAAGTTCAGTTTGTGGATACAATTCCAAAGATGATGATAAGAGATTAACCTACCACATATATAGATATAAGTGTGGGATAACTTATGAGTTATATAAAATTTATACTTATATTTGTTAGTTAGTTATTCATTAGGTATAAACTAATAATAATGAAGGGGTGTGACCTTTCACAATCATACCCATATATATGGGTGAGTAATTCCTCCCCATAAGTGTGAAGAGTATGAGTTAGTGTCTTATTGTAAGACTTAGGAGGTTTCCCCCTCGAAGTGGCTTAATAATATATTATATATTCTGATATATCTGCATTTATATTCAAGTAATTCCATTACATCTGGTATCAGAGCATCGATTTTCAGAAACGACTGGTTTTTTTCCTATAATTCAAGTATAGCTGCAATTTTTTTAGACTTTGTTTACCATATGTGGGGATATATATAACCAAGCTTCAATAAAAATTTCAGATTTTTTTTCACTGTTCTGTGATATTTATTGCATGTATACTAATTTTCATAAAATCAACCTAAAAGCCACATTTTTCAGAATTTTTCATATTTTTTTACATTTTAGGAAATATATTCAAATTTCCATATAGGTTCATTCTTTACATTTTCAAATTTGAGGTCATCTACATTGATAACTTTGTTCGTCAAATTCAGTCAAACAAGGCAAATTAAATTATCTAAGGGCAATCTTGTGTTATGGTAGGTCCACAAACTAGGGGTAAGAACAAGAATTATGATACTCCAGGTAAAACACCTTATAAAGATGATATGGAATCAGAAACATGGATATAAAAAACATCTGCTCTTGGTTTTTCTTCAACGGATCATACAGTGAGCTAGATCGAATATGATATGTGTAACTTACAATTGGATATGAACACTAAAATGGACCACATCAATCAGTACTTAGATGATCTTATGAAACACCTCATTCAAAACTTGAATGTTTCTCAACCTCAACCCACTTCAACACATATTTATACACAACCAAACCATGGTGGATCTTCTACCCATGCCAATGTATATAACAATACACAACATGGAAGGAACATGTTTCCAAAAGTATAAATGTGTAAGTTTGATGGTAAGGATCCAGTAACTTGGATCAATCAAATGGATAATGTTTTTTATGTACATCAAATACCTTGTGGACAAAAGATTATAATGGTGTCCTTATATTTCAAGCCAGAGTAGATCATTTGGTATAGATGGCTTTGTACCCAGAAGAAAAAGAAGGGTCTTAATGTCACTTGGTCAATACTCACAAATGAAATGCAACTACACTACTCTAATAATATAATAGATAACTACTTTATCTAGTTAGCCAAGTTATGAAAAAAGGGTGCAGTAAAGGATTATATTCATAAATTCCATAACTTATCCTTAAGGGTGGATGATATCTCTAAAAACAACCTAAATGATTTGTTCGTAGGAGGTTTGAAGGGTAATATCCAATTAGATGTGTGCATATTCAATCCAAGTTCTATAGCTGAATCCATGATATTTACACGACATGATGAGGAAAAAGAGTTATTAGAAAGGAGGTAATTCAATATTAATATAGATCCCATAGGGTCATTATAATCATTTCCTCGACCTACTAGATTGACTCCTCAACAGATTGAAGAAAAACAAGCAAAATATTTATGTTTCAATTGTGATAGTAAATAGAGTTGGAGACATAAATGTGCTGAAAATAAATTGTTCTACATTGAAGGGGCCAATGAAGATGCAGGATATGCAAAGGAAATGAAGGAAGACGAGGTGACCAAAGTTGATGATTTTTCTACAACACTATCCTCACTTGATCAACGTTGAGAGCAACATTGTTTTAAATGGGAAGAGAATGATAAGAGATTAACCTACCACATGTATAGATATAAGTGTGGGCTAACATATGACTTATATAACATTTATACTTATATTCATTAGTTAGTTTTTCATTAGGTATAAACTAATAATAATGAATGGGTATGACCTTTCACAATCATGCATATATATGTGGGTGAGTAATTCATCCCCATAGGTGTGAAGAGTATGAGTTAGTTTCTAATTGTAAGACTTAGGAGGTTGCCCCCTCGAAGTGGCTTTGTAATATGTTATACATTCTGATAAATCTGCATTTACATTCAAGTAATTCCACTATAGATGAAGCATTTTCAAATGCTTACCATTATTCATCTCTAGTTTGCACACCTAGATCACCTTTGTACCTCTCTATTCAGCTAAGTAATCTTCTCTCATTGTGCTTTAAGAAATCATATTATAATTTTATATATCACACATCATATTAAAAATTATATTATGACTTGCACATTGATGTCTATTAATTAATTTAAAATATATAATCTGAAAAACTTAATCCTTTTAATAAATAAGGAAATAAGTAATATCAAAACCTTGTATATTTACTTAGTGTGTAAATATTTGATGAACTCAATCATTACTCAAACCCTATATGGTCATAAGGCTCATCCTTTTGTATTTTGATGTATGATCCTACTCATTTCTCTTGGATTTGTTATTATTATTTTTCCTTCATGGCTTACTCAATAGTACCTTTCACTTATATTAATGAAGTTGAGCTTGAATCTAGCTCTCTCATCAATTGCAAATTGTGTGAAGATGTTTATGATAATATTGATGGATTTTCCTATTATGAATGGGCTATGACATATGAGGATTATAATTATATGATTATTAATGGTTATGCTCCCAAACATCTTATTTCCTATCTTTTTTAATACCATATCTATTATCACCACTAAATAGTCTCAAAGATAAGGCTCTTATAATGACTTTGATGCTCAGACTCGTACTCTTCTTGAGGATGAATAAATACAATTCACATACTATTTACAACACAATCCTCAACACATTGATTATCTCTTATACATTTCTATAAATGAGCTAAATTATACACCTATATCTACAAACCCTGAGTTGAGAGTCACATATTCCGCCAAAGCTACATCTACTATTGATATCTCTATAATGTTTATATATGTTAGGAAAACCAATCCACCCCCTCATAAATGTTATTATATTTAATCTATAGTACTATTCCCACATATATTATATACACTTATGGTGGTTTTCATAGAAATCTCTTGAAACCTTGAAAGTTCAAATATTACAATTACAACAAGGTGCCTCTTCCTTTTTAGTGTTATGGAATCTATTCAATTACTTCACAACCCACTTGCACCCAAAGTGGCTTCTTATCCTCTTCCTATTGGTTTTTTTGCTCCTAAACAATCCATTTACAATGAGAAAGGAGATATTGAGTAGCGCCTTCATGCTTTCCATGTTTATTGATTGGATTATACTTATAGCAATATATTACTTACTGATCTCTTTCCTATAATCCTTAATTATTTTACATTACAATCGTTATAAGATATTCCTATTCATTCAATACGAGCATTTACCCCTGGATAATCAATTTATGGCATAATTTTCCATCAATATTGGGGATAGGGTATCATCTACTAAAATTTCTAAAATGCAACAAGGATCTAATGATCCCATCAGTCGGTATGTTAAACATAACAATACTAAACTTACTAAAATGAAAAATATCCTAGCTAACAATGAGCTCTAAGATTTAATCCTTCTTTTTTATTAAAGGAAAATAGTTTTGAAGGGACTATACCCTGATACAAAAAAGTATCAAAAACCAGATATACACGAGCAAGAGTCCAAAAAAAATCATAATCCAAATAATTCATCAAGCCAAATAGTAGCCAAAAAAGGAACTACTAAGAAGTAGCAAACAAGGAACAAAAATGTAGAGAAACAACAGTTAAACATCAAACTAACAGCAACAAAACAACATCCTTCTCGCAACCAGACTACACTGAAGAAATTATTTTTTTGAATCCCTGTTTATTCTTGATTAAACAGTTTGAAGTGAGGTAAATAATGCTAGAGTGGTGATATGTGTGGGGTCATTTACATCCAACTGAGAGATGACTTGCTTCCTTTCATCTCTAGTGTGCCAAATGTCAGCTGAAATTCCACTGAGCATAGTGATGCTTCAGACATGTTGTTCAAGAAAATCACATATAGCCCTGAAAATTGCAATGTTGTGGTCATGTTGATCCTTAGATTTCCCGAGTCTATTGTCCAGGGAATTTAGTTTCTTGTAAATTTCACTTACCTGATCTTCCCTAATATCAATATCCTCATTTAATTTCCTTTTACCCTTTTTCTTTGTTAGCTAATAGATTTATTTTTTGAGTATTTCCACCTCTTTTTCCAAAATTTCCATTTTGTGAATAAGATTCTCCTTTTCATGCTGAGTGTCTTGCCCTACAGTGCTGATATGCAACAAATTATGGGAAATTTCAATATCCCTGTTGCTCCTGAGGACTCTTCCATAGGTAGAAGGGTTAAATTTAGAGAAGGAAGGGTTCTTTGTCTTGAATTTCCTTTGACTAGAAATGGTGATTAGGGTGAAAGTAGGGATAGTTTTAATGGGAATTGGCAGGGTGACAGGGGTAACATGTATGGCAAGGTAATGGGTGAGACAATATTTTTGAAAGAGAAAGATAAGACCCTGATGGAGGGGAATGGCCCTTGTTTGGTTTTGGAAATAAAAAATGGAGCACTCCATTGAATTAAGAAGATAGTGCGGGAAAAAAACAAATATATTTCTCCTAAAGTGGTTAAGAAAAATCAAGTGTTTGACGGGGATAGCAATGTACCTACCTTCAAGAGAGATAAAACAAACCATTATTTTAGCTATTTCATCAAAGGGTTTTGGGATGGAACTAACCTTTATACCCATCGTTACAAAGAGGATATCTTCCCATGTTTCCACAAAATTTTTGGTTTCTACATTTTTATCCACCCTTTTGCTGAAAAATATGATTCCGTCCAAAGCGAGGCCCATTACCTTAGCAATAAGCTCATTTTTTATCAACACTTTTTACCCACCATAAGTTACCTTCCTCTCTTTCCAGTCTGTAGCAAAATGCACGGAGATGTTTTGATCATGGCCTTGGATTCACTCAATAAAATTAACAACCCCACTAGATTGTAGATAGTTCCACAGAAAAATGTTTTCTTTCCATGCGCGATCACAATTGGATTCTTTTTAACATGGAGCTGCCCCAATTTTCCTGCCTCTGCATGCAATATGCTTGAAACCCACAAATAAATTGTTTGTGTCTTTTCTAAACCACTTTTAAACCATCCATCTATATATCCTTCGAGCATGCAAAATTTGATGATTATAAATACATGTACTCCTCTCACATGTGTTAACTTTCATTTCCCATAAAGCACATAAAGTCCCATTAGTGATTCTTCATGGGATGTAATCTATCATATTTATCTTTGGTAATAGAGTTTTGTATTTCAATAGGGGTTTTTTTCTCATAACTCCAAGTGGTGAATTTATTACTAATACCATAATTAGCTAGTGTCTGCTACCCTATTCCCCTCTCTGTAGGTGTGACCAATTTGAATGTTATTGAAGGTATGAAAAATATTAATAGACTCCTAGATGAAATCCTTAATTTTCCATCTTGAAGGATGCATATAATTTAGATGATTTATTACATTCAAGGAATCACCTTCCAAAATAATGTTTTGAATGTTGCAATCTTTAGCAAATCTTAGACCCAATAAAGTTGATAAAGCTTCAACATAGTGATTGGTTTGATGCCCCATTTTTCCAGCATAAGAAATAATTAAATAGCCTTTGTGATCCCATATAATTCCTCCACCAGTAGCTATACCTGGGTTTACCTTAGAAGATTCATCAAAATTGAGTTTATACCAAGAATTAGGAGGGGGGATCCATTGTATTGAAGACCTGTCAATGGTTGTAGTTCTTTGTTTCTAAACATTCTCAATATCAATCTTCTAATTTAAAATAATAACCTCTTCATCTTTAGGATATTTATTGTTCTTAGGATGTTTAAATCTTTCAATACTTTCTTTAATTGCATTACCAATCTTAATGAAGCTTGATTTACATATCTGTCTGTTGCTTCTAAATATTATAGCATTCCTTACTTTCCAAATTCTCTATATTATATGAGGAAAATTCAGTTTCCATTATCTCCTAATTATGCAATGATTGTATGGGGGGTCCCATTATATCCAAGTTTGAGGAAATTCCTTAGGAAATGTCCAACATATATTGAACTTTGAAAAATACATAACTCCATATTTTTGTAGCAAACTCACAATGTAACAGAAGGTGTTTGATGTCCTCAACCTCTTTTTTATATATACAACACATATTTGGCATGATAAAAACCTACTTTTGATTAAGTTGTCATTCATGATAATTCTTCCTCTGAGAACAAGCCAAAAATAAGAAATTGACTTTGGGAGTAAGTTTAGGAAACCAAATTCTTGCTCCAATGAAAATCGCAATGAATATTTTCAAAAAAGGAATTTTATCCTGATTTGACAGTGTATTCTCCATCAAATAAGTTATTCCAAACAAGATCATCCTTGACATTAATTTGATTCAGTGGGATATTATCTAGCTGCTCTTATAATAAAGAAATTATGGAATTTGGCTCATTCCTTTCCACCTTAAGCTTCTTCCATTTTTTTAATTTCCCTCCATTTCAATGTAGTCTTTGACTTTATTTCCATACTTTTGAACTAAAATATCTTTGATAGAGACAAATTTATCATTTAAAATGAAACTGGTCCAATTATCACTCCAAAACTGAATATCACTGTCATTTCCCATTTTCCATTTACATCCTTGTTTGATAAAATTCCTTGTTTGAATCAAATTACTCTAGAAAAAAGAACCGTGAGGTGATTGATCATCATAAAGGAAAGAATTCACTTTTTGGTTGGCTAGGTATTTTTCTTTAATTAATTCAATCCAAGGTTGTTCCTCTATTAACATTCTCTATCCCATTTTTGCAATTAAAGCCATGTTCATTTTTCTAATATCCTTAATGCCTAGAACACATATTATCTTAGGTGTACATACTTGATCTCATGCCACCAAGTGATACCTCAATCTTTCTTCCATGCCCTGCCACAATTTTTTTTTTTCTAAATCCTTTCAATTTTGTCCCTAAAAACAACAGGAATGTTGTAAAGAGACATAATGTAAATAGGTAAGTTTTGTAATGTGCTTTTAATTAGGAGAAATTTTCCAGCACTAGATAGAATGACCCCTTTCCATCCAGCCATTTTCTTTTGAAACCTACCAATTAAACCATTACATACTGATGTGGAAATTTTATTAGTTCCAAGAGGAAGACCCAGATATGTTGTGGGCGGAGAACTGATTTTACAACCCAGAATATGGGTAATTCTTTTTTTCCTTTCCATTGGAGTATTAAAAAATAAGATGGAACTCTTATCAAAATTGACCTCTTGCCCTGATGTAACCTCATAGAATTTCATAATAAACTTAATAGCCTTAGCTTCAAGGATGGAGGCTATCAAAAATAAAATTGTATCATCAACAAATTATTGATGTGAAGCTATTTGATTTACAGAAGTAGGTCTGATTCCTTTTAAAAATCCATCATTGAGCCTTTGGTAATGGATCTAATAAGGCTATCAGCCATTAAAATGAAAATGAGAGGGGATATAGGATCTCCTTGTCTTAATCCCCTACTACTTGGAAAGAATCCCACCGGCTCCCCATCGACCACTACTGAGAATCTCGCTGTAGAAATACAAGCTTTAATAATCCTTACGAATTTATTTTGAAAACCAAATTTAGCTAGAACCTTATCAAGAAAGTGCTAAGAAACTCTGTCAAAAACCTTATTCATATAAAGTTTCATTACCATACTAGCTTTTTTATTTTTATCCATTGAATGTATAATTTCATGCACCATGATCCCCCCATCTTGAATTATTCTCCCTTTTATAAAGCCACTTTTCTGCTTTGAGATTATATTATCAATAATAGACTGTATTCTTGTATTAATAATCTTAGTAAAGATTTTGTAATATACATTTACCAGACTAATAGGACGGAAGTCCTTAAAGTCTTTAGCATCCATTTTTTTGGAGCAAGCACAATGTGAGTGTTATTCAGTTCCTTAAAAAGGTGTCATATTTGTAAAACTCATTGACTACCTTGAGTAAATATTTTGAGCATATTTCCCAAAAAAAAATTGAAAGAAATTAGCAGAAAAATCCATCAGGACCTGGTGCCTTATCTCCTTCAAGAGAAAAAACAACTTTTTGAAGCTCCCCCAAAGTAACTGATTTTGTGAGATTTTTGAATCTTTGTTTAGTAACTCAAATCCTTCTTACTACTTTGCAATGGTATATTATCTTTGACAAGTTTAATTCATTGGATCACTTATGTCACACATTAAAAGAGTGTGAAGCTAAGCTCTTTAAAATGAAAATGATCATGTATGTTGTTAATGCTCCCAACACATCTAATCATAAGTTTAAAAGAAAACCTAATTTAAAAAGAAAATACAATGATAACAAGATTGATGCTAAAGCTAATGTCAATGGTGTATCTCAGCCTAAATTTTTTTAATTAAAATCTCATCCTCGGTGGCAATTCACATAATTTCCATTCTCACCTCAATTATTGCTTCCAAATTTTCTAGTGTAGCCTCATATCTCTCCCTTCAATTTTAGAGTTCAATACAAGAAAACCTTGAATGGAAAACATTTTGACACTAATGCCTATTGTAATTGTCATAGGCGTATTTGCAATTATATTAATCGATGTATTAAACTTAGTAATGTTATATAAGACCTTATTTATTCAAAAAAAATTGAATGGGACTTGCCCCCTAAAAAATTTAAGCTTATTAATGATAATGTTAAGATTAAGATTTTCAATGACCTACTTTATGATCACAATACTAATAAATCTAATTCAGAAGTATGTCATGCTTATTTAGCTATGCCTCCTCTTCCTTATTATGATCATCCAATAGAATCTTTGATTGGTAATATTACCACTATGCCATCTCTTAAGCTTGTTATTAACTTTAATTATTATGATATGGCTCATGATCTTGTCTCTAATACAATTTATGTCTAAATTTTTTTTAGCCAACATCTTATTCATAATGTTTTGATTTACATTAGTGCTAGATACAATATGTGCACATTTAAATTACCATCTTTTCTTAGATATATCAAAAATAAATATAACATATGATATTAAGACCTCTCTTGGGCATATTTTTATACCTCTTACAATTGGCTTTGTTACTATAGTTATTCATTTTAATGTTATCGTTTCCCTTAGCTCATGTGATATATTTTTAGGCCTCCCTTGATTACATACTTTTAAGGCTATACCATATAATTTACACCAATGTGTTAATTTTTTCTACAATCACGAAGTTTTTATGGTCAAGGGTATCCCATATGAGGCCCCAATACCTAATATTCTTAGTTAAAAAGTGATGATTGCCACACCTAAGCTTGTTATACATATAAATGCCACCTCTAGTAGGTTTATCCCTTTAGCAATTCCTCATAGGCCTCTAATTGCACATATTATGGCTATTAAGATGATTATATAGTCATGGCTTCTTGATCTTCCTCCCCATGTTAGTATGTATGTGACTCATTCAAGATCCAAACCTTGTTTTCTTATAGGTCCACCCTTACCCATGAGGTCCATCCTCATCCTCTTACACATATGCCATATGCAAGGCCCAAGCCTCCTTTTCTAGTGGATCTTCCCTTCCATATGCAACCAATCCTACTACTTCCATGATACCTAAGGATTATGTGTGATTTGATCCTATTTTGCTTGACTGGTCCATTCCACCTATTGATGATGTTATTATTACCATTCTTGTGTTGCCCTTTGTATTTTTATATATAATATTCCAAAAATTAAAAAAAAAATTAAAAAACCAAATCATACACAAACATTCAAATATTTGTAAAAATTCAAAATTATGACTTGATTGTGACTTGATTTGATAGGTTGTTACTTTGCATATAGTGTTTATCATACAGTTTGATTGATAGAATATTTTTATATAATTTTTACACACATTAATTCACAATATATGTTGATATTGATGCATGAAAAATGCATATTGATACACAATGAGAGGTTTCATCCTAGACCCTTTCCAATTGACCTTGATCTTCTAGGGGCATCTCCTACACTAGACAAGTGCTTTTGTTTCAATATAGTTACTTTTATTTCCTCATTTTTCTCAGTATGTTATGTTGTATATATGTTATTTTTTGGAATAATATGGCTAACACTTATGTCTTGTGTATTGCTATATTTTCTTGTTATATGTGCCTCTATAATTTTTTTCACTATTATATTCACTTGCTCATATGATTAAATTTATGTATGTGGCATATGGAATTTTCTTTGTTTTCTATGCTAATACTTTTTGTCCCTTGTTTGTGAATTCAATATTCTCTTGATTATATAATTTCATATGTACATGACACTTTTACATCCCTTGTTTTCATATTTATGCCTTTGATATATGACTAACATATGTGACATTGTTTATGTACTTGTATGCTAGATTACTCGTATACTTATTTTCAATTGTGTTTTTTTACTACTATACATGATTGATTTTTCAATTGTCACTTATAGCTTGTTGGTTTGTTACTATATATGTGTGTCATGGTATCTACCATGCACACCCCTTACAGGAAGAAGATCTCAATGGTGAACACCTAAGACAACCCTCCATGTGATCCAATGCATATTATCACATATATTTGATATGGACACGTTTCCTTTTTTTGATCCATGGGATCCCTTGAAAAATCTCATGTGCCTCAAAATTATGGCATTCAATGGGGTTTGACACACACATATTTATGACACAAAAAAAATTCAAGACTCAACTACATATTTATATAGGGAACATATCCTCAAAAAACATATTAAGATATAAAAAAAATATAGATTTTTCATAGGTAAAAACCATCCAACATGAACATAACCATGGTACATTATGTTCTAGGATGGACATTTTCATCCTGGGGACAAATTTTTAGAAAATTATAGAATTCTTAGATTTTCACAAGAATTTATAGATTTCTAATAAAATTTTATATTCAAACTATACAATTAATAGCAGGGTTTATTGCATTTTAGTATAAGATGTTGGAAGTGTGTGTAATTCATTCTTTTTATGACATTGCATGACTTATACATAATTTCTACATGGGGTATGGGAGCATAAGCCTTCTTTCTCCTCTTTCTATACTCAATATTTTCATATATTGGACTCTACAAAAATGCATCCCACAGTGGGGGCAAGGGCCAACCATTCCCTTTTGGTTTTGTGTTATTTTACACTTATTGCCTAAATCCATCTGCAATAGTGTGGTCCATGCGGTTGTAAGATACTTTGTAGGTAGTTCTTCCGTCTTCACTTTTATGAAAATATATCAAAGTATATAGATACTTCATAGGTTTTTATTCCTTCTTGTAGGGTTATTTGGGACAGATTTCTTATAACACCTCTCTTCTTGGTGTTGGGTCAAGTGCACTCAACTCCTCTTTGACTCTAGTTTCTCCTTGAGAAAAATTGGGGACTAGTCACCCCGAATTCTTCAAAATCTCAATTCAAATCCAAGATCTCCAAGTGAAAAAAAATTGTGAGCATCTCCCTTGGAAAATAAAATATTTATATCCCTTTCAAGTTTTTTTCTTTACTTTACTATGGTACGAACTCAATTTTCAAAGTTACAAATATAGTACTTTTAATTTGAGTTACTTCTTAATCTCTTTTTACAAACATTAACTACACTCAATTTTTTAGGTTTCATAATGAAGCATGCCAACACCAAAGTGTCATTGATAACTTAGAGTAAATACAAAGTGTGTGTGTGTGTGTGAACTTAGATATCTTTTCCTTTAATTATGCAATTTTCATTTTACACTGAAATAGGGGAGATGTAGACACCTAAAAGTGGTAAACTATCATTTGGTAATGACAAGTTTGGATTTTTATTTAAATCATGATTTATGTGCATACTCTAAGATCTCTCTCTCTCTCCCCCCACATGGCTTGCTTTACTCTACATTTTGGTTAGTCATTCATATACTTAGTTGCATTTATACAAAGTAGTATATTACTCTCAAGAATATTTCCCAAAATCATTCTCTTTCATCATGAATCATCTTTATGAAACTGTATGATGTGCAAATAAGATGTAGTATGATCTAGGTTGACCCACACAATCATGTATCCCTCTCTCCAATTACTCTTTCCTAATTTATATATTTCTTTAGGTCATTTCTTATCCTATAAGTTGGCCTTGATGCAATAATTAACCTATGAAAACCTATATAAGAAATTATAATACACTTAATAACTCACCCAACATTATCAAGATATCCTATTGGAAAATACACTCCAAAATTACTCAAGGATATCCCAAAGTAGAAACACATCCATGAAAGAAACCACTACTTAAGTATGAAACACTCTAACTATGTTAAATATTCTAGTTTCTCCATTTACTATCCTCCAAAGGTCTTGGAACTAAGCCATAACAAAAGAAAGTCAATATTACACATTGCTAAAGTTACTAAGGGTAAAAGGGAACTAATCTAGCATCTAAAGTACATCATGTTATATCACTACCACACAAGTTACATTATACTTTATTTATAGTTACACTTTCTATTTATTGTGTTAAGAGACATAATGGCATGATAAGGGGTTGGCTTACATTTTCATAGACAATTACACATACACTAGGAGAACTACATGAATTTTTCTCTTTCTTATGATCCTGGATCTAGTTTGGTTCCTAGATTGGTTCATCGTGGGTTGATAGACAAGTTCAATCTAACTCCACCACACACCAATTGATCCTTTTGTTATATAATCATGTGCATGAAGTACTAGTATGGGTAGTTAGGGTTTTCAACTATTGTAGGTTTCTACAGTGAGGAGTCACACATTAGTGAACCCTAGTAATGAAGCAAATTTCTAGGCCATTAACAACCTCCAATATTTACAAAGCACTAGAATATATTTTTCCAAGACCAGAAAACCTGAGACCATATTGTATTATATCCCAAAAAATCATGTATGATTATGTACAAATTTAGTTTATGGACACAATTCCAGAGATGAAGATTTTTCATATTGTTACTAGTTTGTACATCTAGTCTACACACCCAAATCACCTTTGTACTTCTTTATTCAACTAAGTAAGCCTCCCTCCTATGGTTTAAGCAATCATTTGATCATTTCCATATCACATATTGTATTAAAATATATATTTTATCTTACACATTATTGTTTATTAATTAATTCAGAATATACAATATTATACTTTTCAATAAATAAGAAAATAAATAATATCAAACCTTTATTTATTTATTTAGGGTGTAAACACAATTATATTCTTTGTAATGTGTGTAGGATCGTCATGAAAATAAACAATATCACTCTCAAATGTGATATGAATAACCTTAATATGAGAGGACACATGAGCCTTAGTGATATGAGTCATCTTCTTAGAATGGTTAGGGACTAAGGGTATTTACATGTAATATATGTGATTTCCACTTTACTGAGCACTGCAACGTGTTTGTGTAATAGATTAAGTTTGTTTTTTAGTATGAGAAGATAACATTTGACTATGATGAAAACGATGAAAGAGTTTTAGAAATACCCTAAGAGAAGGATTATTTATCTTAATACTAGTAAGGGTGGATCAAGAGTTGAAACCCTAAGCGGATGATGGAAAACATATGTTCCCCATATAAATAAATAGTTCGGTATACTAAAATTTAATGCTAAAATTAGGGTATATCAAATTAATGCTAATTATTATGTGTAAATGATAATTTATAATTGAAAACATATTAAACATAGTAAAGACATGAGTCCTAAACCATGTGATGATAAGATACATATTAAAACAACTCTTAAAATATTTAAAAAATGAAAGTAAGGTTATGTTTAGAGAGGTAACATTGTTTTGTGAAGTTTGAATTATGAAAAGGATGTATAACTATAGAAATGGGTTGGGAAAAGTGTCATCAAAGTGCATGTAAATCTAGAGTGAGGAGAATAAGTGCAAGGTAGGATCATTTGAACTAGAAAGAAAACCTTATGCATGTTTACTCTTTTATGGCCAATTTTTGCATTGGTGTTACATGATATGAGACTAGGTTATATTACATAGTTATCTTATGTCCCTAGAATTGGAATATGTGCTCAAAATCCTATGATCACACTTCTATACCTGTAAATGGTTTCTCCTCACTTTTGACCTAAAAAGATGTTATAATGATTAAAATGGATTGACCTCACCCTACCAATAATGGTGTGGTGAGTTTCACATTATGTATGAGTAATTTAAAGAGGTATCAAGCCACATGTAGTTCTCCCTCCTACTATATGTGTGTAAATTTTCATAAGAAGTGGTTTTGGAAAGACCCCAATAAGGCCTTCAACACTTAATAACAATCCAAAACTTTAGTTGTAGTGCATGAGAGTGTTCTAAGGAGACAAAATAGGATATTTTCATACTTGTATCTTGTTGGTGTGATGTAAGGATGTGATACTTTAATGATTAGGGCCTAAGTTCCTTTTTAGAGTGCTTGTGAATGAGATCCCATAGATTTGTGAGATGTCCCTAATGAGTAGGGTGTATGAGCTTCTATATCTAAGGTGTATGGATGATTTCGAACTAAATTGGACCTAAGCCTATTAGGGTAGCTTCTGCATTTGAAAAATTGATTGTTGCAAGTACTTAGGATAGAAATTTCATCCCAAGTCACAATTGTTGACCAATTATGCCCCTACAGGGAAATTTTTTCCAGGTTTTTCTTGGGACTTGATTTAATACATGAGCTAAATGGGTATGATTCCATATATGTGTTTAAAGTGAGGTACATTGGTTCCTAAAGAGTTAAACCAAGTGAAAAGTGCCAACTTAATGGAATCATGGTATAGGAATTGAGTTTGATTCCTTTAGGATTAGACCAATTAATTTGTAAATTGGAATATGATGGGATAAATTTCAAATGATTATTTCCATGTTATTTAGGTCCAAATTTCAAATATTCCAATGTGTAAGATTATATGAAACCTAATTGTTTCTACTACACTTTATTAAAAGGCCACATTGAACAAGTTATACTTTAGATAAGATTTATTAACAAAAATCATTTTAAGAATGAGTCAACAATAATAGTACACATAAATTAATCCTTCCATATCTATATAAAGTTCCCTTAATAACACTATAAAACCTAACAATCTGACAAACACAAACACCGTCATAAACTTGGGAACAATGTATCCAAATAATTGGGAAAACTATTTGAAAGTTATAGAAATGACTTAAAAAACCATACTACTTTACACTATAGTACACAAATTTTAAATATCTTCACTAAAATAATTGTATTGATCATCTACATGATTATGGTTGGGTTTAGCAGGGAATAACTATTTTGTGACATACCAGAGAGGTACCTTCTTGTCATCACTTTGAATCACCACAAGATTTTTAATCACGTTGTAGGGCATGTATAGTCACATATATGTGTGCTTTCCTACATCTTTCACTTCCCTTAGTACCTTATTCATTTATATGTGTATCCAATTTACTTTTTGTAACTTTTAATATGTATCCATCAATTCTAAACCTCCTTAACAAAACAAAGTATAGAATCAGTGTTGGTGAAATATTTTTTCTACTATAATAATAATGAGTAGGCTTATGGGTTATATTTAGGATATGAGTAAGGTTATTCTTGAACTTATGCTCACACCCATCATAGTCATAGTCTATCTAGACCTTCAGTTCTATAATGTAATCCATCTGAGGACCCTCAATATATATATATATATATATATATATATATATATATATATATTAGATAGGGGGGTTAGTGGCCCCTATCCCTATATAGATATGCATGTGCTGAGAGCAGAGGCCGGGGAGCCAATCAATGGCCTCCTGCTGCAGCGATCCCCCATTCCGAAAGGTTCAGGCCGGTCGACACCCCCCCTCCCTCTAGAAAATCTAGGGGAGAAAGTCACCCCCCAAACTGTACTTGCAAGTTTCTAATTATAAAACATTATTTGAACCAACCCTCCCTTATTGGTTGAACTAGGAAATACACACACACACACACACATGATCTTTGTGTTAATTTTCATTCAAATACATATATTTCCAATCCTATCTAAATTTAGTTTATAAAAACAAAAGTACATGAAGAATGATTAGGTTTCCTCTCATATCCTTTATTATTTTGTTTTCAAGTTACCCTAAAATATTCGAGTAGACTAATATTTAGCTTCATCCCTTTGCTCTACCAAATTGATTCTTCAATAAGATGTAGGTATGGAGTAAATATTAAAATTACAAGTGGGAGATCTGATGGGAGACAAAGATTATCAAGTTTTTGAGCTCCTCCTATTTGTTTGGAGGGATCTTTGTGAGGAGAATATTAATAATGTATTTTTAAAATGCATATTTTTGCAAAAAATGTGTATCTTTATATAGCAGTGTGAATGAAACTTATTTGGGAGAAATCATGTCCAATTTTTTCTTTTCACTAACAACACTAGGTCCTTACACATGTTGTTAAAGAGAAATTTCCTACATATATTCAAAATCTACTTTATTAAAGTTTTAATAAACATGATTACATTACCAATTAGTATTTTCCATTAACCAATGTTAAATCTAAAATTGTGACACATTACCCGAGGTATTCAAATGACATTCTTGGACTACATGCAAATTACATCTTGGGTCGTAATGTTAACACTTATCAAATTTTATTTTTCCAAAGGTATGAAAGTCTCATCAAGACATAGAATTATTTATAGACTTATACTTGTCTCTAATATCTCTGGATTCAATTAATTTTGTACTCTCATTTATGTTAGTTGTTTTGTATTAACAACTATGGGGAAAATTTCCTATCCAAAGTAATATCAGTATACATGTTCCCAATAAATTCTAAGGCATGGTATGCAGTTTGCAAAATATTTATAGCAATATTTTTATAATAAATGGTAAATGTAAGGGTTTGGAGAGGGTCTCCATCCCTCTTACATAAAAAAACTAGATTCAACAAATATCAAACAAAGAATCATACCTTCAAAAAATGTCAGCAATCAGTCAATGAGATGAGTCCAACAACTAAGGATCAATCCATGAAGTGTCTCACTACACAAATGAGTGATAAAATAAAAAAGCATGAAAATAATTGAGACAAATTCAACATGATACTATCTTATCTAAGTGATAACAATGCTCTCATATTGCCTCACATGGAACACTACATGAAACAAGATCCTCTGAGCCATCATGGAACATCAAGGAAAATTAGTAATGTGATTCAAGATTTAAGGGACCCAATCCACATCCCCAAAGCACACACATATAACATCCACCCTGAGCAAAAAATGCAATCACACATAGTAAGAATAAAAAAAATTGACCTAGAATAAATTCATACAACACTGAGGGGAATTTGGCCCCGTCATGAAACTAGAAACCATCATGGGGAACTCATCCCCAAAATATGTGATTCACAATCCTCTAAAGGTTTTTATCTTTTTAGCTAACAAAAATTTCTAGAAAATACCACCATGAATCATTGTCCTTTGAATATACGTCCATTTGTGATCATAGTATATCATGTGATGAATCATTCTCATAACATAATTCGATTTGAACCCCCTGAACCTCCCTAAAATAGTGTCAAAAATGGATGACACACAAATAAGTGAATCCAAATCCAAACAAAATTTGAACAAAAATTTACCTCCCTAGGGATTTAAGAAGCTTCACATAGGTCAAAATCCCAACATGTAGTAGCATGGGAACCAATACAATGGATATGTTTGGGAGAGGCTTGGAGATCACCACTAATAAATACCCCAACACTGCTACACTACATTGAAACAACCCATCGACACTATCACATGGAATCAAGAAATAATAGATAAAACACCTATATAATAGATAAAATACTACCCCTAAAATCCAATGGGGGGTACTATGTTCCCACATAGGGGAAAAATAGGGATAAATGGCCATAAATCATAACATTCCCAACCTCCGACATTAGGTAGTTTGTGTGATTCTAGAAAACTAATACAAATAATTATAACTTGATAACCATGCCACAAGTAAAATCCATGAGCATGGAATATAAGTAGGGAATCCATGCCATCCACCAAACATTTGACTAAAATATTCTCACCACCTTGAAAATGGGTCTAAAGAAAATATCCATAAGCTAAGCAAAGCTCAAAATGGTCCTTAAAAGGAACCAAAACACGATATCCTAATGATAGTCGCTTGAAAAATTCAGGGTTGAAACTCCAAGTATGCAAGATGTCATTGGATTCAAAAGTTCAAAGAGTGGGAAGGGACAATCCTTATCCCACTCTTCTAGGAAAATTTATATCTTTGTACAAACTCTGGGTACCTCTTTTATAAATGTAATATATATTCTTATTAGGATTGTAATATGGCTTTTCCCAATTACTGCAATCAACATTGAAATCTCTTTAAAGTTGTTATGATCAACATTGTAATCATTTATAATCACAAGGGGGTCTTTTTAAATATTGTGGGTTTTATAGAATCAAAGAGGATGGGTTAGTAATGGGAATTGTGTTAATGTTTATGATTTTTAAAGTGAAGGAAAACTTGGCAGCAACTACATCATTTTTTACACATGAGTTATTTAATCCCACGTGTAAGAGGGTAAGAGTGTAGAATGATTTTATATAGAAAAATGCATGGAATATAATGTGGAAAAAGAGATATAATCGTGAGATTCAATAGTCATGTGGATATACTTTTGATTGAAAATTAGCAAGTTAATGTTGCATATGTTTGGGCTGTTGGGATGGGGTAGGGTACATGAGACTGAGACACTTGGAAAAATCCCTGATGTTTGGGTTGTTGAATCTAAATCACAAGGATGACACGTGGCATAATAAATGTAGTCAATTTTCGAGGGTTCCTAAGTTTGATAAAGGGAATGATTTATTTATGGGTTACGACTATGAGATAGGTGGCCAAATAACGTGCGAGTATTAATGGATTTTACAATGAACAAATATTACCAATGATGTGCTTCAATTTTATACTAATCATAGGCTGACAGAATTTGGCCAACGACAGGCTCTTGAGTAAATGGGAAGTGTAGGGTCAACATTCCAGGTTCTTGATTTTCTACATTGTGAGAATTAAGACAGTAAAAAGTGGTAGTATTTACAAGTACTCAAGTTGTTTAGGAAATAAAAAATTTAAGAAATTAGATCTTTTAGGTGATAAACTAGGATGATACCATGCATAAAAATATCTTAGACTCAATTTTAACCCAATTTTGAAATTGAAATTGAAAGATTTTAATTACATCAATGAGATTGGCAGGTCTATGGGACCACATAATTGTACCAAACTACCTTATACCATAGTGTGCTTCCTGAACTCTTTTAAAATGTTGCTCCTTTTCCAGATGATCTGAGATAACATTTCCCCAAAGCCTTTTTTTCCTCGAATAGCTCTACCATAGACCCATTGTTTAGGATTACTTCATATCTGGAATGAATATTTCCTCAAATAAAATAGAGAAAACCATAAGCGGTCTAAGTATTAGAAGATGCCATTTTTTTAAATGGAAAAAATACTTAGAGTGAAAAGGCACAAACAAACCTAAGAAAGGAAAAATAGAGAAAATTTCAGTCAAAGGGCAGCCATCAATCCACCTTGCTATGAGAATCTTTACTTTTGGTTCGAGTGCTCAGGCCCATTTCCTTATTCCCTTTGCACTTAATGATGACCCTGGAAGTCATTTTTCAGTGTTCTTCTTCTCTATCTCCATGATGTCTTCCTCATCAATACTACACATTTCCAGCAACATGTTAACCTCTTCCTTTTCTACTTCAATTTTGGAAATAGTATCTTGTAGGATCGAAATAATTTTCTCCTGCATAATGAAGTCCACATTCAAACCTCCAATAATCTGAATTTGGATTACAATTTGTCTGTGGCAATCTTTAACTTCTTGAACCAATTTTTTGTTGACCACCAAAATAGTGTCCACAACGGATTCCACTCTAAGGATACGGGCTTCCCAGTCAATAGTTTCTCTATCTCTTTCCCTATTCCCAACACTTTCTTTCCTGTCTTTGTTTCCCTTTTTCAAATAACATAGAATATCATCTATGCTCAGCAAGGCCGTCACGTGCAATTTCCCCTTTTTTCCTTTTTTTCATATGAGACGCCAAGGTATCATTATCTCGAATCCTCACTTTTTTCCTAAGGATGAGGGGGTATAAGGATTCTCCCTTTCTTAAACATAAAAACAATTAAGCCATAGTGGAAGAGGGGTTTCCATCTTATCATTAAGGTATTATTTTATAGAAGTGGGTCAAGGATCAAAGAAGGAAAAAATGAAATCTCATCTCCTGGTTTCTACAGATATAATTCAAAATGGACATGTGGTAAGAGAAAATATTCCTAAATTTACCCTTCGAGTGTGATGTATTTCTTCACCACAATACACAAATCCTTCCAACCATATCTTATAAAATAAGTTTTGGAAATACCATCATCATACAAAACAATTTTTTCACCAGGGCCAAACAAGGTAGAAATTTCATGTGTTTTCCTAGTTTTATCCTTAAAAAATTTAAGACCGTCAGTGGACATACTAGTGTCTTCAGCGATGGTGTTCTCATTTACCTTGATTTTAGTGCCTCTCATATTGACATGACCATCCTCCTAGTATTTATCCAAATTCGTTGGCAAGATGCGGGTGATGGCCTTGCAATTTTTCAATAAAAATGTATAATCTTACCCCGAAGAAGGAGACGCCACAAGGTAGCATCCCTTTTTAGATGCATATAGTTAGTGGGTTATGTTCTCACTCTATTTCCACCCATGTTTTTCTGACCATAAAAACAAGTCAGTGGGTATTAAACCAAAAGAAGAAAAAGGACCAAAAATAAAGTTTAAACACATTTTTGGCATTCAGAATCCTTTTTAAATTATCTATTCACCTCCACATGAATTTTTTCCTACATGTCCCTATAATTATGAAGCTTTATCTCGAAAAATATTGTCTTCATTAATCAAATTTTTTATATGATTCCAAGGTAACTCCTTATGTTTCCAGTTGATTTGTCCCTGAAGGTCATTTTCATGATTTTCCAGGCCATCCTGCAGTCTTGTTCCCGCTCCTGAACACATGTTGTATCTTGACCCTCTTAAATTGTCCCATCATCTGCTTGGCCTACCCAATTCTATTCTTAATCTTCCATCCCATGTTATCATTGTGCTTAAGAGAATTAATCACACACATGGAATCCCCTTCAATTATTAGGCTTTGTATATTCATGGCTTTGCTTAGCTTTAATCCCCACAACATAGCTATGGCTTTAGCATGATTATTTGAGTGGTGCCCAACCAGACCAACATACACCCTTAGACATTCACCCTTGTGGTCCCATAATATCCCGACCCCCATAACTTCCTTCCCTCATCTTATTTGAGCCATCAAAATGTAGTTTACACCAACCAAATGGTGGCCATTTTCACTTGACCTTTTTCTTTTCCTCCCTCTCTTTTCTATTTCTCTCATTTGTGATCTAGATATTTAAATTCTTTAGAATATCCAAATCTAAACTTGAGGGAGGTTTGATAGAATTAATTTTTACAGTTTAAAATTTATCTTTAAGATTATGGATGACTAGTGTCACCATATTCTTTAGATTAGAACCCTAGTTCCTAAAAAATCTTGTTATTCCTTTCAATCCATATACCCCATAAAGTATGTGGGCAGGAAAATTTCCATAAATTCTTGACACTATCATGGTGGAAAATAGAAGTCCATTGTTCAAGGATATTTGAGATATCCCTAGGAAGGATCATCTGAATTTTGAATACATCAAGCGCTACGCTGAGAAAACCTTAAAAGTGAGGGATCATTCTTAAAAAAGGTGATTAGCAGTTTATTCTTGAATTTTGCAAAGGATACACCTGTTTATGACTATCATGCCTCTTTTTCTAACCTTGTCCATAAAGAGAATTTTATTATGGACATGGATTCCCAAAATAACAGATTAATTTATTGGAAAAAAAAAATGTGTTCCAAAATCTCCTCGAATAAGCATTAGTAGTAACTTGTTCAAAGTTATGGAGATAGACCAGATTTAACTTCATAAATTCCCAGAATCCGTGTTCCTTTATATTAGCTCATCTTAAGTCTATCTTGGTGGAATATGGAAGAACTAAATATCCTTTTTGAGGGTTTGAAATGGAAGGAGGGGGCCATTTTAAGAAGGTGGGGTAATAGTTTGTTTCCATTACCTACCTTTCATCCAATAGTCACACACTCTCTCACCAAACTCGGTTTTATAAAAAAGTAAGTGATATTTCCAAGGCATCTCCTCCTTTAGAGATTAATTCTGATCCATGGGTCCTCCTATAATTTGATAGTTGTTCCATTCCCCAAATTCCACTTGACCCCTTTATTCAACAAATCCCTCAATTTCACCAAATTATTCCAAAAAATAGAACCTTTAGAAAGATCTTTATCAGAAAAAAATCCTAAAGTGCTGCCAACATTATGAAAATATTTCTCTTTCAGTATGTCAACCCATATGCCAACCTCTTTATGTAATTTCCATCCAACTTTGGAAATGAGAGCTTGATTCATCATCTACATATTTTTTAGTCCTAGGAAACCTTTGTCTTTTTGTGTTGTCACATTTTCCCAGGATATCAGAGGTATCCTAGTTTTAACTTCAGTCCTAGACAACAAAAATATTATTTGTATGCCTTCAATAGATTTCCTAATTTTTGGGGGCATAGTAAAAATAGATATTGTGTAAGTGGTCACTCCCTACATTGAACTTTGAAGAAACTGGTCTTTCCTATATTTTTTCAATAAATTACCTTTCCAAGAAGTTAATTTCTTTTATAATCTATCAATTATTTTATTCCATCTAGTGTCATCCATTTTACTGCCACACAAGGTCAATCCTAAGTAGCTATCTAGGAAATTATTTATATTATATTATAGGATTGTGGTTAGGCGATGTTGTTGTTCATAATGTTGATGAAGTAACACAATCTCTTCCTTAAGTTAACTTTTTTGCCTGAAACCACCTCATATTGTTTAGTGATGAATTTCAAAGACCTCACTTCTTAAAAATAAGTTTGACCCAACAAAACTATGTCATCAACAAATTTTTGAAAAAATTAATTCTCAACCCCATTGGAAACCTTAATTACCTCGATTATCCCCTCATTTTTTTCTCTTGAGCAGAGCCTACTTAAAGCTTCAACATTAATGATATAGAGAAAGGGTGATAGTGGATCACCCTACCTAAGACCCCTCTCATATTTGAAAAAAACATGAGGTTTTCCATTGATAATGACTAAAAAGTAGAGGTGGTGATATAGGATTGAATCATATTGATGATATGACTATCAAAGTCCATATTTTGAATAAGCTTGAAGAGAAAGTTCCATGAGTCCTATCATATGCTTTCTACAAATCCAATTTGATAATCATCGATTCTCTTTTTGATTTTTCAACAAAGTGGATGGTTTCATGAATGGAGATGACACTATCTAGAATTTTTTCTTCCTGGCACAAAGGATCCCTAATTGAGAGATATGAAATTACTGAGCACATCCCTCAGATGGAAGGCAAATTTTTTGAACTAATTTTATGGACAATGTTGCAGAAATTGATGGGCCTAAAATCACCAAAGTCTTTGGATCTTATATTTTTGGAATTAGAGCAATGAAAGTGTGGTTGACTTGTCTAATCATATATCTTGATGGAAAGAAATCCTGAATCACAGTTACAACCTCCTTTTTTACTATGTCCCAATACATTTGGAAGAAAAATCTCAAAACCCCTCGGGTCCATGATTTTTATCTCCCTCCATCATCAAAACAATGGATTTAATCTCATCTTCTGAAGGTATATTTTTTATCTCCTTGTTAATATCTTCATCAATGACAGATCCAAAGATCCCCAACATGTTGTTAGTGGCATTGATATTCAGTTAGATTTCCTTATAGAAGATTTGTTTGAAGAAAGAAGTGATAGTGTCGATTATAGATTTCTCTTCAGCAACCACCCTCTCGTCATGTCCCATGATTTCCCGTATCTACCCTTTTTTAGCTTTGATGGTTTCTGAGATGTGGAAAATATGTGTGTTTTGGTCTCCCTCTTCTAACCACCAGATATTGGATTTCTGTTTCTAGTATATTTCTTCCTTGCACAGTAAAGAATGTAGATCACAAAGGAGTATTTTCTCTTTTTCTTCATCCTCATCACTTCATGCTCCTTCTTCCATAATCTCCACTATTTCCATTATTTACTCAAAAAAAAATCGTTTTTGAAGGAAAATGTTTCCAAAGTTCTCTTCATTCCACTTTTTGATATTGTTTTTGACATTTCTGAGTTTGGCCATCACTTGGTATATATAGTTACCTTTTGTCTCAAGGATTCACCATTCCTTAATCCTTTCCTCCAACTCGGGATGGGTGGTCCACATTTTTTCAAACTAGAAGGGTCTGCCTTTTGATATTTCTAACTCACCAATTTTTCAGGATGATCGGATTATGATAAGACCCAATGCGGGGAAGGGAGGAAAGTGAATAATTTTTTTCATGTAGCCATTTAACAGTGACAAGGAATATATCTAATCTTATTTGAATCAGTCCCTCTCTACTCCTTATGTTTTTCCAATTGTACTTAGAACCACTTAGCTCAAGATCATATAATTCATTCCAATGAAGAAAATTTTCTAAATCATCCATGCTTTCAGAATAAGTAGTTATTTCCCCATTTCTAGTATTCAAAGGAGTATTGAACTCTCCCCTAATAATCCAGTGAATCTCTTTTTATAAGCTACTGAAAATTGTAAACTCATCCCAATTAATCCTTCTACCATAGCAAGAGTTGGGAGCATAAACATTAGAAAGAATTAACTTACTTCTAGTATTTAAATGAGTGAAACAAACAAATAAGTCATGTTGACTGTTGAAGAAGAGAATCCCACTAACCACTTTTTTATCCCAGATACAAATGAGCCTACTTGAATCTCCCAAAGATGGTTGTCTATGAAATCTATTATCCTTCACAAAAACCTTTTGGAAATCCATCATTCTGTCATTATTCATTTTTTTCTTGTAAAATAATAATGTGTGGCTTCCTATTTTTCCTGATATCCTTCAAAATTATATGTTTTCTCGAGTTGTTTAGACCCCTAATATTCCATGAGAGAATTATCATTTAGAAAAATTGGATTTTTTACCACCTCCCAAGGTTCTTTGCTTCCCTTCCATAACTTCATTTCTAGATGTTAATTCTCTCTTTTCTTTATCATATGGTCTACCAAGAGATGCTTTATTCTCTCCTACACCAGCTTTATTTGTGTTTCCTCTTGTTCTAGAGCTTCCTTCATTTGATTTAGACTTTTCTTGGGCTGCACCGTTGGGCTTTGGGTTGCTTCATTTCATTGATCCTCAATGCTGACTGAAGACGAGACTTGAGACAGTTCAATTTTTTATTTCCCCTTCATAGAACTAGTTGGTTTAGGATCCTTGTTTATTTCCAAGGTTCTCTTAAGATCCTCTTCAATTGTAGTAATATCTTCCAGGTTGATTTCAAGCACATTAAACATGTTGTTGGTAACAAGTAAATCTTCTTCGGGTCATTGGGAAAAGAAGCTCACTTCCATTGTATCTTGCACAATAGATATAATAACATTGTACTCCTGAACAACCGTTGCCACCACAATATCCTATACTTTTTTAAAAACTAGCTCAATTATCTCCTCGCTGACTTTTTCTTGTCCTTCCTTTATAACCACATCCTCTAAGAATGGTGACATCTCTTCTAATCTATTCTCTTCATCCTCTACAGGATTATTAACTTTCATCCACATAGGGATTTTCTTAGAAGGTCCATTAAGAATTAGGATTCAAGATTACTTTTCCTTTTAAATCTTCCTTTACATTTCCATTGTTCTTTTTAAACTGGTTTTTCACAGCTGCTTCTTCTTTGGCATTAAGACATAATTTAACATTATACCCTACTTTGAAATAGTTTGAATCCTCTTCTTCTTTGGCATCAAGACATGATTTAACATTATGCCTTATTTTGAAATAGGAGAAGCACATAAAGGGTGCAAACTCATAGTCTAATTTCTGAGAGTGTACTCCCCATTTAGCTTTAAGATTGATACTCATGGGAAGGGATGTCTTAGGAACCACATTAACACATAACCGTGTAAAGAACAGGCGACATCTAGCACTAGTAACAAGGTCAATTATAACCAAGTCACCAATGGATTTGGGAATCCCTTGTAAGACATCCAAATCCCAATATTCAAGAGGAAACCTTGGAAGTTTAACCCAGAGAGGGTATTCCTTGAAAGAAGTATCAAGTGGGTTAAAGCTTGGATGCCATTTTTAAACTAGAACCACCACTTTACCCATAAACCATGGCCCTCCGGCCAAGATTTTAAAAAAATCCTCTTTCAAGGATAAAGAGATAACAAAAAAGGTGCGAGCATTAGATACAATTTCCATTAATCCTTTGGGCATCCATTTCTGATTAGCCCACTTACAAAAATCATCAATATTTAGTTGACTACCTAGAATCTTAGACACAATAGTATTGTTCATTAAATTGCTAATACATTCTGCAACGATATCTGATATTCTAAAGAAAATCCATTCTCATTACAGATAGGGTTGAGGTTGAAGAGAGATACATGTTTTGGTTTGTTCTCTGACACCAGCTTTGACCACTTGATAGGGGGGGCCCTAGGTGGCTCCCCCTTATCTCTTTTAGCTATGAATTTCACGTTCTTCCTGACATCTAATGGATTCTCTTCCATTTCCCCTACAACCTGGTGTCCACCATTTTCCCGCTTTCTCAAAAATTCAAAATCATTTCCCGTTGTTATAAGTTTCTACCCTTAATGAGGAAAAACTTTTTTGCCCTCTTCTCCACAAGCCCACCACCCACCTTTCACCTTTCTGCATAGAGATATCTACCAAACCATATCTTCCAAAGTGTGATGATTATTATAAAAATTATTGTTTATCCCTTTATATTTCATCTGATGATTTAACCTAAATTGGTTAATATCTCTAGGGGTAGTATTCAATGGTATATTATCCTAATAAATTAATTTCTTAATCCATACACACAGTAATATTAGAAATAACCATTAAGAAATGATAAAAAAAATGAACAATAATGGATAATGAAATAAATTACTAAAAAATAGGAGAGATAAGATGACTTAGTTGAAATTCTACTATGTGTGATGATCTAGGTAAGACTGATGACTGAAATAGGTTGGAAATGTTTTGATCTATCTGTCTTTGAAAATATGTCCCATACTACTACATAGACAAAATCAGATGGAATAAACCAAAGAATGCAAAGGATATGGCCCTTCATGTATGCCCTTGTCCCTCTACGGTTTCTGCTCGTGTAACTTTTGGTATCTAATTATTGCCTGTTGTTCCACTTCTATCTGGAATTTAGGCCTTCGATACATTACGATGCTTGTTGTGCAATTGATTTTATCATCAAAACCCTAGATAGCTAATAATTCCTTCAAAATAAACATTAGATGGGTTCTAGGAACCCATGTGCACCATTCACATCACCACTACTTCAAAGAGGGCTCAACCATCATTCTCACCTAGCATGTGATCTCTATAATGTATGCAACCAAGTAGATAACCATGATCTTGTAACAAAGTGATTTTACTTGCACCTTTACCCTAGTTGGATTTGGAATGATGATATGTTCCTTGTATTTGCATATATAATTGGATGACTACCCTCTAAAGAATATGTAGAATATATTGAGATCAAGGGATTCTTAGAATGACTTTACTTGTGTTTTCTCTTAGTGTATGCTTATGAGGATATTTGGGTGTTAAGTGTGTATGATATCCTCATTGATAATGGATGAACTAACTAGCTTATATACATGTGTTCCATATTTGGAAACCTCAAATAAGGCCAACTAGGAATGGCCTAAAGGAATTTGAATTAGAAATTTTCTTATTAGATGAGGAGAGATAACAGTGGCCAAGTCATTCCATAGCATACATGTATTATGTCCCTCCATATTCATTATGGCCCCGAATGGTTGTGTGGGTGATATGCAAGTTAATATTACAATGTGAGGTTATAGCTAGATTTGATAAGGTAATATGACCATTGTGCAAATAGATAGGTTGTGTGTGTAAACAAACATGAGTGAGATATAGCTGGGGATAATATAGTTGGTTAAGTTGGACAAGTGTGGAATAGTGAAAAGGCATTGTATAAATGGTGTTTTTGTAAGACATGAAGTACCAAAATGAGTGTCTACATTCCCCCCATTTAAGTATGAAATTGAAAATTACATGCTTAAATGAAAATTCAACTAAGTGTGTAGAAACAATTTGTCTTCACTCAGAGAGCCTTGTGATTGTGTTAGGACTTTGTTTTGTTCCGAGTATGTTTGTTTTTCTAGGATGTGTACCTACAGAGAAAAAAAGTGTAGTCAATCTCCATATTATAGGAAATTGAACTTAACTTGAAACTGTAAACTTAATGTGAAAATAAAAATATGTAAAATCTGAAAATCAAATAAAAATAAACTATACACCTGATTGTTTTTTGATAAATGAGGAGAAAATACTCTTGCTCCCATTTTCATGGAGATTTTTTGAACTTCGTATTGGATTTGGTTAGGAGGACAGGGGGTGATCAGTCCCCAAGTGAAATTTTCCAAAAGAGAATGGAAAGAAGTGTAAATGCACCCCACATGGTGAAGAGAATTATATGGGGAGAATTCTAATTGCTCCGTGTCCCTTCACAAAAAATGAGTAATGAGAAGTCAAGCCAATAAGGATATCAATCACCTTTATACTTACCAAGACCCACAAATAAATGTCACTACAGATGAACACAAACCGATTTATTAACAAATGATGACATAATATACTTGGGTAATGCTAGGTTGTATGTACCCTTGGTGCCACCATAATCTTACTTGTACTTGAACTTGAGTAAAAATCATGTATATGTTACCAAGAAACTATACCAACTGAGAAATTTATCAAACCTTCCCTTGGGATGAAAGCGTATGGAATGGGCCATAATGTTCATACGCTATGTTCCCTATTGTATGGTTTGATCCCTATATATTTCCTAACCCAAGTATGTTTCTGAACCATTTTATGAACCTCTACAATGTATGATTCTAAACTTGTTTATTTCCTAGTTCTGAGTTGTTTTGGGGATGAAATATCATTTGATGGTTGCCCCCTTTTGGGGGCATGTGAGATAAGGTAAAGTGAATGCAGCCCAAACAAGAGGACCTATACCTAATGTGCACATGTGTTGAAGGATTCTTGTAGGGGAAATATATGAGTGCGCATGGTGTAAACCATGACATATACATAATAATATAATAGAAAATATAGTAGAGTGTTAATGATACTCAATAGGAAAACAACATAATAGATGTAAGAAAAATCATGTATAGATACACAAGTAGAATAGACAAGGAAAATAATATGTTGCATACATGGGATACACTCAAGATGTCACAAGAAAATCAAGGATCTCAAGGCCAAAAAGCAACAAGAAAGTAACATGGGGAATTTCCCCCAAACAAGTGAGAGCATAGATCAATAAGCTAGAGATGAAAATTATTTTAGTTTGGAAGTGACTTGCAAAACAAATACTACACATGAAGCACCCATTAGCATGTTAGAGTAATAAAGAGTATGACACTATGTATGTATTAAGTTAATGAGGTAGTAGGAAGTAAAGTAACAAATATTGGAATGATATCACATGTTTATAAGAAAATGCAAAGTGGATGCACCCGATTGGCACAGAGAAACTAGTAAAGAGTGGTTTCAAACATCCTGCATCATGTAACAATTTATGTGTAGCCTGCATTCAACTCAATGTACCACATGAATGCGCATGTGTATAGAAAATTGATATAACATAATATGTATCAAGCTAACATGATAAGTAAAGTGCAACATTAAAAGTATAAGTGTGCAATAGAAACAACCAAGCAGGGATAATTTTAGCGGCGAATATTCGTAATATGGCGAAAATTTCATTTTAGGAAAATTTGAAAAGGCAAATTATTCAGAGTGGGTCGATGTCCTGTTCGCCTAAAATATATAGTATATTTTTTTTGGGGGGTCGGCTTCGCCTTCATTTGAAAACATCTCCTATAAAAACCTATGTGATTCGTTGGGGTAGTATACCTTAAGTAGCTTACCAAATTACCAATACTGTGAAATTTGAACTCGCATACCCTTGAGCACCAGAGATTCATATTACTGTTAGCCTGTGATTGTTGACGCATGACAAATGCAGTGTTGACACGTGACAAGGGCATTATTGACACGTGACAAGAGCTGTATTGACGTGTGACAAGAGCTATATTGACGTGCGACAAGAGCTGTACTGATGCGCGACAAGAGCTGTATTAATGCGCGACAAGAGCTTTACTGACGCGCGACTTGGGCTAGGAAGTGACGCGCGACAGAGGAAGGGTTGACGCGTGACAGAAGGAAGTGTTGACGCATGACTTGGGCAGAGTTGACACGCGACCTCAGACAGTTCACGCTCGACAAGACCTCAGAGACTGGACAGAGTCGCTTCTTGGTTCTTTTGCTAACGTAGGACTCTTTTCAAAATAATGGAAGGTGCCAGCTCAAAGAATACGAATAACCTAAAAGTAAGTAAGAAATCTCAGAAATCACTCTTCAAGTATTTTGGAAACTCTGCGGATACAGATATTGTAAATACCAATCATATAGATGCCACCAAAAAGAATCAGAATACTAACTGTGTGGAAGGTATTATTGAGGTGGACATGCATTCTGCATAGTATCACAGTCAAACAAATGAGACCTACGATAATATGCCAGATCTTGAAGATATTGTTCCTGTTGGGGTGCGACCAGAAGTGCAGCTAGATATCACAGATATAAACACTCAGAAAAATGGAAGACAAAAATCAAAATCAAACTCTGGTCCAAGAAAGAGGGAAACCAGGGTGATTGTGATATTGCTCAAAATTCTACTCAAAAAAGTAAAGCATTGAAAACGAACAAGAATATGTGGACCATTGGCAAGACATACAAGTTTGATTGGGCAGCTAAATTTCCATTTATTGAACCTGTACAATCATCTAATTCTGAAGAAATCCCATGTGAATATACATGTACAATATGTATGTGGAAATTGGGAAAGCAACAAAAAATGCAACTGAAGCTGGACACTATAGAAAAACATTGTGGGAAAACAATATTTAACTGTAACGGGGGCAGATGGCCAGAAAATCAAAACACATAGGTCGGAAAAACTAAAAAGGAGTGCATGCATGTTAGATACGCAGCGGAATATGAAGGGCAGCGCAGAAGAAAAACACAGACATCTGTTGGAAAAGGGAGGAACGATCACATCGCATATTGGTAAGATGAAAGAAACAAATCTACATGCAAAATTCATACAATTCTCTACTCTTTTTCAAATACTTAAAAAAGGAAGAGCGATGTCGGATTTCCTCGATTTCAAAGTTTTGTATCAATTTAATGGATTGCTAAATGTACCTCAGTCTCATTGGTCTGAGAGTAGTGGATGGGAAATGGAAAAATGCCTCTCAATGATAGAGAAGGAAGATTTGAAAGAGAATGTAAAAAAAGCAAACTTTATCTCTCTTTCAATTGATGAAGTGACAGCAGTTGACAACACCGCATGGGTATGTATCCACATCTATACATTAGAAAATCATAAAAGGACACCTCATCTGTTGGGTGTTATGAAAATGGTTGAAAACTGCAATGCTGAAAACCTATATAAAATAGTTGTTTCTCATTTGAAAGATGTTGTTTGGTATGACTGATTATGAAATTGCTACGAAGTTGGTATGCGTTGGAGTAGATGGTGCATCTGTCATGTAGGGTCACCGAACAGGGGCTGTGTGTTAGATTACAAACAACAGTGGCCCCATATATGCTACCAATTCACTGTATGGCTCACAAAATGAATTTAGCATATAAAATGGTAAGTAACCACGAAAATGTTGCTAAATTAGAAGACATCATAAGAGAACTTCATGCCTATATATCAAGCAGCCCAAAGCGTTTTCTCGAGTTCCAAAAATTTGCAATTGGAATTACAGATGGAAAAAAACTTCTGAAGGATGTGGAGACTAGATGGATATCTTTGTATGAACCTGCATGCAGAATTCGTGAGGAGTATCCTTCATTGGTTGGTTTCATGCACAAATACCGTCATGAAGTTGATAGGGCAAGGGACCTGTTGTTCCACTTAACTGATTTGGAGACATTGCTTACATTGGTTGGTATTCTTCCAATGTTAAAGGAGATCAATACACTGATGAAGCATACACATGGCAGATTAATCTATATTGTGGATTTTATACGGATGAGGGAAAATGGTAATGTCAATAGTCTTGATATATTGTACTATTTCCCAGGATAGTTTTGATGCACCTGTTTTTGAAAATTGGAGAGATTTATTAGATCTTAAAAAATCCTAACACCTTTTTGAGATTTAATATCCACGATCACCTATGCATCTCTATTAATGGGAGGGAAATACCAATGCACATTTTGTAAAAACGTCAAGATATTACAGGATCGGAACGAGAAGATGTTCCCATGACACGTAATTTGTTTGAGTCTGTGATAGTTGAAACCAAAATAAAGCTTAAAAAAATTTTAGAAACCTTGTCATCAGAAATTAGGGAACGTTTCTGTAAAGATAAAATTCTGGAAGCCATGGGTGTGATGAATCCAAATTTTTGGAATACAGAAGGTGGCCGTGCAGACTTTGTCAGTAAGCATTTCCATAAATCAATGGGTACAATAATGGAACAATTTACAAAGACGTCAGAGCTCAAGGGTACGGAAATCAAAGGTATACTGAATGCCGATTTATTAAAGTTTTAGTCAACAAATTTTGTAACAACAATGAGGAACCAATATAGGAATTTAGATCAACCTTCTGAAAGTGGTGCTATTACAAGGCTATGGCGAGGAATCTATCAAAGTTCTATCTTACAAGAAGATATTAGTGAATATTTCAGACTATATGAGTTATGCCAGACAATGATTTTGGGGTCTGTGGAGGATGAAAGGGTTTTCAGTGCATTATCATTTATAAAATCAAAACTGAGAAACAGGTTGGATAAAAATCTGGAAAGTTGCATGAGGTGTTACGTTTCTCGATACTCCCTCAAAACCTTTCTGTTTGACAGAGAAATTGCACACTGGAATTCCCTTTGCGAAAGAAGAGGTGTAAATAATACAGCTACAAGTACAAATATTCCCAACCTTGAGAGTGTAATTGGCTCTTTGTCACATTCTACAGAAGACAACATCGACTTTGATGAAGCTATTGATAATGGATTGTTTCAAATTTAAGTAGGTATCTTCTTTATCTATCTTTTATTTTTATCATTAAAGATGTTACAGGTCTATATACTAAAAATGTCAGGCAATTCACCCATCTATCTACTAATCCATTTCTCATGTTGGAATTTTTTAAAACACAGATCTAGCTCATTACCAGTGGCAGTGATGATTTCAAATTTAAGCAGGTATCTTTTTCCCCTTAATCTTATTGTTTGTTTCTATTCATTTTTTGACAGAGCAATTGCGCACTGGAATTCCCTTTGCGAAAGAAGAGGTGTAAATAATACAGCTACAAGTACAAATATTCCCAACCTTGAGAGTGTAATTGGCTCTTCGTCACATTCTACAGAAGACAACATCAACTTTGATGAAGCTATTGATAATGGATTGTTTCAACTTTAAGTAGGTATCTTCTTTATCTATCTTTTATCTTTATCATTAAAGATGTTACAGGTCTATATACTAAAAATGTCAGGCAATTAACCCATCTATCTACTAATCCATTTCTCGTGTTGGATTTTTTTAAAACAAAGATCTAGCTCATTACCAGTGGCAGTGATGATTTCAACTTTAAGCAGGTATCTTTTTCCCCTTAATCTTATTGTTTGTAATTCATTTTTTCAACTATGGTTATAATTAAAGATGTTACACGTGTATGTATTTACATTTAGTTAAATACAATATTTTTATTTTTTGAAAACGTGGGTTGACATCCGTCCGAGGAAGCTGTTACTTCTCGGGACTGACAATGTCAGACAACTCACCCATCTATCTACTAATCAATTTTTTGTGTTGAATTTTTTAAGACAAAGATATAGCACATTACCGGTGATGATTTCAATTTTAAATAGGTATCTTCTTCAACATAATCTTATTGTTTGTTACTTTACATTTTTTCAGCTCTTGTTATCATTAAAGACGTTACAGGTCTAATTCTTTATATTTACATTTATTTAAAGATATTGTTGGTCTATATATTTAAAGATGTTGCTGGCACTTCTCAGGACTGACAATGTCAGGCAACTCACCCCTCCATCTACAATGTCATGTTACCCTTGATGATTGCAATACGCAAGAGGTGAGCTAAACCCTAGCATATTTGCAATTATGTTTAATTTCTTACCAGTGATGATTCTTTCTTGATTTCTTAGAATTATATTTAATTTATTTTTAAATACAAGTCCACATAAAATTCCTAATAAAATTCACGTAAAATTCGGGATAAACAATACATTATACGATTTTAAATATAAGTCCACATAAAATTCCTCATCATCCATATATATCATATCATCACCATATCATTATCATATCCTCATTATCATCATCTATCATTAATTATCAATTATCATCATTCATCATCTACGTCCACATACAATTCATGACATTGTAAGTAAACAAGAAACATACATATAATTCATGATAATCAACATCTAATGCAATTAAAATTAAAGATTGTATGTAAATCCATATAATTAAAGTCAAATACCATAGTACATACACAATATACAATAGTAGAAGTTTTCAAATTCATTATTTAAAGTTTCCACAATAATAAAAGTTTCTAGTTTTCAAAACCCTCTTTTTCTTTATCCAATTCTACTCCTCTGCACTATTCCCCAACGGCTTCTTCCAGTGTGGCTGTACCTCTTTCCCAAACACCAGAAATCTCCATACGACAGCAAATTTGGATCAGCTGCAGCGTATAAACTATCCCGTTGCCAATAATTTTCGTAACGACTAATAATCTCATTGTAAGAACCTTAGCCCTTCTGTCCCATTCTATAAGCTGATTGATATGAGGAAGCATCTCCATCTTTCTCATCAACCCACACAAAATCTTTTTTGTGCTTGTCCAGATCTATGAAATACTCCTTGCCCTCTTTAGAAGTACTTGTGCCCAAACCGGGAACCCTGTATGGTCCAAGCAACAAGTGATACCTAATCAGCAAGTGAACAAAACTAGAACTTGAAAACATATAAAGAGAAAACAAAACTAGCATTAATTTGTTGCACTATATGGTCCAGCCGGTTATCGATCCACTCAATGATTCTCTCCAAGCTTCATACTCAGGAATTGTGTAGAAAGATAACACATTTCCATTTTTGTGAGTTGCCTACATCAACATGTGCCGACATTAGACATGGAGATACATAACATCTGGAGGCTTAGAAAACAAATATAAAAAGTCTCGAAACACAACCAAATATACAGGGGCAACATTTGCAGAAACTAAACAGCGCTATACAAAGATCATGTACCTGGTCTGTCATTATCATCAGATGGCCATATCTTAAAGATTTAATGCTGTCATATATTTTATCTTCCTGTAGACCAAGGATTTTTTTTCTATTTACTATCTCTTTATTCTCCATTTGTTGGTGAGTGGTATCTTCCCAAAAAATAGATATTCCTACCACCTGATAGGATAAAGATAACTAAAATAACAAAAAATTAAATTGGAAAGTGATGTCGAAACATGTCACAATACTACCAAATTCAGTATTCACATTTCCCTAATTCAAGGCACAAACACTTACAGCGACTGCAAGAGCCTTGGCTGAGTCACCCTCTGTTAATATTAAAGTACATTGATCAGAATTCTTCCCCCCTGCTTGATTTGCATCATCAGGTTTGGGAACATCAATTAATTTCCCCTTCTTGGTTCCATCATTTTTCTTAAGATCTTTTTTTTGTTTAAACTTTTCCACTGCACTCATCAAGTAAAACAAAGTTACAAAGCTCATCTTAGACACTAGCATTGCAAATATTACATGTACTCAGAAATGCTACATATTAGACACCACGCCTGGATATATGTACATGGGCTAAAAATTCACGAAAATTCTTGCAATTCGAGAAAATTTACTAGTTATACTTACAATCAACATGGAAACCAAACGTTGATTCGAGAAAATTCTTTTCTTCCATGAGTGTTGCCTTGGTTGTAACAATTGGTAAATTTTTGAATGGAAGGCCCATAAAACGATGGATGTCATTTGCTTCGATACTGAATTGAAAAATTCGGCAATCGTTCAGAGTCACATAAAAAATGCCGTCCTCTGAATTGTAGGATGACAGAAAGTAATTCAAAATATCCAGATCTGTTTCGAAATGGGGCATATTAACGATATGGATGTGAGGGCATAAGGGACATCGATTGAATTGGATTCTCTTGATTTTTGTTACTGAACTTGCAGTTGGGAAGCATTGAGACCTGCAAAAATTCAAGAGCTGGAAGATGAAAACGAGAAAATGACCGGTTGAAGGGTATTTATAGGCTAAATCAGGCGTCAATGGCTTCACTTGACGCGCGTCAATAGATGCCAGTGACGGGCGTCAATAGATGCCAGTGACGCGCGTCAATAGATGCCAGTGACGCGCGTCAATAGATGTCAGTGACGCACGTCAATAGGTGCCAGTGACGCATGTCAATAGGTGCCAGTGACACACGTCAATAGATGCAAGTGAGGTGCGTCACCTCTTTTGCACTAGAGGAAATTCCCTTCATGTTTGCAATGCAGCCAATTGAGATGAAGACTTCAAATTTATCCCCAGACCAAAGAAACAAACAGTGATTGGTGTGTACTTGATGATGATAGGGTCTTGTTTGATAAGTTCATAAAGAAACTTCATGATATATGCTAAGACTGAGTTTGAGATGAGGTACCAGTAAGGCACTCTTGACAAAATTTACACAATGTTACCTTTTTAAGATGATCCAACCTTGCACAGAGAACTTTATGTTGAGCTGTAAATTTTTTTTCAATATTTTAGACACTTGATTTTATAGATTGTACTTCAAGAAGATCATGATTAATCAATTCAAGGCATAGAAATGGTGGAGCTTCAAGAAAATTGTCTTCAAACATACACTTGAACATTGTATCTTCAGCAAAGGAAAACAAAACAGGGTGGTAGCAGGAATTTTATACTTTGATACTCATTACATGGGTCAACCAAGTATTTCATCAGCTCAACAATGATAATTAGAAGAAAGTAAAAACAACTTTCCTTAAAAACCTTACCCTTATTGTATCTTTCAAACCTTCTTGTAACTAATACGATATGTAAACAACCTTATTGAGCTATGATCATATGCACCACCTTAAAAATTTGAAAAAAAAGAGATTTTTTAATTCAACCACTCCAAGAATCAGTCCCGAAGAGAGAATCTCAATATGTGAATCCTATACAACATATTTTACTATGATCATGTTTGCAAAATTCAATATTTTCTTATACACTCAAAATTATTCCAACTTCTAGCCTCCCAGTTCTAATCCACAATTATTCTTCACCCTTATCAAATATAAAAAAAATGATCCAGTTCTTCAACCTATGAACTTGATCTATACAGACTAATCTTCATGATAAAAACCTTGTATGTTTTACATTAAACTTCAAAGTTCTATATCGAGCTTGACCTATCTTTTAATCACATGGTTATTCCAACTTTGGTTAATCTAGCCTCCATAGCCTCCATAATCTACTCTACACAAAACAATATCCATGATAAAAAAACCATATCTTTTAAACCATGGTCTTGATTATTTCCCAAGCTCTAATTCTTATGGCCTGGAATTTAACTATTTCATAATTGGCTAATCTAGCCTCTACATCAATGATTGTTTCCAGCAAAACGTTATTTTCTGACAAATGGTCTTGACTATTTTGGATGTCAAAAAAGCTCTGTAATGAGAGATTATGCACTAATATAGAGGTGAATCTCTTTAAAATAGAATTTTTTGACACCATAAGTCTATTAAGGAGAAATCCTAAATAGTAAAGATCTGTTTCAAATCTTAGTTGCTATTTTTTCCCCAAAGACAATTTTCAAGATAATTAAAGTCCCACAAGATATTTAGGCACTAAATTTGATATTATACACATTAAATTGATCATCATCTTTCATCATCATCTATCATTGATTATCAATTGTTATCATTCATCATCTACGTCCACATACAATTCATGACAATGTAAGTAAACAAGAAACATACATATAATTCATGATAATCACCATCTAATCACCATATAATTAAATTGAAATACCATAGTACATACTCAATAGTAGAAGTTTTCAAATTCAATATTTAAAGTTTCCTCAATAATAAAAGTTTCTAATTTTCAAAACCCTCTTTTTCTTTAGACAATTCTACTCTGCTCTCTTCCCCAACGGCTTCTTCCGTTGTGGTTGTACCTCTTTCCCCAACACCAGAAATAACCCCTGAACTTATAAGATCTTCAGCAGCGCTGTCCAGATTTTTTAAAATTCTTTCTTCTTGATTTGTTGCATCTCCATGCGATAGCAAATTTGGATCAGCAGCTACTTTGGCTTTGAACAATATGTCAGGGTCGAGACCATGCTCTTTAATTATCCGCTTTAGTGTATTGTTTTGTTTGTTAACCAAAATAATATTTTGCTTCAATTTTTTTGCTACGGATAAGTTGTTCTTTGTTGTTTCCAAGTGAACTTGCAAAACCTTCGCCTGACTCTTCAAATTTTCATATTTCAACTGCACAAAAAGAGTAATGTCAATTCAAAATATTAATGTAAATTCAAAATTTCAAATTAACAAAAATGATTGTTTGAATGTAATAGTACTTACAACCGCTCTATCTCTTTCGGAATTTGCGATTGATACCAAATCCTTGTCCTTAGACCATTTGTTAAAATATTCCTGGGCCTCGGCACTAATATTTTCCAATTTGTTTAGTGTCTTATCTAAAATGCCGTCTTTATAGTTGTTGTTAAACGTGACAGTCCCACATTTTACTTGGGTAAGTAAGGAATCCATCTTCGCAGGTTGATTCTGGACTGCAGCGTATAAACTATCCTGTTGCCAATAATTTTCATAACGACTAATAATCTCATTGATAAGAACTTTAGCCCTTCTCTCCCATTCTATCAACTGTTGGATATGAGGAATAATAAACTCACTGACATGGGATTGACAATCATTACCTATTAAGTTCTCCAAAGGAAAAGGTGGGAACTCTTCACTATATGAATCTGATGCAGACGATCTTGCTGGAGAAGAATGGGGGCTTTCACAAAGATCAACTGCTCCTTGTTTCTGCCTTTGGGTGGGCTGATCTTGTTTGTGAAAAAATAAATCAAGATTTAGATAAATAAATTTAAATCATAATGTAATTCAAAATTGTAAAGCATATTAAAATTGAAATTTGAAGTATACCTTCTGGCCTTGAATCATCTCGTGGGTATCGAAAAAACCAGTTGGGTCATTGCTATCAATGCCTAAATAATCTTCATCTAAATTTATATTGTTCAAAACAGATATGCCCGTTACACTGGGAAAGCCACCAAGTGAGAGAGTTGTAATTCGAAACGAGGTGTCAAGGTTTAGTGTCCCACTAGGGGCCGGAGCAAAAGGCATGCGTTTACCAATGTTCTTTTTCACTGTTCCTCTGGTTGGCATTTTAAAAATTAATGGTTGAGTGGGGTGTCGGGTGCCGTGGTTTGATCATGACTGACATGTGCTGAAAAGTACAAGAAAAAAATGAAAAATATTAAAACAATTCATAAAGTGAAAACTACGAAATTAAACGTACTATAGAAAAGTTGTACCTTGTTGTCGAGGGGTTGTTTTTTTCGGTGCCACGGGTGGGCCTTGTAGGAGTTGAACTCAGTGGCTATTCAGAAGATATGAATGCATGCGACTGTATGGAGTGAGTTGGGGAAGAAGGTTCCATATTCCCTGCAATTCATCAATATTAAATGTTGTCAATTCATTTGGTTAAAATTTAAATTGAAAAATAAATATGCAATTTTGGAATTTGTAAATAATATATGAGAATGTATTACTTCTCTGGCGTTTAACGAGTTCAAACGCTTGAGGGTTTGGAGAGTGAGCTTCCATTTCAGATTGGGAGTCCCCCGAAGCCTCCACGTGTTGTTGGCCTCTTCCTCTCGACATCTTTTTTTTTTCTTGGAATGGCTTCAAGATATCTTCTCTGCAAAACAATTAAAATTTAAGTTTTTAATAACTATGCACTGTAAATGACGAAAATTTGTAATACAATTACAAACTAAATAGTTTATACATGTTGTTCATCAAATGGAATTGAGAATTTCTTCAAAGCCTCATCAGAGCAAGTAGGAATTTCTTTATGTTTTTAAATTTAAAAGTGCCTCATAGTAGAAGCTGAGGAGATAGTTTGTTGAATAAATGAAAGGTTTATCTAAGAGTTTTGAATTTGTTATTTCAGTTCTTATTTTTTTGGATAGATATGTGCACCAATCGAATTTATGTTTTGAGATAGTGGCACAAATATATGTAATGGCCCAATTTGGTATATCCGTTTGGTGACCCTGCAAAAAAATTCTGGCTTGAAAAAATGAAATAAGTACAGCAAGAAAGTGGTGTGCAATTGATTGTGTATCTACACCACACCTGGAATTATTGACATGGGCTGCAAATGTGAAACAATGAAAATTACTTTAAATCTATAACAGCAAATTGTATCAGAATAAAAAACAGATTAAAAATATGAATTAAAAGGAATTATACTTACAATCAACATGGAAACCGTACGTTGTTTCGAGAAATTTCTTGTCTTCTTCCACTAGTGTTGCCTTGGTTGTAACAATTGGTAAATTTATGATAGGAAGGCCAGTAAACTGATGTATGTCATTTGCTTCAATAGTGAATTGGAACATTTGGCCATCATTCAGAGTCACATAAAATATACCGTCCTCTGAATTGTAGCATGACAGAAGGTAATTCAAAATATCCAGCTCTGTTTCGAAATGGGGCATATTAACGAGCCCTGTAAATTCACACTCTTCCATTATAGCTTGATATTCTGAAGACATATTTAATGCCGTATGGATGTGAGGGCATAAGGGATTCTTGTAGTTGATCTTGGAAATCGATTGAGTTGGATTCTCTTGATTTTCTTGCTGAACTTGTAATTGGGAAGCATGTGAAGTCGACATTATAGCTGTTATTGCGTCTTTGTCAAAGATTTAGACCTACAAAAATTCAAGAACGGGAAAACAAAAACGAGAAAATGAGCGGCACAAGGGTATTTATAACCTAAATAGGGCGTCACTGGCCCCTATTGACGCACGTCAACAGGTTACAGTGACGCGCGTCATTTGATTACAATGTCGCGCGTCAATACAAGATAGTCTCGCGCGTCAATAGAAGATAGTGTCGCGTCTCAATAGATGATAGTGTCACCCGTCAATAGAAGATAGTGTCACGCATCAACAGAAGATGGTGTCGCATGTCAATAGAAGATGGTGTTGCACGTCAATAGAAGATAGTGTCGCGCGTCAATAGAAGATAGTGTCACGCGTCAATAGAAGATGGTGTCGCGCGTCAATAGAAGATAGTGTCACGCGTCAGTAGAAGCAAATGACGCATGTCAATAGGAGCAAGTGATGCATGTCAGTAGGAGCAAATGACACACGTCATCAGGGGCTAGTGACATCATTACGAGCCAGTGTTGTGCGTCATTTCGAGCTAGTGTCGAGCCAGTGTCGCGCGTCATTACTATCGAGTGTCACTCCAGTGTCGCACGTCATTACGAAACAAGTGTCGCGCCAGTGACGTGCGTCATTATGAACTAGTGTTGTTGGACGTCACTGATGGAGCCTTGAAAAACCAGGTGAAAATTTTGTTTTTTAATACTGTCAAATTCACCTTTCGCTGAAACTGGTTACGGGGATATTCGCCAGGTATTTTCCACCTTCAATTTTATAGGGGTGTCTTAAAATGAACCCTACAACTAAGCAAGAACAATGCAATTATTTTTGAATTTTTAGCATATTTGAATGTTTTTTAGATTTAAATCCCCCTTAGGGAATAGATGAAAACCTATTCTCTGAAGAGAAGGAATGGTGATCCAATAATTTCCTTAGGGAGGAGAGGATATAGATTTTTACGGCTTCTGATGAATTATAGAGTAAGTAGAGATGAGAAAACAAGGTTTCCCCTTCGTGTGTGTGTGTGTGTGCGCGTGCGCGCGTGCGTGTGTGTGTGCATGTGTGTGTGTTAAAAGTGAGGTTTGGGTGTATAGTCACTCCCTCAACAATCAAGTTGAACCTAGAAATAGAGTATGCCATATGGAACCAAGGGGGAAGTGGATACGCCCCAGTTTTGGATAATAGTATGGGAATTAGATAATGATTTTTTTGCGTGAGGGTCCACTATCTTCCATCATAAAAGAAACATATGAACATGAATCAAGGGACAAGTGTCATGTGAGACTGATTGCATGAGTGTGTTTAGGGGTTCTATGTCCTAAATAAATGTGTTAAGTGTGAGGTGAAATAGACCTATTGGAAGACTGAGATGTGTAGTGTGGATGATGAACCTTATGTTATGGCCTAGTCTTATGTGGTGGGCCATGATACCTATAGATACATTTAGGATGGGTGATAGGAGTTGAAGGTCAAGGAGACTGATCTGGGCTAGTAGACAGTGGTGAAAGTGTGGGAGTATTGTTTGGAGTGTGTGAAAAATCCATAAGAGTAGTAGTGTTAATGATATGAGAAACTATGATAATATGTGGACTAGAAGAAATGCTAATTGGACCAAGAGGAACACTAGTTGTAAGGACCTAGAAATCTTGAGAGCTAATAGGAAACAAGATCCAAGATGAGATAGCTTGAATAGTGATGAATTGTTGATCATGGATTAATTTAACACATTCATTTATAATAGATGGGATAACCCCAGTAGATTTAAGCCAATGAATACCTAAGTCCATGTCACAATGCTTGATTCCAAATGCTAAAATAAATGGTAAGCAGATAGTAAGAGGCCCAACTATGATGGGAAGAGTTACACATCCATATGAAGTAGGAGGCTTACACTTGATTTGAGATAAAGGAAAGATAATAGAACGTAAGAGGAAAAGTGAATATGCTTGAAGGTAGGATTGATTGTGACATTATTGAGAGATTAATTTTCAATAGATGATGCAATATGAAGCCTGGAAGATTTTAAATAAGTATAGAAATCCACATTAGTGAAAGCAATGGCTAGTGGTAGAGTAGTATTAGTACCAAAAATAAATTTTATTGAATTAATGGTATGTTGTGGAGGTGGAACTACACGATAAACATTATTAGCATTTTTTTCAGATGTAGCCTTATCATGCTTAGGAAGCGGGTCATTGAATATCTTAAGTTTATCATTATCGTTTGTAGTTTTGGATACTGGAGGCTCATCCCATTCAATTTCATCATAGTCAATTAATTCTTATATGACATGTTTAATCTTAAATAATCGATTGGTGGAGTGTCGGTTCCAGTGGTGATAATCAAAATATGTTTTTTCATCAAAGTTTTTACCTTGAGGATGTTTAGAATCTGACTCAAGAGGTGGAGGAAGAGAGATACGGTTACTGTCAAGGATTTTTTGCAACACCACTCAAGTAGGGATTAACAATTTAGTAAATTGTCATAGAGGAGGTTAGGTTTGGAGATTCATCAATTAGGATAATAAATTTACTCTTGAAATTAGTTTTTCCTTGGAATTTATCATGAGATTGATTAGAGACTTGATCACCATATTTACGTTTTCCCATGGAAAGTAGCTTTCTCTCTTAATCTTTAAGGATATGACACAATTGATCAAAGGAATGAAATGTGTCAAAGATGTCTAACTCTTGGATAGGAGGAAAAAGACTTTATTGAAATAAATATTGCAATTCAAGATTAGTTAGGATATTATTCATTTTAGTAAGATTATCCTTATAATAAAGAACATAGGCACTAAGCTTTTCATTAAGTCCTTGTTTCATTTTATCCATTTGTGCATAAGACATTTTACTTCCAATATTAAAAGAAACATGTGCTAAAAATTGATTTTCTAATGGAGTAAACGATTGTATATAATGAATAGGCTAATCATAAAACCATTGCAATGCATAACTTGTAAACTTATAGGAAATAATTTCGTTAATAATTATCATCGAAAGCATAATATAAGAAAGTAATATAAAATGATCTAAGATGTTATTTTGGATATTGTTTACCAATGAAAAGAGTAATCTTAGGTGAAGAAAAACTAGGAGGAAGAGGATAAGAGGCAACCTCGGGTGCAAGAGGACTATATAAAAGAAGTGAAGGATTTTTAGAAGAATAATTGATAGTGGTACGTTATTGTAATTGAAGAACATGAGCTTGTAAATAACGTACTAAGGATTCATGTACCTTGTTGTAATTGAAGAACTAGCTTGAATGTGATAGATGAGATAAGAAGAAAAATGAGTGATAGACATAAAAATGAAAACATTGAAACTAAATTCCCCCATAAAGGTGTGGGGGAAAGAAATAAGAATTGAAGATGTAGGTAATGTGGAGTGACAAGAGTATAAATGGGAGCACTAAAATCCTATAGCCATTTTGATTCCTCACAAGTGACATACAAGAAAAGATCCAAATTTTGAAGGTTGACAATGAGGTATTCATTTAGATCATTTGAATGCTCGATAGTAAATGTCTCAGGAGGATCTTCAACCATTATGAGGGATTTTTAGAAACCCTAGGAGAAGATGGTCAGAAGTGTAATATATAATACTCATGTTCACCAAATTATTTAACCTAAATTGGTTAATATATCTAGTGGTAATAATTGATGGTATATTATCTTAATCAATTAGTTTCCAAAGCTAATTGCAATAATATTAGGAATAACCACTAAGCAATGACCAACTATGATGAATAATGATAGACAATGAAACAAAACACCAGAAAATAGGAGAGATAAGATGAATTAGTTGATATCCTAATTTGTGTGATGATGTAGGTCGGAATGATGACTGAAACAGGATGGAAATGGTATGATCTAACTTTGTCTCTAAAATCTTTTCCCGAAATTTTACACGAATCAAAGTGGATGGAACAAGTCAAAGCATATGCATGTTATGGCCCTTCTTGTATGCATTTTTCCCTTTGTGGTTTCTACTGCTATAACTTCATGTGTCTAATTATTGCTTCTTGTTCCATTCTTATCTAGAATTTGGGCCTTCGTTACCTTATGATGTTCACTGTGCAACTAATTTTATCTTCAAACCCGTAGATAGCTAAGAATTCATGAAAAAAACATTAGGTGGATTTTGGGCACCCTTGTGCACCACTGACATAACCACTACTCCAAAGAGGGATAAAATTACACATCATGCTTGCCTAACATGTGATCTCTAGAATGTATACAAGAAAATAGATAAGCATGATCTTGCAATAATGAGATTGTAATTGCACCTTTCCCTAACTTGACTTGAAATGATGATATGTTTCTTGTATTTGTAGACACCAAATTCTGGTATCATCCCAGGTTTTTGATCTTCTTCAACACGCTTATTCAAGTATTGTTTCCTAGCAACAATTCACATTCAATTAATTAATCTTATAACTATATTAATATCTTATCACATGCCAATACCATATTATGTTAAATAATTTGTTTTAAATAATTCAAAAGTATATATATAAATCAATAACCCCACATGCTCCCCACTTAAGTCAAAATCACTTCTCACCTAAAAATCAATTCCCACCTAAAAATTCAATCTCTTCAAATTATTAAAATATGAACCCCACCCATAAAATCAATAATTCAAAAATCTCCCTCTCCGACAGCAAATCCAAAAATCAATAGTGTAAAGTGAGCACATGACTTCACTATTACACCTAACTGTGTCCCTACTCCACATCACATCTTTTCCTTTTCTCACATCATAAACCCCACCATCAAATCAACTCTTCATCATGTCCTCTTAATCAAAATTTATTTTGCAAATTTATAATTATTTGTAATCCTTTATTTTAATCTCAATTCAAGTTATAAATAGAACTCTTTCCCCCCCTCTGAAGAGAGAGGAGAAAATTCTGGAAATTCTGAAGCTTAAATTTATTTGTCTATGAAATTTTGCATCATATTGTGGAATATTTGGAGGGGAATCTCTACCAAATTCATATCACCCGCCTAGCGAACAATCGGTTGTTATGTCAGGATACTAGTTCGGTATTATATTTATATTGTTCTTCAACATATTGCAGATTTTTTTATAGTTTTTGGCATGTCATCTTATCATTTGATATTCGTTATTTTATTATGAACACAGGGATTGACAGCCACCGAGGAAGTTAACACTTCCCGGATCTACTTTGTCAGGAAGTCCCCATATATCATCATCTAATCTTATCTGTTTCCATCTTGCAGATCTATTTTCTTTCTTTACAAATTTATTTTCTCTACGCCCATATCCAGAATCCATATCTGCATCTGAGGTCCTAAGCCCTCTATCATTCAGACTTGTTGGTGGCTGGCAGTCTCGGTGTTCACCCGCATGAGAACGAGTTTTCTAGATCAACATTTGGCACGCTAGTGGGACCGGATCCAAGCTATGGTCATTTTGTTTACTTGCTCACTTTGTATGGGTGTCGTATGTATAACAGTTATTGTATTTCATATTATTGTAAATATGACATCACATCAATCTAGATATATGTTCTGTAATTTTTGTTTGTAAATTCACCCACTTGTAGGATCATTGGTACTATTTCCAGCCGTGCGTTGTGGTTCCTACATGCAGTTATTTGTGTCGTCATCAGGGTAAGTAGGTTTTTCATTTGAAAGGATCGGTTATTGAATTTTTTATAATAGGTGTGCAATTTTATTGAATTTTTTAAAAATGCTTGTTTTTTTCTTGTTTTAAAGTATAAAGTTCATTTTTAAGATTTACACAAATAAGAGAGAAAAAAAACAATATATATAATACAAAAATAAAATAACAATAACAACTTCCCAATGCTCCACACCTTCCTTTTCCTATTTGTCATCCATGCCTGTTGCAAATCCACGCCAGCTTTACATTTTGCAGTAATTAACCAGATCATGTTTCTACACAGTGAATAATGATTTGTATATTAATAGTTATTGGCTTGCAATTTGTTAGAACATGTCTATAAAGAATGTGTTGAAAAGTGATATTGTGTAGTAGGAATAACTTCACAGTCTCCTTATAATAATTGATTTACAATTCTTTAGGCTGCATTTATCTTAGATTCACAGTCTCAATGCAATTTAATCACATAGTCTCTCCTAATAATTTATTCACATCTAAATGTCCAATTATATTTTACATCCTTAATAAGCGTCTATTCGTGAAATTTGTTTAGATTCAATGACTAAATGTATATTCACATTGGCTTTCATAACATTGTTTACCATCTGAGCTTCATTATCATCTTGTTCATTTATCATTCAGTTTTATAATTTTACAATAGGTTTGTCATTTATTTAGTGTTTGTTGTCATTTATTACTTTTGATTTAATTATCACATTATCATGTCTATCGTTTAGTGTCTAATTTATTTTATTACTTAATAATAGGCATTGCATTGTTTAGTGTTTACTTTACTTTATATCTGACTAATCCAAGTAATTTTTTTATTCTAATTTATTTATTTGTTTTATCTCTTTTGGATCACATCCACTAATTTTCGTATTTTTCTTTACAGGATTACGCTGTTAGAGATAAGATCTTAAACTCAGACCACATCACCAATCGTCGCTTGTTAATCTCATCTGCAGTCTTGAAATCCTTGGACGTTCCCAATCATTGATTATCATTTTCAAACATTTTAGTTCAATACAACAAAAGGTGTTTTCCAGATTGCCTAAAGCTTACACTTGGCTCTGCTTGCTATCAAAGAAAAAGGAAAAATGCGATATACAGGTATTCTTCAATTTTCCTTATTTACTCCTTTTTACATTGTACTTTCATACACCTGGTTGATTGTCAGCATCAAACTTTATATTTCAAATTTGGAGTAAAATGAACCCTGTGTATACTACTTGCTCACATAGTGTAAATAGGAGTTTAACTTTTTGCATCACACTTATCATCACACACTACTTGAAAATTCACAAATTAATCAACACATCAAAACATTCATTGCACTTGGTTCATTGATTGGGATTTTATCACCCAACCGAACCATTTCAGACATTTCCCAGCCATAAATTACCTGAAACCAAACACCGTGATAATCAGGGATGTGAACAGGAAGTTTATTATATCAGTCGTACTCTCCATGATTGTGAAACACAATACTCTGAAGCAGAAAAATTGTGTTGTGCTATTTTCTTTGTTGCATAAAAACTTCGACACTATCTTCTTAATCAAAAAACCTATATTGTTACTAACTTTCAACCCCTCAAAGTGATGCATTCTAAGCCATATCACAACGATCACATCACCCGATGGCTCCTTCTCATGGCCAAGCTTGACCTGGAATTCATTCCTCAAAACGCAATCAAGGGTCAAGCTATTTTAGATCAATTAGTCAAGGCCCCTCTTTCCAATACACACACTCCTTCTAATCATTTCCCAGATGAATCAATCAATCAATTTTGTCATGATCTCCTTAAAATGATTCTTTTCTTCAATGGTTATAAATGCCATCAAGGCAGAGGAGCAGTAGTTGTTCTCATTCCCCCTGGGGATTCCCCAATCCCCTTATCTTTCAAATTAGATTTTGAATGTACAAACAATATGGTAGAATACGAAGCCCTTATACTAGGACTAGAAACTGCTATATTTATAGGCATTCGTATCCTTGACATTTTTGGTGATTCTAAACGAATAATAAAACAATTCACTAGTGAATATCAGTGTAAAAATGATATTTTACAACAATATCATGATATTTTCTCATCATCTTCTTAAATCCTTCGATTTCTTACACTATTCAATCTGTCCCGCATTCGACCTATCATTTTACTGATACAATGGCCTCCCTTGCAGCCCTTATCCCATGGACAAAGCAAGAATCCCAACTTTTGATTATTATACATCATCATAAACAACAATTCTATGACATATCTTAGATTCATCTGGTCGAATCTAATTTGTCAGACCTCTGGTATTCACAATTTTTTATTATTTATCCAAATCCATTACTCCCATTGATCTTTCTAAAAACTCTAAGATATATTTTATCCAACATGCTACTTGTTATGTAATCCTTGGCAGCATTCTTTACAAGCGTGGGTTTGATGGTATCCTTCTCCGATGCCTTCAATCCCACGAAACCTCTATAGCTATCCAAGAAGTTTACAATGGTATTTGTGGTGGACATTCTAGTGGATTATTTGTTGCCAAACGTGTTCTTCATCTTGGATATTATTGGCCTTCTCTAAATCATGATTGTTGTGAATATGTAAAGAAATGTCTAAGATGTCAACAACACTCTAACCTTATCTGTATTCCTAGTTAGGTTTTATAGCCTGCCCAAGATTTATGGACCTTTTCACAGTGGGGCCTTGATCTTATTGGTCTAATAAATCCTCGTTCATCACTACTACTGAATACTTCACTAAATGGGTGGAGGTAATCCCTCTCACCTCTATTAAGTCTGGCCCAATCATTAATTTTATATATCAACATATCATTTTCTGCTTTGGCATTCCTCAGAAACTTATTATGGAAAATGGAAAATCATTTTAAAACAAAAACCTTAAAAAGATTGGTGATGCATTCAAAATCCAACTTAGCTTTTCTTCCCCATATTATCCTCAAGCGAACGCTCAAGTTGAGGCTACCAACAAGACTCTTCGAAATATCTTGGCTAAAGCTATTGATCAGGCAGGATGAAATTGGCATCTCCAACTTCCCTTTGCTTTGTGGGCCTATCACACTAGCATTCACACTTCCACAAGAGCTACTCCATTTTATCTGGTATATGGCTCTGAGGCCATCCTTCCTCTTAAGGTCCAAATTCCATCTTTACATGTGTCTCTTCGCAACTTCATTTTTGATGAAGATTATTATTAAGAATGGCTAATGTAACTTAAGTTATTAGACAAACGTCATCTCCTCACTCTTGAGCACCATCATGTCTATCAAGATTGTATCCAACGTGCTTATAATATACACATCAATGAGCATGATTTTAAAATAGGTGGCCTGGTTCTGAAAGAAAATCAAAATTTCACTACCTTAGAAAGAAGTCAATGGGGAAAATTTTCTCCTAACTAGATTGAACCATATATTATCACACATAAGTATGGGTCTGGGGCTTATCGTTTAGCCTCTCCTGATGGTAAACAAGAGGTTAAACCTCTTAATGCATTACACTTACGGCCATTCTATTGTTAGTACACACACTTATGAGTATAGTCTTATCTTTAGACCATTCCTCCATCAGTATCCCCTTCCATCTATCATCGTAATGATTTTGAATCATGTGGTCTACCATCACTAACAGTCATGACCTTGAATATGAGTACCACGGCTCTACTCGTAGCATATTCAATATGGATAAGTTCTCCCATTTGGTGAGAACCCCATGGTCATTACATCCATCATCATCTCATTTTCCTATTGTACTCCTGTAGAGGGTCTTAGGGTGTCTCTTGTACATTCATTCTCCCCTCCTAGGTGGTCTACCTAGCTATCCCCATCTCTCCCCATGTGAAGCTCAAATTCATGTATATAAAAGGAAAGATCAAGGTTATTAAAACAGACTGATCCCTCGAAGGATAGCTATGCATACAAAAAAATGCAAATCAAAATCAAAAGAAAAATAAAGAGAAATAGACTGATCCCTTGAAGGATGGCTATCATATATATTATTCTTGCCATCCATATTATGTATAAAGTATACCATACCCTAGAAGGATGACTACTCTTTTATTATGGCATTTGGAAGGTTTTCTGCATTGATCAGCCTTCCTTTTATTAAGCATTCCTAGAAAGCTTCCCGTATTGATCATCTTTCTTTTATTCTATTCTTCCCATTCCCAGAGCTGGGGCATAGCCTTAAGAAATACCATCTTTGGAGAAACTTCTTCCCACGTACAAGATACATCTCCAATTTCTTTATCATGTCAAAATTAGGATTATGAGAATATTTCATCCATATCTTCTTCTTTGTTTTGTGATATAGCCAAATCTCATTAGTTATATACTAACACCTACTATTGGTTGTAAGTGCAATGTTTGGAGTGGTATCTTTCTTGTTTACTTCTTATTGGGTTGAAAGCATAACTTTTTTACTCGACCCTTACTATGGTTATGCAACATTCATTTCATCAAAGTCATATTTTATCACAATTATCCCCTTAGAAATAAAATTTCATGTCATAAAATTTGTATCGATATGTTTACTCTTACAGATGTCCCCTATCAACATCATCCATAAATCCATGAAATCAATTATTTTCTTAAAACAATCTTTTTAATGCATTATACAATTTGGGAATTCTACTTGACCTCCACTGCAGTTTGTGAATTCTACTTGAGGATAACTCTCAGGTAGCATTTATTGTTTGGCACATCCTCATCCCCCACCATTGTTCATTATCCTCTTCTTCACCATCTCAAACCTTTCACCTCCAGCTTGGCACATCTACGTAATTCCCCATGCAGCACAAAAACCCTACTTGAAGTAGACATGTCATTCAGGACAAGGTCTCATTCGTGATTGTGTCTATTGACCATTCCTTCCTCCTAGTCCCCTTTATCAACCCAATTTTCTCCTAACATTCACCTCATCTCATTCTTCGTTGCTCTTCTCACCCACTTCGTCCTTCTCCGTTGTTTGTTCGATACTTCACGCGTCATCCACCCGGGCCATTATTTTTGTGCTTTTATCTTAATATCCTTTTACTGCCATCTATTTTATTATTCCATTTTCCCTTTCATTCTTCTTTCGGCTTGACGATCCTACTTAATCATCCATTCCATGTAGGTTTCTTGATCACATTGCATCTCTTTCTTAAGATTCTTCCATTGTAGAAACTCCTTCATTGTTTTACGTTCCCTTCAACATCTTTATTCGTAAAACTCTTGCTTAACACTCTGAAATCATCTCTCGTACAACATAGGCATCCTAATTAAGAATTCCCCTTACACTCTTTATCCTACACTACATATATTCCTCCATCCACTCATTTCACACTCCTTTGTTTCCTTGTTATTACCTCCTTTCACTTCATGTTCCGTCTTGGTATACATTGCTCAGTATTTTCCTCATTCTTCTTCTTCAGCTTGGCGATCCTACTTAATCAATCCTACGACATAATGATCTTACTTAAGAGTCTCACTTAAGAATGATTTATCTCCTTGCCTTTCCTCTTTCCTTCATCTTCCCATCATCTGTAGTTTTTCGTCAATCCCCACAAACACATCCTCTTCTCTTCTCTTTTTCCTCATATAAAATATCTCAAACTCCCTCAAATGTCATCTCCATCATCCCTCATTTTAAAATCCATCTTGACTACTTCATACCCTCTCTTGCTATGCAAATCGTCATTATCATGGTTCATCTAACATTATGTCATCTTCCATTCTCACGCTAATAATTATCGGTGGACTTCTCCTAAAACTCATTCCTTCCCATTCTACTAATATCGATTCACTCATTTTTACCTCCTCCATTTTCTCTTCCTCCCTTTTTCTTTTTGTGTCGTCTAATCATTATCAGGGGATTTCTCCTAACATCCTTCCAATGGTATTACCTTTTCATCTTCCTTTCACCTTTTTCAATATCTCTACTATCTTCATCACATACTGCCTTTGCATCATTTTCTTTGTTGTCCTCTCCTCTTTTCTACCTCTGGTTTTATTTCATATTATTTGTATCATCTTCATATCCTCTTCTCCTCACACTTTTGTCTTACTCCTCCGTTCATAACCTAACTCACCAACATTATCCCATCTTCTTAACCATCTCACCATCCACATGCATTTCCATACATTCAATTTTATATTCAATTTCTTTCTTTTTTTGGCTCTATCATCCCTTCTTTCCCTCTTATTTTCATTTCCCCGGTTACTGAGCTTCTTTCTCTACCACCCCTATCTTCTTATCTCCGTATGGTGCCTTTCTTTCTCTTTTTCATTCTACCTCCTCCCCCATATTCTTTAACTTCTTCATCTTCTTCATCTCCTTCATCTTTCCATTTTACTATATATATTCATCTCTCCTATTGTCCTTCTCTCATATTCTTCATAACTTTTCTTTCTCAGTTCTGTCATCTTTTTCATGATCCGTTCTTTCTCTCCCTCTATTTTGATCTCCATCTCCCTTTCATCCCTTCTTCTGTCATTTTCTTGTCTTCTTCTTTTTCCTTCATCATTTCTTTCTGCCACCATTTCTCCTCTTGATTATCCCTGCTGCTTCTTTACTATGATATATCTCTATACACTCAACTTCCCTTCTAATCTCTTTTTCCTCCTCATCTCATCCTCTTCTTGTTTAAACTTCCTCCCTCTCTTCTCCTCCTGCTCACTATCTCTATTTTATTTTTTTCCAGGTCCCTCGTACCTTACCTATTTATTTCCCCCTTATCCCTTTCCACTACCCTCTTACTGAATACTATTCTCTCTCTTTTGTGCTTTCTTCTATTTTCTCACCTCTCTTATCATCCTTCTCTACTTGACCTCTCTCCTTCACCATGTACACTTTCTCTTATCTCTATCATCTATCATCCACATCTTTCATCCCGTCTTCCTAGGACATTTTTTTCTTGGAGGATACCATAACGGCCAACACCTATCTAATCTTGTACTCTTCCATGCATATTTTCTCTGCTTATGTTTGTCTTAAAAGTATCTTGACTTCCTGTCTTGCTTATCAGACAAGTAGGACTACTTTTACATTATAATTTACTCACACTTATGCATGTTTCTCATGAAACATGATTATCATCATTTTTATCACACCTTTAGGTCATTATATCCCAGCTTTCTATCCTATCTTCTCATCATGTGCACATTTATGATTTTTCCCCATGAGGAATTTTATTTGCACATATCTCCCATTATGTCATCTTTGTGCCCTATCGTGGTGCACCTTTTTCATCCTTGTACTTGTTGGCGTATATAATTCACCTTGTGTCCTATGTTGGGGCATCATTATTTTCATCCACGTCCTTCTTGTAGACACGTGATTTTTCACACATTTCCTCCCAGACAAAGAATTTTGCACATCTTTCTCATTTAGTTGCACATATTTCGATATTTTCCTATGACCCATTGTTCATCTTGGTTTACATCCATACTGCGGTGGTCTTCACCCACTCACTGGTCTGTAGAACGTTGTCGTCAGTCTCCATTGAGACCGCAATTTTCCACTACCGATGTGATATTGGAGTCACCACCATGCTTTTTTTTATTGCGATCCTTTTTTTGCCTAAGGCATCCTGCCTTTCGTCATGTCTTCATCCATCCTCAAACACATCTTTAATATAATCCTTTTTATTTCTATCTCATGGCCTGCTATCGCAAACCACTCAACAAAAAGGGGCAAATGTAGACACCAAATTCTGGTATCATCCTGGGTTTTTAATCTCCTTCAGCATGCTTATTCAGGTCTCGTTTCCTACCAATAATTCACATTCAGTTAATTAATATTATAACTATATTAATATTTTATCACATGCCAAAACTATATTATGTTAAATAATTTATTTTAAATAAGTCATATCATTCTATTTAATAATTAAATAATTCAAAAGTACATATATAAATCAATAACCCCGCATGCTCCCCACTTAAGTCAAAATCACTTCTCACCTAAAAATCAATTCCCACCTAAAAATTCAATCTCTTCAAATTATTAAAATATGAACCCCACCCATAAAATCAATAATTCAAAAATCCCCCTCTCCGACAACAAATCCAAAAATCAATAGTGTAAAGTGAGCACATGACTTCACTATTACACCTAACTGTGTCCCTACTCACATCACATCTTTTCCTTTTCTCACATCATAAACCTCACCATCAAATCACCTCTTCATCATGTCCTCTTAATCAAAATTTATTTTTCAAAATTATTTGTAATCCTTTATTTTAATCTTAATTCAAGTTATAAATAGAACCGTTTCCCCCCCTCTGAAGAGAGAGGATAAAATTCTAGAAATTCTGAAGCTTAAATTCATTTTTCTGTGAAATTTTGTGTCATATTGTGGAATATTTGGAGGTGAAGCTCTACCAGTTTCATATCACCCACCTAGCAAACAATCGGTTGTTCTGTCAAGATACTAGTTCAGTATCATATTTATATTGTTCTTCAACATATTGCAGATTTTTTTATAGTTTTTGGCATGTCATCTTATCATTTGATATTCATTATTTTATTATGAACACGGGGATTGACAGCCACCGAGGAAGTTAACGCTTTCCGGATCTGATTTTTCAATCAATCCTCGTATATCATCATCTAATCTTATCTGTTTCCATCTTGCATATCTATTTTCTTTCTTTACAGATTTATTTTCTCTGCGCCCATATCCAGAATCCATATCTGCATTTGAGGTCCTAATCCCTCCATCATTCAGATTTTTTGGTGGCTGGCAGTCTCAGTGTTCACCCACGCGAGAACAAATTTTCCAGATCAACAGTATTTGTAAATCTTAGTAGATGACAACCTTAAAAAGAATATTTAGAGTATCTGGAGCTCAAGGGAGTCTTAGAATGGTTTTTCTTGTGATTTCTCTTAGTGTATGATGATGAGGATATTTGGGTGTCAATTTTGTATGATATCCTCCTTGATAATGGTTGAAATAACTAGCGTATATATGCATTATGGATTTGGAAACCTCAAATAAGTCTAAATAGGAATGACCTAAAGGAATTTGAATTATAAAATGTGTCGTTAGAGGAGGAGGGACCAAAGTGGCTAGGTCATTCCATAACATACAAGTTTTATAACCCTCCTTATTTGTTATGGTTCCAAATGATTATGCGGTGATCTGGAAGATAAGATTGCAACGTGTGAGGATATAACCTAATTTTATGGGGTAATATGACCATTGTGTGGACAAATAAGTTATGTGTGCAAGTAAGAATGAGTGAGATATAGCTAGGGATAAAATAATTGGTTATGTTAGATAGGTACAATCTACTGCAAAGGAATAGTACTACAATTTGTGTTGTTGCAAGACATGAATTACCAAAATGAGTGTCTACATACGAGTAGTTGAGAACCAACACACACATTCAAAACTATATAGCTTATTGCACTCTCATTAATTGGGTCAGTATTAATATTTCACTCCCTTTTAACAAGGGTCGTTTCGATTGTACTCCCCTGATAAGGGTCATTGATTATTTACACTCATTTTTAACACAGGTCAAAAATATATTTCTTATCTCCATTTAATTATTCACAATGGGTACTTTGTCACATAATATGTCTCCCCCTTTGAATTATTTTATGTCCTAATAGCACAGGGTTCATCTGAAACACAATTCATAAGAAATAATACTTTTTCCAATGAATAGAAGTATATCATTTACCAATACTACATATATCATTATCAAAAAAATGTATTTGTACAACCTTTAAAATCTAGATTTTGTTATCCATTAATTTCATTTCCTATTTATAAACATGGTAAAATAAAACAACATGGGGCCAAAAGATAGTAACTACTTAACACACAAGAAATTCAGAGAAGGGAATATCATACATATGGAAGATCATTTTAGATTATAAATACAACTTTAATATATATTAATACCTTGGGTGATTTTCAAGATTATTCTTTACATTATTTAATAAGCCATCAAATTAAGATGTTTAACACCTAACACATAATTTGTAAGAAGAAAATTCATTGAATTTTCAAACAAAATAATGATAGAGTTTTTCATGTTCATAACAATAGTAATCTTATTCCTAATAAAATATTATCAAGAGTTTACAAGTTTTCTTATATTGTGAATCCACCAATGTTTTATGCATAGGTATCCATAGGTATGGCCTTTCCTAATATCATTATAGACCTCATATATGTGTTCAATACATTACTTTTCTTGATTGAATATATTATAGTATATTCTATTATTAATACTTAGAGATGATACTTAATTTTATGATTTTATTATTTTTCATTATATTGTTATAAAATGTTAGCTGATGATATGATCCCAAATATATTTTTTACTTTTGATCACTTTTATTACACATACATAGATAATGTTTAATTTTGATATGAGATTAATTTAATGTTGAGTCATGAACCCTCCCTAACAACTATAGTAAATTAGTTAGTACATACAAGAGAAATTGAATATGATTCATTATTGAACGTCTCTAATATTGACAAGATAGGTGTCCCCATCTGTCATATGATGTGCATTCCATAATTTTCTCTATGTCAATCAAACAATGCATGGGATGTGACAATATGAGTCTAACCTATCCTAATAAGAATTTCAACAAAAACATGATTAAGGACGCGTTTAACATGTTTCTTGTGGAAAAACAATAACACATTTATCTGCTCATTTATTTTAATAAGAAGTTGTAATATATACTCAATAACAATTTTACATACATTTAACTTGTAATTTGTGGTCTACTAAGTATGAGTTTCAATTTTATATAAGTCTTGTTACACCAACGAGCCATTAAATACCTTTGAAATTTAATTTCAAAGTCAATTTTCCTTAAGTAAAGTTTTCTAATCTAATATCTCACTGATAAGAACCATTTTTTGTGAGCATTATTCAAATAATATGTGAGCAATCTATCCATTATTAGTCCAACCACAAATCTCTTGTACCAATTTTTATTTTCTATTTTTTATTTGCATTAGCTTATTAAATGATTAGCAATTCTTTAAATAGTTTTATAAATTACAAGGCTAAAGCATCCTTTCGTGACAACCCAAATTGAATTAGTCTTGAATTACTAAAATTATATTCCATATGAAGGTGTACATATACTTGATTATTTAAAATTGTTCCATGCATCATGATTCCCATTTATATTACACTTCTAAATTAAGAATCTTGTTTATATTTATTCCAAGTGAAATATTTGTCACTATTAACTTAATATATTAATAATATACTTATCCAAGCTTGATAACTTGGAAATATTTATGTTTCTAATAATATTTTACTATGATATGCTTACACCCGAATATCCTAATAATCAAGTTTAATCTTCTCTCTTTAAATATACCCCCAAATATTAAGAACGATTTTCTCTAGAAATATCACCCATTTTCAACCAGGACAGGTAATTGCGGACTACTCCACAAGTCCCATATATTTCATCTAAAAACCATGGTATTTTATTACTACATGTATTATTCGTTCCTATGGGTTATAGGCTCACTCTGTTTCTATTGTATTTCTTGAAAATTTGAAAATCTACTTTGACTTGTATTTCCACTATCTTTAGGATCAATATATGATTATTATCTTAAAATATAATAATTATAAGATGGTATACTCTTTACTCAAGTTATATATGTTCGTGTCTCATTTTGGGTACCAATAGAAACTCTTACTCAATAGAAAACACATAAGTAAGATTGAAAAGTTTGATCATATTTAGTGCATGGATAGTAACAAGGATCACAAGTGTCTCATACCACTTATGAGGAGTGCCAACCCCACAATCCTTTTTACATTGAGAAAAAAAATAGAATATTTACTAATTTAAAAATTAATTGAGCCTAATTTTAGGTATCTATAATACAAAAACTTCTAATCAAATAATCTAAAGTCAAAATATCAAATCAAAATAAATATTGATCGTAATATAGTACACAAGTGATAACAAGATTCAAAAGTGTCCCATACCACTTATGAAAATTTTTAGCAAAAGATACTAATATATGATCTAATTCACACCAAAATGGGAACAAGGATGTCCATCAAGGATCATAGATACTCTAATATCAACATTTTATCTTCTAGTTTATTCATGGATTTTTTATTTTCATAATGCTACCATAGAAATTTGATAAGGTATTTTCATATTTTTAGAGATTCCCTTTTCTTAGGTCTCATATTCAAAATATATAATATACAAACACATCTCTATTTTTTTCCAAACATTTTCTAACTTATTATTTGTGAAAAAAAAGTATATAGAATTATTATTATAATTATTGAATGCTCTTTTTGTGGTCTTATCTCCAATTATTTGTGATCTTTGTTGTGTATAACAAAATAGTTCTTAAAGGAGTATAGAAATGCACATTTGTTTTTAGGCTAAGTAGATTAATCTACACATTTCTTCATTGGTCATTCTAATCTCCCACCTACCCATAATTGGACACCTCTTTTCGTATCCCTTGTTTACCATAATGAAAAACATTGGGTTGCTTCCTCTTCTGTCTAAGGTGGTTATTACCTTTTAATTATTTTACAATTTGAAAAACTACCTCAATTGTTTTACATTCATTATACTATACAATTTCTTTGATCTCGTCATGTAAACCCCTTATAGCTTATATTACTTGGTCTTGTGTTGTTATGAAAGACATAGATTGGCCCAGTCATTTAAAGGATTGTTTAAACTCATACATTTTCCTTTGTTTGTGTTTTAATTCAAAAAAACCCTTATTTTTATCCTTAAGTGCATCTACTATTTTCTTTTTTAATCCTTTCCATTTTGCAAGAAAGTTTTATAACTTCCCTTTCAATATTTTGGTTTTTTTTACAATTTCGGTATATTCCATATCTTGTTGTGACTTTATTTCCATAGTAGGTTGTAATGAATTTGTCTCTTCATGCCAGGAGAGAAATATGAGAGAATTGAATTCAACTCTTTACCCTCATAACTATTTACATGGTTTTATTATTGTGGTATTGTTCAAATCATGGTTGTTGACAACTATTTAACTATTTAATGGACTTCAAACTATCCTTCATTCAATGAACCCAATTTCTTACTCATGGGTTTAAGAAACATGCTCTGATACAAAATAGTAATGTAGCTTTTCCCAATTACTAGAATCAACTTTGAAATCACTTAAAAAAGGTTATGATCAATGTTTTAATCATTTATGATCACAAAGAGGTATTTTAATAGATTTTAGGTTTCATAAAATAAAAGAGGATGGGTTAACAATGGAATTATATTAACGTTTATGAGTTTATGAGTAAAGGAAAACTTGGAAACAATTAACACGGGTTATTTAATCCCACATGCAAGAGGATAATAATGTAGAATGAATTTATATAGAAAAACACGTGGATTATAATGTGGAAAATGACATATTATGGTTATGAGACTCAATAGTCATATGTATATAGTTTTTATTGAGAGTTGACGAATTAATGCTACATGGGTTTGGGTTGTTTAGACAAACTAGGTTTTATGATATTTAAACATTTGGAAAATTTCCTGATGTATAAGTTGTTGACTCTTGTAGACACAAAATCACGCACCTTGGGTAATTATCTAGTCTTGATTACATAATCATATTCATATGATTCCTAAGTAAGAAAAGTACTAATTAACCCATGTCTTTGGCCACCTTTCTTTTCTTTCTGTTGTTACTTTTGGTCTTACACACGTACTTACTCAGTATACCTTTTTATACTCTAGATTTTATCATCCTGGACATCAGTACCCAACCATGATCTGAGTACCAGGCACCCGCATCCCCTCTGGGCGCCCCTGACCTCAATATACTTTGTTCACACTTTTTGGGTTATTTCTAGCCGTTTGAGTATATGATATTTTTGATAGTCATCCTTTTTGGGGTTAATTATGAAATTCAAGTAAAGGAATCATATAAATATAAAGTATTATCATAATAAGGGACCGAGCACTAAGCATTAGCTATCACCACCTAAGGTTGCATCCATCAACCATCTAAGAGCTTCATTACATTCATTTAGCACCATCACAAAGGACATAAGGTTTGGTTATTCTACATACACTTCATAAAAGGGAAGTTCATTCTATTCCATGCACACATTTATTACATTTCTTTACATCTAGCTTATATACTCGCAATCAAGTGTGACTCGTCCAAGATCCACCTAGGTCATGTAGTTTGTTTTTCTTACTCAAAACCCTAGACACATTGGCCCATGACTCAAAAAAATTTGAGCACTCACCGGAAGCGCACAAAGGTACCAGGTCCCTCTTTTATACTAGATTTGACAAGGTGTTAGCATGATCAAACAAACATTCTATATTCATAACAGACAAGTAAAAATAAGTTACAACAAATATCAACTCACAACCACAATGTATAATGGATCAAACAAGGATCAAGATCAGATTTACCATATAATAACTAGTAACAAATATATCAACAACCAGTATCCACTCAAAATGATCCATTGTATTATTTCATCAAAACACTATAGCTGAATACATCAAAATTATAATCACAAGGTCATGTGTGCAAGTATACCAGCAACATAACTCTAACATAACATGATCCCAGTGTCTCTAAACCATGTAAATTAATACATGTGTGTGTGTGTAGTGGGGAATTTCCCTTCACTAATCGTACCCTCTCAAAATAGGTTACACGCTAAAAATAGCCATTACCAAAGCAACTATAGAAGTATGCAAGCTTCACTAATAATATACTTCCTATAAATAACTCTAGATTTAATCCTATTACTAGCTCTATCTCCCCATGGTGCTTCATCTTCCAGTTGTTCCCAAAATAGCTTGGTGTATCTTCCAAGTCTTCTAATAAAACATGTTTAGCACTCAATCCATTCTTAGCCCATGTATGCAAAATGGCTAAGTCCCGAACTCCAACTTTCCCCATGGCGTGCCCATTATCCATTGCATTTCTATACGCACCTACGTGCCCACTTCTTGCACACCATGTTCTCATATGACTCTATCACTTAGGCATAAATAATTTCAGTCAATATTACCCCACAGTAGTTTCATTTCCACCCTCGATAATGGGTAATCCTACCTTATCCCTCCAAGAATAAAGAATAAGGAATAAAATAATGGTTGTACTAAATGAAAATATACATGTTAGATCCCTATAAGATGCTAAGTATAGGTGACGCGAAGGATTTTATCGCGTAGGATTTAAGTGCAAAGGCACGTGCGGGAGTATTATAGACAGCGTGTGAGGGTTCATGCCCAGGCCAAACATGTTCAAAGACTTAGCCGCATTTTGATAGAACTGGGAGATGAGCGGTTGGAGTGGCGGCCAAACAAGGTTTTGGAGATAAGAATAGAACATGAAGAATTTCAGTTCAAGAAAATTATATTTTGAGATATATCTCATGCAAAGGAAGACCAAGCAACATGCATAGTTCTATAGCTAATATAGGATCTGAACTAGGAGTTAACTAAATAATATCTATTATTGGGAAAGCTTGCATGTTTTTGTGATGATTATCTTCTAGTGGCACATGTCAATTATTTGCATGTAGCCTATTTTGAGGATGCATAGGTGGTGAAGGGAATTCCCCACTACACACACACACACACACACACACACACACACACACACACACACACACACACACACACACACACACACACACAGATACATACATACATATGTGTGTGTGTGTATTGATTTTCACAGGTTGGACGATGGTGAATATTTTGTAAGGTTATGTTGTCATTTCATGAGCGCGTGTAACCTATGGTGATATTGTTATGTATGTATTCAGATTCTATGTTTTACATCAATTAATATATAGATCTTTTTGGTTGGATATTTCTTGTATACACATATTTGACTAGTTCTTACAAGGTGAATTTAATATCGATTCTTATATGAGTTAAACTTGCATGTTGGTAAGATCTAGATCTAGTTCATGTTGTGTTTTATTCTTGAATGGATATTAAGGATTTGGAATATTTATATGATCATAATAACTCCTTGAACAATTTTTTATAAAATATGGACCTGGTACCCTTGTGCGCTTCGGGTGAGCACTCAGGTTTTTCCTGGGTGATGTGTCAGTGCGCCTTGGGCTGTTTGGTGAAATAATAAGACTAAATTTTGGTTCCGTTGTCAAGACCGTTTTTTCATTTGTTTTCCAAGATGTTGCATGATGAAGATATATTTGGAGATGTCTCTTCATCTCCCAGAATACAAAGGAATTGAAGATGCAATTGAGAATGTATGGCTCGTGTGAAATACTATGGCTCGTTAAAGGGATTCCAGCTCCAGAGTGTAAGGCAAGCTATTTTGTAACTACATTGCAAGGGTGTGCACATAGTTAATACAAAAAATATGATCTGAACCAGACTTGTGTAAACTATATCATGTTGCATGATGCTTTCTTGGTAGAGTTCCACATACCTAAGTTTGAGCTGAAGAGCATTAGCACGCTGATGGACATCAAACAGGGAATGGTTGAGAGTGTTTAGGAGTATGATGCATGATTCAAGACTCTGTTATCGAAGTTATCTTATGATATTCACCCGAGTCAACATACTCAATGGTTCATTGGAGGTTTGATCACACCATTCAGAAGTGCTCTCTCACACAAGACTTATACAGATCCATACAAGGCATTTGAGGCAGCTCTACGTGCTGAGGTAGTTGGGAGTGTAGACACTAGTTTTATCCCATATTTAGAGACCCAAATTATAGTTATAGCCAAACAGTTGGAAACTTTGTTTGATAATTCAGCTCATGAGACGCGCAGTGATATTTGGTGCATGGACTATGAGGTAGAAGGATATAATAAGGATAGTTTTCCTCATAATTCAGTGTGCGCCATGTTTCTAGATTGTGAGATCTATCACTTGGATCATGATTCGAGTAGGTGACCATTGTTTTAATGCATGATAAGGAAGAACATGTCATGTTACTGTAAGATTTTTTAGTATACCACTCATGATACAGAAAATTACAGGTTTATTGTTTAGATTCATGATGTCATTGATATTAGTGTTGCAAATAATTCTAAGGAACAAGGTGATCATCATAATCATAATCATAATCACAACGAAGGGTGCTTGATGGAGGCCGAGGTAGAGGTCATGGTTACTGTTGAGGATTTAGAGGCTAAGGTCGTGGTGGTAGAAGAAGTGAATTTCCATGAGGAACATGTTATGCATGTAGATCCCCTAATCATTACAGGCTTGAATTCCCTCAGAATAATATTTTTTCTTTTTAGGGAAAGAACCACAATTATGAAGAGTTCCCAAATTTTTATGAGCACCTGGGCAAGAAGCACAAGTAGGATAAGGGTGTGGGAATGGTTAGAGTACAGCGCATTGTGGAAGATCAGTGGATGCCAAAGTTAGCACCCAATCTTGAGATGGTGTCTGTGTTGGTCACTACATGTGTTGAGGTTTCACGTACTAGGGAAGTTCCAAAGTAGAAGTTTGTTATTACAAAAGAGGATGTAATAGATACAAAGTATCCATGCCCTACTCATCAGAAGGAAGTTTATCAAGAAACCATGGAGCTTATTATAAACCTACATGGTGAGATACAATTCTTAAAAGAGCAGTCGTAGAAGCTGGAGTAGGAAAATGTAGTTGAGCTTCCTTAGGAGGATGTTGATGACTTGAAGGAGGTTTGAAAGATGCTATAAAAGAGAAAAACATTCCTTTATTAGGGGAATGGTTAAGGAGGATAACGTTTTATGCTGGATTTGAGCATGAGAGATATTATACATGCTAACTTACCTCCCCACAGTCTAGATTATGACAAAGAGATCACTCTGAATGCATTTTTTGATAGATGGTTGTTAAGTAACATTTTGATTGATATAGGTGTAGAAGTAAATGTACTCACATTGGATGTGTGGAATCAAATGGGGAGACCACCATTGCATCCATCTTCAAATTTGTTGTAAATGCAAAACATGACTAAATCCACTACCATTAGAGTCTTGAAATATGTTGCTATTACTATACAAGCGGCCAAGTTTACTGGAGACTTTGAGGTCTTGGCGCTTACAGAGACAGACAATTTTCCAACATTGTTTGGGTGCCCAAATAAAATGTTTATCTACACTTCAATAAATGATATATCAGTTTTGAAAACAAGGAAGAGTGCATCATCATTCCTTTAATAGATGGGAAAGCTACACCTTATGTAGAACCTTTGGGTGAATAGAATTTCAACAGAATTTATTTACGTACCATTCGAGATCCTAAAGTACTTGAGTCATTAAAGGAAGGATTTATTCAATGGGATGATGCATATTCTATGAGTGATATAACCAACATTTCTTTTGATAACTGGGCACATGGGACTTATGAAATTATTGGGCATGAGATGAAGGGTGAAGTTACGCATGTAAGTCAACTGCATTGTGCTAGGCACTTAGGTAGTAACCAAGTACCAAGGTACACTGGTTAGGGAAATCCTGAAGTATTTTTATGCGCTATGGAAGCCCAATGAACAAACCAAGTGGAAAGAAGGAATATGTTGGTATATAACCTACGTGGGATAGCCGTGTAATGTTTTATGGTACATAGAGATGGTCTTTTAGAGTGGCGAGAAGTGAGAATCACCTTCTCTGCAAGATTTCTCCAGATCAATGCACCTACCAAAACATGTGAATTCCATGGGAAGGATTTTGCTCTGCATCATGTTCAGCAGTGCGAGAGACTCTGGATAGAGGGGCAAAAGGCATTACAAACTTCACTATGGGTGCACAAGTTCTACTTCACCTTACGAGGCTGCGTAAGCACATGGTATGTTTATGCAGAGTTGAATAGAGAAATAGGAAATTGGTAAGAACTAATTGTATGTATGACTCAGACATTTGACTATTTTTCCACTAAACCTCTAGTGAATCAGGTGTTATAGGTGATGAAGTGCTTGACTATGGGAGATAGTGCAAAGGTTGAGGAAATTATTCAGGAGTTTCTAGGTGATTCAGATCTAGAGGCATGCTTTAAAGAAGAAGATACATATGCATAACAACTTGGATGCATTTTCCTAGAAAAATAAAAAGGTAAGATGGTCTACATAATTGATGATGAAGAAGTGTAAAATATGAATGTTGAGCATAATGAGGGTACACACAAGGTCTTATACAGTGTAAATGAGAAATCATGCACGTATCATGAGCCTATGAAAATGAAGAAGGTCAACATTAGGAAAAATGTTGAACCTAAGGACGACATCATTAGAGATTATTGGTCTGACTCTGAGGTTGCAAAGATAATTGAATTGTTATGTGACTTCTATGACTTATTTCTTAGAGGCTATCATGAGTTGAAAGGAGTACATAACTCATTGGGTGAGATGAGGATCAAGTTAAAGGAAGTTGCACACCCAGTTAAAAAGAGGCCTTATAGGATGAATCCTAATATGCGCGCCAAGGTAAAGGAGGAAATTGATAAGATGTTGAAATCTAGTATCATTGAGCCCATCGAGGAGTCATAATGGGTTAGCCCTATGGTGATAAGCATAAATAGGGATGGAAGGATAATAATTTGTGTGGATTATAGGGAGTTGAATGTTGCATGTGTAATTTCTCCCTTTCCCACACCTTTTACTAAAGAAATTTTGGAAGTTGTTGCAGGGCGTGAGATATAATCCTTCACTTATGGATTTTTTAGATACCATCAAGTGCGGATTGCTAAAGAGGATAAAGAGAAGAAAAATTTCACCACTGATTCAGAAAGTTTTTCATACACAGTTATGCCTTTTGGATTAAAGAATGCACCTACAGTCTTTTTGTGCATTGTTGTGCAAGCATTCCAGGATTTTATTCACAAGTTTTTATAGGTGTACTTAGATGATTAGATGGTTTATGGGCTAGTAAAATATCACTATGATAATTTGAGAATTATGGTTGAGAGGAGTTGGCAGTTAAACATCTCTTTAAATATTAAGAAGTGTGTTTTTGCTACACCTTTTGGAACTTTACTACGACACATTATTTGTAAAGAGGGCTTGTTGGTAGATCCTGCTAAGGTTGTTGTTATTTCAGGCTTAGAGGAATCTACAAACCAGAGTGAGGTGCACAGATTCTTGGGGCACACAGGATATTACTGGAATTTTATCAAAGGGTATGCTAGGATTGTCACACCCTTGGAAGAATTGTTAAAGAGTAAAGGCAAGTTCCATTGGGGTGAAGTGCAATAGCATGCATTTGAGATATTGAAGGAAAGGCTTACTACAATGCCTATTTAGTGCTTTACTTCATGGACCAAACCTTTTCATGTGCATGTCAATGCCACTGGTATGGCCATTGGTGTAGTATTAGCCCATTCTAGAGAAGGTATTGTCGATCATCCTTTTTTGCAAGCAAGAAGTTAACCCCAGCTGAATATAATTATACAACTACAGAGCGCGAAGCCTTGTCTATGATTTACATGCTACATAAATTTTGACAATACTTGTTGGTAATACCTTTATATTCTACACAGATCACATGGCACTTAAGTACTTGGTAAACAAGCCTATTTTGCAAGGACGCATATGTCTTTGGATTTTGTTATTTTAGGAATTTGACTTTACAATGGTGGTTAAGCCATGCAAGAGAAATTTTGGACCAGATCATTTGTCAAGGATTAATTCAAGTGAGAATGTGTAGAGCATTAAGGACACAATGTTAGATGCACAACTGTTCAGTTTGAACCATGAACACTCTTACTTAGAGTAGATTGTTGTATTTTTGTGTACTAGTGTGGCACCTAAAGGGATGAAGAGTTTGGAGAAGAAACAACTTAGCATATACATCGCACCTTATGTTGATTAGTGGAGACTTATACAAAGTAGGTCGCAATGAAGTTATGCACCAATGTGTGCTTGAGCATGAGCATGAAGCTATTAATGAGGAATCTTATAGTGGGATTGCAGGTGGACATTATGCAAGAGATGTTATCATGCACAAAATCTTATTGGTTGGTTTGTGGTGGGAAACACTTTATAAGGATTATAAAGAATATTGTAAGGCCTATGATCATTGTTAGCACCTCTGAAAGCATGGGCATAGAGAAGAAATTCCTTTAAGGCCTATTATAAGTGTAGAACCTTTTGAAAAGTGGGCAATTGACTTTGTAGGTCCTATTTTCCCACTCACGTGTAGGACTAGATTGTGCTACATTACAACTTGTACAAATTATCTTATAAGGTGGGAAAAATCAGTGCCTACAAAGGATTACACAGAAACTATGGAAGCAAGGTTTCTCTGGGAAAACATTATTAGTAGGTATGGATGCCCATTGAGTTTGACAAGTGATAGGGGCACACACTTTTTAAATTAAAATATCAGGATATTATTGGATGAGTTTATGGTGGAGCATCACAAGATAACACCCTATCACCCATAGGTAAATGGAACTATTGAGGCTTTCAACAAGATATTAGGATATACATTGACTAAGATTTTTGATGTTGGAAGGAAAGATTGGGATTACAAATTCTCTACTATACGTTGGGCATACATAACCACTTATAAAATATTGAACAAAGCCACACCCTTTCAGTTGGTGTTTGATGTGGAGGTTGTTTTTCCTGTGTAATTAATGTTACCTTCTCTACGTATTGTGCGCACAGGAGGTTTGACTGATGAGCAAGCACTTGAAGAGCACATTTATAAATTGATGTAGTTGGATGAAATACATGCCATTGCTAGATGGAGTCAGAAGACAGAAAATGCCAGGAAGAAGGCGTGACATGATAGGCATATTAAGGATAAGAATATTGAAGGTTGAAAAATGGTTCTTCTTTATGATTCAAAGTTCTTACACTGCCCTAAAAATCTCAAACTTCATTGGTTGGGACCGTATGTTGTGACTTACATACTTGATTTAGTTGTTTATCAGCTACAGGAGCTGGATGGGACATGGTTCTCGGTTACTTCAACAGGAGTAGGCTGAAGCCCTACTATAAATAAGTCTTCTTGGTGTTTGTAATGAGGTAGTATTTCCATTTAAATTAGGTTTCCATTTAAGGAATTTCATTTATATGTGTTTCCTTTTATCGTTTCTATGCTTTGTCAATTTAGTTCAATGTTTTTTCTAATAAGCGTACTCTCGCACCAGAAGTTGATTACTATCTAGTGATTTCATGAACATAGGACTGAACATACCATTAGTGTGGGGTAGATTGAAGTACAATGATAAAATTTTAATGAAATAATCTAGTGATAAGTTTTCTTGGTTGAAGGTTCTCTCTGAAATACAAGCGTGGAAGAGATAAGTGTTGTGCATAAGGTGTTTTGAGGAAGGTTGAGATGATTTAAGACCATGCAAAAAAAGTGATCATGTGGTGTAATGTGAGGTAGTCAGCCACATGAGAGACTACTTGGGATATGACATAGAGGTTTTGTACTTTGGCACAATAAGGCACGTAGAGGAGGTCTATGGTAGAGAAGTAGTATTAGCGTACTAGAAGTTTACGACTTCAGCGCGTGAGGTGAAGTCATGAAAGTTGTTACAAACGGAAAAGAAACTTTATGGAAAAAGTAACTTTAAAATGTGGGTCGGAAGTAAAAATTTGACCATTGGAGGGCCATGAAAAAGTATAAATAGGGAATTCTACCTTGCTTTTGAATAAATTGAAGAGCTACCGAGTAGTTTGGATAGTGACAAAGGGTTTAGAAGTGACATGAAGTGTTTGTAAACCAAGATTACTTGTGATTTGTGTAGAGATCCTTGTGGAGAGGCAAGTTAGAATTAACAATGGAGCATTGAAGATGTGCATAAGTTTTTAGCAGTTGAAATTTATCAGTCTCTGGTAGAGAAAGGTTGGAGTACATAACACCTAGGGCACACAAAGAGAAGTGAAATGGCACCAAAACAAAAAAAATTATGCACAAAGAGGCCTGAGGTTGTGTTGGAGGATCCCTTAGAAGAAATATATTCCAAAATGAAATACCCTCTAGGTCTGGTACAGGTGGAGTTGTGGAAATCAAAGCTCACTTGTTGTAAAATTAGTGATTTTAACCACCACACGGAGGAGAATGAAACTAAGATGAGGGAAGACTTGACGAAGACACTCCCAAGGGTATACGAGGCTAGAAACCCTTGAATTGATGACTCTTCCCAAAGACAATTGGAAACAATTAGTGTTTTATAGTTATGGGATCTTCCATTCTTCGTAAAACCCACACATTTGTTTCAGTGGTTGATGTCGTGGGTATATGAGGACTTCTTCTACTTCACTGGGAGAAGGATGTGCCTCACAAGCCAATTGATTAAATGGGTTATAGGGCTAAGAAGCACAAGGGAGGATGTAACCTTGGATTTAAAGGCCACGATTAAAATTGAGGAGCTTGTCAAGAAACTAAACTATGAGAAAGGAGGTAGGGCACAAACCATTGTGGATTCTAATGATCTAGTACTTACGGTCACTTCCCGACTCATGATCTTGCAAGGTGGGTGCATCATAACATTGGACAGATATAAATAAGAGGTTTATGTATGTAGCTTACATAATCTTGAAGAGGGCGCATTACAACCTAGCATAGTATGTTGCAAATAGCATCATAGAGGAGGCGCATTTATAAAATGAAGAAGGGGAAAAAATCACATGGGGTTCCATCCTTCTTTTAATTGTATTTTGGGAGGTAGGTGTCCCAAATGGACCTGATGGGAATGTGTGGGGTTACCTACCAGTACATCCATCACCTGACATGAAATTTTTAGGATTCACTTGCAATGGCACCATTTCAAATGCATACAAGGCTCGCATTGATAGATGGTATGATAGACTATGCAAGGCCTTTGAGAATGAATGGTGCATTCCACATGATTTCCCTATAATGGTTGGGGAACAAGTGAATTTTGTAGTAATTCAACACTTCAGTCTTGCAAGATTTAAATAGGAGAATGGAGAGATGGGGTTGTGGTGCAAACTCTCATTTACATTCACCGCAAAGTATCTAAATTTCTCTATCAATAGGCTAAAGGATGCACATAAATTGACTTATGATGTGGATAAGGTAGATTCTGATGTACACACTCTTTGTGCCACTTACAGGTATGACTCTAGAATTACATACATAAGTATTGGAGCTTGAATTATTGCATCTACACTCACAGATCAATGTAATCATTAAGGTATTTATCCATAGAGTACTTGTATAGTTGTGCCCCAAGACACAAGGGGGAGTTGAGTTAGAAGTCAAGAATTCCACTTTCCTTAAGCCTAGAGAAGTGCAGATACCTCCCATAAATGTGGTGCATGTAGAGGCAGTGGATGAAGGGGAGGAAGAAGAAAGTGAATAAAAATTGGATACCTCTCACAAGAGAAACTATTACATGCGCAGAGGTAGCAGTTGTTAGGTTTTGGAGCTTGTTTTCATGTGTGAAAGTGTTAAAGACTGTACACTAAGAGTATTGTACACGTTCCACAGTTTTCTCACTGGGGTTTGGGGCTGAGGGGAGCCCCGAGTGGGGGTCCAAGGGTGATAGCCCAAGGTAGCAGGAGTTCCAAGGTGCAGCCTTTGAGAAAAAAAAAATTGGCCTTAAAATGTGCCTGATATACTGGGAAATATTTTTTTCTCATATGGGCAGTATTTTTTACCCATATGTTTCTGGGACGGTTTTGGCCCATGGTTTTAATACCCATGGTTTTATAAAACTGCTTAATCAATTTTCCACTTATGTATTTTCATGCATATGGTAGGTATTATGCAACATTGCAGATGTGTCTGAATTCGGGTGTGAATTTTATAGATTTTGTTGAGCATAGCTCCGAACAAATCTGGTATAGTATTAAGAGAGTGATGGCTTGTAATAAAATCTGAGCAAGTGATTCTTGGTGGATGTAGCCCAAATTAGGTGAACCACATTAAATATTGTCTCTTTGTGTTGTGTTATTTTTATTCTATACTTTTATTTCATATCTGTAATATTTTCTGCATATTAGTTTCTACTGTTGCGATTCTGTGAGGGATTATTCCACATATTTTATCCCTTATTTCCTAACAATTGGTATCAGAGCCTAGTTTGGTTTGCTAAAGCATTGAATCGCAAGGAAATTTTTAGCTTGAGTGGGAGCTATGGCAGATGAAGGAAGATTAAGGCTTGATAAATTCAACGAGCATAATTTCATTCTTTGGAAGATGCAGATGGAAGATCAAGGGTTGATAAATTCAACTGACAGAATTTCAGTCTTTGGAAGATGCAAATGGAAGATTACATTTATCAGAAGGATATTTATATTCCATTATCTGAGAAGGTGAACAAACCCTCAAGCATGATAGATGTGGAATTGGATTTTCTGGATAGGAAGGCACTTGGTACAATCTGGCTGTGTCTTGCATCTTTGGTATTATTTAATGTTTCAAAGGAAAAGACTACAAAAGAACTAATGGATGCATTAGGAAAGTTGTATGAAAACCCATGTGCCTCTAATAAGATATTTTTAATGATTTTTTTTTCATATGAAGATGTCTGAGAATGGTTCGGTAGAAAATCATTTAATTTATTTTAATACAATTGTAAATATGCTAGCTTCGGTTACGATATAATTTGATGAAGAAGTTAGGGCTTTATAATTCTATGCTCTTTACCTGAGAGTTGGAATATCCTGGTAATGGCGGTAAGAAACTTGGTTCCAGTTAACTCAAAATTGAAGTTTGAGGATGTTTAAGGGGTGATTCTAAGTGAGGAAATGTGAAGAATAATCTATGGGGAATCTTCTACTTCAGGTAATGCTTTGATAGTGGAAACTAGAGGGAGACAGAAGAATAGAGGAAGTTGTGGAAAATTGAAAGATCGGGAAAGGTCAAAATCTAAAAGTAAGATCATATGTTGGCACTGTGGAAAGTTTGGGCATGCAAAGAAGGACTATTGGGAGCTTCGGGAAAAGAAGAAACAATAGGAAGAAAACAAGGAGGAAAATTTGCCAATGGGTAATGTATGTCAGGATGCTTTGATTCTTTCTTTGCACAATATTGTGGAATCTTGGGTTTTAGATTCGGAGGCTTCTTTCCATGCTACTCTACATAGGCATTATTTTGTTGATTATGTTCAAGGTGATTTTGGGCATGTTTTTCTTGGTGATGATGATTCTTGTGGTATAGCTGGAAAAGGTTATGTTCAGGTTAAGATGCAAAATGGGAGTACATGGCTATTGAAGAATGTCAAGCATGTGCCTACTTTAAAACAAAATTTGATATCAGCGGGCTAGTTAGAAAGTGATGGTTGTACTATAATATTTACCGCAGACTCTTAGAAGGCTACCAAGGGTGCTCTTGTGGTGGCAAGAGGTAAGAAGGTTGGAACCTTGTATTTAACCACTTATAGCACTAATGTTTGTAATCTTGTGGCTTTAGAAGTAGATGCAACATTGTGGCACTATAGGCTTAGTCATATGAGCCATAAGGGCGTGGAGATCATAAAGAAGGATTTTTCTGGATATACATAAACAGGTTTAGAGTTCTTTGAGGACTGCATATATGGGAAATAGAAGCGAGTAAAGTTTCTCAAGATTAGACCTACAAAGAAAGAGAGTAAGTTAGAGATGGTGCATTCTGATGTGTGGGGGCCGGCTCAGGTATCATCTCTTCGGGTTCAATTTATTATGTTAATTTTATTGATGATGCAACAAGGAAATTTTGGGTTTATTATATTTGAAACAAATATGATGTATTTGACACTTTTGTTAAATGGAAAGCCTTGGTAGAGAATGAAACAGGTCATAAGCTAAAATCTATCAGGTCAGATAATGGAGGGGAGTATTGCAGCAATGAATTTGATGATTATTGTTCTAAGAATGGAATCCGTAGGAAAAAGACGGTTCCAGGAACTCCATAATAGAATGGGGTGTTAGAAAGGATGAACAAAACAATAATGGAATGTGCTAGGAGCATGAGGTTACATGCAAGACTACCTCTTTCTTTTTGGGAAGAAGTGGTGATCACAGCTATGTACTTGATAAACAAAGGACCCTCAAGTTCCTTAGATGAAGGCATACCTAAGGAGGCTTAGTATGGTAAGAAATTTTATTATTCATTTCTTAGAGTCTTTGGATGTGAGGTTTTTTTTCATATAGAAAAGGATGATAGGAAAAAGTTAGAGGCTAAATCAGAAAAATGTAATTTCATTGGTTATGGTGGTGATGACTTTGGATCTAAATGTTGGAGTATTAAGGACAAGAAAATCATTCGATCTAGGGATGTGGTCTTTAATGAGAAATTCATGTATAACAAGAAGTTACATGAAAATGGGGAAGAATATAAGAAATAATATGCAGCAGTAGAGGATCTTCCAGATGGGAAAGTAACACAAGAATCAGTTCAGGAACCTCCTCAAAAGGAACCCCAAACTCCTATATTGAGGAGGTATTCTAGGGTAAGAAGAGAACCTAAACGTTTTTCTCCTTCTATTTATTATTTATTACTCACTAATAGTGGAGAGCTAGAGAGCTTTGATGAAGCAATGTAGGTAGATGTCAGGAAGAAGTGGGAGTAAGCCATGGATGAGGAGCATCAGGATCTCATGGAGAACTAGACATGGGATTTGGTGAAGTTACTCGAAGTTAAAATAGCATTACAGAACAAGTGGGTGTTTAGAGTCAAAGAGGAAGGAGGCAATAAAAGATACAAGGCCCAGTTGGTGGTTAAGGGGTTTACATAGAAAAAAGGTATAGATTTTGATGAGATTTTTTCTCCTGTAGTAAAAATGACTTCTATTAGAATTGTTCTTGGAATAGTTTTAGTAGAAGACTTGCACTTAGAGCATCTTGATGTAAAGACTGCATTTCTCCATGGTGATTTAGAGGAGGATCTATATATGCAACAACTAGAGGGATATGAGGTCAAAGGTAAAGAGGAGATGGTGTGCAAACTTAAGAAGAGCTCGTATGGCTTGAAACAAGATACATGTCAATGGTATAATAAATTTTATAGCTTCATGATGGAGCAAGGTTATATTAGATGTCATTCTAACCATTGCATGTATACAAAGAAATTTTAGGATGGAGGTTATATTATCCTATGTTTATATGTGGATGACATGTTGGTTGTAGGTAAAAACATGCAAGAAATAAAAGTACTCAAGAAGCAGCTAAGTGAATCCTTTTCCATGAAAGATTTGGGGGCAGCCAAACAAATCCTTGGTATGAGGATATATCAGGATAGGAAGGAATGGAAGCTGACTTTATCTCAGGAAGAGTACATTAAGAAGGTCTTTGAGAGGTTTAATATGCAGGATGTTAAGCCGGTTAGGACTCCTTTGGCAGGCCATTTCATGTTATCAGAGGAATAGTGTCCCAAGATAGAGCAGGAGAGAAACCAAATGTCCAAGGTAATTTACTCATGAGTGATTGGTAGTTTGATGTATGCCATGGGGTGCACCAGGTTTGATATTTCCCATGCAGTGGGAGCGGCGAGTAGATTTATGAGTTATCCAAGTAGAGATCACTTTTAGGAAGTAAAGTGGATCCTTTGGTATTTGAGAGGGACAGTTTTTTGCTACAATGGAATAGACGTCACTTTGTGTGGTTATGTAGTTTTAGATATGGCTAGAGATGTAGACAATAGGAGGAGCACGACATGTTATGTTTACACTGTAGGTGGGACAACAATGAGCTGGATTTCATGGCTATAGAAGTTGGTGGCTTTGTCAACAATGGAGGTTGAGTATTTTACTGCCACAGAGGCAAGCAAAGAAATTATTTGGTTATAGCAATTGCTTGAGGAGTTGGGACATAAGTAGGAGGAAGGAAATTTTTATAGTGATAGTCAGAGTATTATACACTTGTTATCTCAATTTTTTCCCCAGAAAAATTAATCAAACACGATCTCATGTAGGAAGAAATCCAAGGGACAGTTCTGAAAAATAAACCCACACTTCAAAATCTAACAGATTGCAGATAGGCTCTATAATGGAGTAGCAGGGTCAGGGAAGGAGGAAAACGGTGTCAAAGAAAACCAGAGGCCGTAAGGAAAGAAATGGAAAAAAACTTGAAGCCTTCAGGCTCTACGAATGATGCAAAACGAGCTAAAATTGGCTAAGTATGGGAGGATCAACGGAAGTCTCCACGTGCCTCAATGGCACATCTCCAAAGATTAAACTCAAAAAGTAGACTCGAACAAGCGCTAGGCTTCCACGTTTCCTAGAGTCAAAAAAGGGATGGAGTGGGCCCAAAACGATTAAGTATAGAGAATTAGTGGAAGCCTCCATATGTTCAAATGGCGCACCTTCAAGGGTCAAAGTAAAAGGTGAATCCAAGATGAGCGCGGAGCTTCCATGTGTCTCAAGCCCAAAAAATATAGATCCAGCTGTTGAAAATTCCAAACAGGCACAAGGCTACCACGTGTTAGCTCGGCACAATTTCAAGATGGGAGCCCAAGGTAGAAAATCAAACTTGCACCAACCCTCCACGTGGCTAGGGGTCAACAGAGGTCAAATCTAAAAGCAGGTCCAAATCGGTTAAGTATAAGTGTGTAGGAGGAAGGTGCCACATGTCTTAATGATGCACATTCAAGGTGTAGCCCAAATTGGAGACTCAAAGGAGCGCAAGGCTTCCACGTGTTAGCTCGGTGAATCTTCAAAGATAGATCTAAAAGTAGGTCCTTAGAAAAGCACCATACCTCCACGTGTTCCTGGTCAGATATACGGCTTCACCAAGCAAAAGGACTTAGTAAAAAACATAAAGGAACAAAGAAAAGCCGCGGAAGGAACCACGTGTCATCCCAACACAAGTTCAAAAGAAAAGTCCAAAATTTGTCCCCAAACGAGCGCCAGCCCTCCACGTGGCTGTATTCCAAGTCAATGTGGGATGGTGGGTCATCAGAGGTAATTTTAACCTTTTGGCTCCGTCAATGCCCAAGGAGCCACGTGTCAGGCCTATATTAAATGTGGGTTGGCAGGCCTTGGAGTGATTTTTTTCCCAAATGGAAAATATGGACCGGTGGACCCGAAGATGGTTTTTTGGCAAAAAGTGAATTTTAGGCCCGCGAACCCATTCTGCTAACAAGTTTTTGTCATTTTTTGTATGGACCCAATTCAAATATTCAAATTGGCATATCTCTTGTCCTAGTGCCTGAAATTCACTAAATCATGCACCATTGGAAAGGTCTCAACCTCATCTATGCCATGGAAACCTGAAACTTTAAATTTGGCAAGATTAGGTAGGTATAAAAAAGGGAGAACTTCTTCACGCCATTAATACACGATCCGATTGCTCCAACAACTAGATCAAATTTGATTTGATTCACCGTTCTTCTTTCTTGAAAGCACCAAGAAGACATGGAGCGATGGACTCGACAGATTGTGGGTGGATCTGCAAGGACATTAATGGCTGGTAGCTGAGTTCCAAATCAAGTTTCCCGCCTCCTTTCTTCTTCTCTCTTTGCTACATCTTTAAAAGAAGGAGTTGGGATCTTTAAAAATGGTTGAACATTTCTGTTTTGCACTCTTCCTCCTTCCCTTGTCTATAAGCAAATTTGTGGAGTTTCCAAACCTCCCATTCAAGTTGTAATGCAATATTTTACCTCTTGGCCACTGTAATGCACTGTATTTACTTTTGGAGCAATAATATATGTCTGTGGATGATTCTTGACCCTCTCATGTGTTTATTGTTGCCTTCGGATCTCTCATTTTAGTTTGGTTATCTATGCATGATGTTTGCATTACATTTTTCTGGTTTTTGTTAGCTTGCAAAATGAGTGTTTAACATTGATTTGGTGCATCACCTCGTTATCTTAGGTTTATTTTTACATCTTCTCAACCCTATCTCCTTGGTAAGATAGAGTAGGTTTAGAGTAGATCCTACACAATTTATTTGTGTGCAGTTGAATAGAGGAATAGGAACCAACCTTAATCTAGAGAGATCTCTCAAATTGCAAGGTCCCACACCTTGAGAGATGCTCCATGTTATGAAATCACACTGAGGGTCTCAACTCATCTAGTTGCAGGAACTCATGGGAGCTATGATTCTACACTAACAGTTTTGGCTCGTCTGGTGGGACCAAGAAGTCTTCTCTTTATTGCAGAAAGATTGATGTGCACTTGCTATAATTTTAGCTTTTAAGAAGCTTTAGAATTGCACATCTGGTGACTCCAAAATAATTAGAACCTACTAGTTTCAACAATCCAAGCTTTTCATGTTCATGAGAAAAATACAAACAAGGTCAAGAACTAGAGAGGAGGGACTATTTTTATATCTACACGTGTCCCCAAACAGAAGGGGGAGAGGGAGAAGAGCCCAGAGGTCTCCATATCCACCAAACAAAACCTTGCCAACACCTCCTCCTGGTAGGCCATTCATTCAATCAACAAGGGTTCTCAGGACAATCAAGATGGCACAGCTAAATCCTTATGTCAATTTCACTAGCAGTAGCCCACTCGCCCTTAATGCACAAAATCCAATCCCAGTTGCAGTATTAAAGAGAATCCCATATTTCACTGGAGAGAACCAGACTTCTCCTAGTGACCACATTCAAGACATTACAAATTTTTGTGTAATTCATGAGATCACTGATATGGACATCACAGTCAAGTTATTGTCCTCTTCACTCAAGGGTAAAGCTTCACAATGGTTCAAGAGTCTAATAGCATGCTCTATTCAGACTTGGGTCCACCTGTGCAGAGCTCTTCACAACCAATTTAGAGAAAAAGGAGATAATTTATCCTTGTTGGAGCATTTGACAACCAATCAAGAGGGTTCCTAATGAGCAGCTAAAATATTTCAACTTCATATTCCAAAGGATAGTGGACATGATTCCATTAGTTGTAAGGCCCACAAATGAAGCTACTTTCTTATACTTTCTTAGAGCTATAAATTTTGACATTGCTTTAATGATTCAATCAATGGGAGGCACCACCTTACCTGTAGCCTATAACACCTCCATCAGCACTATAAATTGTCTAATTCAGGCTGGAAAGCTTGCTCCTAGGCCACACATGCCTCTATACCCAGAACTAGGAGATCCAAGCACTATTCAAACACCCACATTATCTCCCATACCCACTCCAAGGAATAAAAGTTTAGCTGAATTCTCTACCTCATCTTCTAGCTCTTCAAAAGAGCTTAAAGAAGTTATAAAATAGTTGCAAAACCTAAGGAATGAGCTTATGACTATCAAAAGGTAGAAAGCTCAGAGTTCTAGGCCATATTAGCCTCAGACTCAGTATCAGGCTAAACCCCCATATTAGCGAAATAGACCATCAGCTCAAGCTGCAAATCAAAACCAAAACCAAGGACAACCTCAAGTTGTTAGGCCTTTTCGGCCATATGATCCAAACACAGCTTCAACATCAAGGGCCTTGGTGTTTATCAGAGAATACTTGTTAGAGAACACACAAGGAGTCTGCATGGGAGAGAAGGATAGGATCAAGGGCATGGAAGGACAGGAAGGACCCGTGCATGGAAGGTGAGTTTAGCATCCAGGACTTAGCCGATTTTGATCATGACGACCTATTTTTAGAAGATGGTGTGCAGAACACACCAACAATGCAGAGATGTGTGTGTCATGCATTATCTATTTTTAGAGGATCAGATCAAAGTGTTTTACATGGAGACGAGCTAAGAATAGGATTGACACTTCAGTTAACTATAAGAGGCCTATAGATAGCACACTTACATGTATGGCTATGCCTATGAATGACATGTGGCTATTAATAGCATGTGGCCTATTTCTAGAATAGATAAGCGGTGAAGGGCAAGTCCCCACCCTATATATATATAATGTGAGGTACATAGTGGTAATATATGAGTTTGATGGATGTATGAAGATATAAAGATATACGCATATGACTAAATTACTATATCAGATCCATACGCGCATTGGTATCATTTGAAATTATTGTAAGGAGCTTCTGTGTTTTTTAATAGATGGAAGATATTGGTTGAATCTAAGTGTCATTCCTGTGTGTAATCGAGTAGTGTATGTTATTGATTCAATCATGATTACTATTTAATGCTTGTTCTGTCATAGATCTAAATGTAGCATACAATGTAGAATGATAGATTAGTTATGAATCTATGTGTTTCTTCCTTTATCACACTAACATCCTACTATAACAACCCTAAAGAGGGGCCTGGTACCTTTGTGGGATTCGGGTGAGCACTCAGTCTAGGCTGAGTGATGTGACAGCTCGTCTAGGGAGTTATCTAGTAAATTCTAGGCTATAACATTGGTTCTATTGCCGGGACCTCTTTTTCAGTTGTTTTCAAGATGGTTCACGATGAAGACGTATTAGTTAACTCTAGCAAGTATTGAGGAATGGATACAAGATCTTGAGGAATGGATATGCAGGGTTGTTCAGTAGTGGATATGAGTTTTATGCATGTAGTTGGGTAGAAAAAAATCTATATGATAGCTTATATGAGAGATTTTTTGCCATCTTTCTAGTAGAATTATACGAGTGGCTTACTGCTTATGAATCTCAGCGGAATTTAGAGGTATCGCGCACTTTTCTAGATGCAGGAAGAATTCTAGGCCCTTTATGATGTTGATTTGATCTGGACTCACATTGTGGATACGTGGTTTCATGGTGTTCTAAACAGTTATATTCCAGAATATTCTATTTTGACATACTTTTTCCCGAAGGTAGCTGAATTCTAGTTTTTGTGGTATCTAAGAGGATTATATTTGTGAGGTATCCTGCTAGCGATCAAGATCTTGATGGTAACTTTGAACCTAGAGAGTAAACCGATGGCTAACTAAACTTCACCACGCATGAGGGTGGGAACAGATTTGGTGAAAGATGGTAGACCTAGCGGTAGAGAGGTAGAGAGAGGAAAGGTGGCTTAAGTTTAATGAGGCATACAAGAGGGAGATAGAGAAGCATTGTTACGTTGCAGAAAGTATGGCATTGAGGAGAGAGATGGCTTGTGAAGGATTTAAAGCTCATGTAGAAGACGTGGAGCCAGAGCATCAGGAACTCCCCCATCTTGGAAAACATGATAGAGATCCCCCCTCGGCCTCACACAGAAGTGCACTAGCAGAGACTACCTGGACCATGGGTGCGCATCTTAATCCACCTGGTGACTTAGCCCTTGCACTTGGTTTTCTAGTATCTAGTATGACAAGTAACCAGAAAGCTAAAGTCAGGGAGAAAGTACAACAATGGTAGGACAGATGGCTTCAATGATATTTGGAGGAACATCCTTAGGCACATCATCCACACAGAATGTGAGCACGCAGAATGTTGGATTCACCTCTGGAAGTGGAACTACCTCACAGACTGTAGGGGTTCCGTATAGTACTACTGTTGGAGCACAGGGGAGTACATCTACAGGTCATATTCCCACTACAGGTGGAGGATCAGGAGGTATAGGTGGTTCTAGTTCTGGTGGATCTAGTGGTTCTAGAGGTAGAGGGAACACATGAGGTTCTGGATCAGGTGGTCAAGGTCCACATCAACCACAGAATATTTATATGGAGATGTCTCTTCATCTCCCATAGTATAGAGGTATATAGAATGCTTCCGAACATGTGCATATGTTTGAAATCTTGTGGCATGCTAAGGGGATCATGACTATTGAGCATAAGGTAAGTCAATTTTCTACTACATTATAGGACATGCACACAGCTGGTATAAGAAGTTTGACCCTGATCAAACTTGTGTGGATTATGCAGCATTGAAGGATGCTTTCTTCAAAGAGTTCCATATCCCTGAGTTTGAGCAAAAGAGTATTAGTGTGCTCAAGGATATCAAGGAAGGCACTACTGAGAGTGTATGTGAGTATGATGCTCATTTTAAGACACTTCTATCTAATCTATCTTATGATATTCATGCTAGCCAGCATGCACAATGGTTTGTTGGAGGATTTATTACACCATTTAGAAGGGTGTTGTAACATAAGACATACACTGATCTGCACAAAGCACTGGAGGGAGCATTAACATTGGTGTTAGTCCATTCTTAGAGGCACAGATTGTAGCTATGGAAAAGTAGTTAGAGAAGCTATCAGCAAATTCAGCCCATGAAACGCGCTCAGGAATTTGGTGTACAGATTGTGAAGTGGAAGGTCACACCAAGGATAGTTTCCCTCGTAGATCTGTATGCTCATTACTGTTGGATTGTGAGATCTGAAATTTGAATCATGATGCTAGTCATTGTCCTTTATTACAGTGCACAATAAGGAAGAATGTATCTTACTTTTGTAAGATTTTTCATCTCCACAAACCATGATACTGAGGACTTTCAGTTGATTGGTCAGATCCAGGATGCTATAGACATTGGGGTATGACAGACAAGTGTAACAGATAATTCTAAGGGTAAGAATGAGCACCAGGATTGGGATCATAATCTAACATGCTATGACAGGAATGAGGGGTGTTTTGCAAGGAGGTCATGGAAGGGGACGTGGATATCATGGTGGATATGGAGGATGAGGCCATGGTGGAGGAAGAGGTGAGTTCCCTCATGGAACATGTTATACGTGTGGATCTCCTAACCACTATAGGCGTGAATGTCCTCAGAATATTGCATGTTCTTTCTGTGGAAAGAACCATAGCTATGAAGAGTGCCTGGACTTATATGAGCATCTGAGTAAGCAGCATAAGCAAGAAAACAAAGGTGTCGGGATGGTTAGAATCCAACACACGGTAGAAGATCAGTGGATGCCCAAGATAGCAGAAGGACCTGAGGCATTGATAGTGAAGATTACTACATGTGCTGAAGCGGCACGTGCAAGAGAAGCATTACACCAGAAGCCTACGATCACCAAGGAGGAGGTTTTGCATGCAAGGTACCTAGATCCTGCTCATCAGAAGGAGGTTTACTAGGATACCATGGAAGTGATAAGGAATCTTTAGGGTAAGATACAGTACTTAAAGGAGCAGAAGAAAGCATCAGAGACCGTCCAAACTGATATCGATGATCTACGAGAAGTGTGCAGAATGTTGCACCAAGAGAACATTATCCCACTATTAGGAAGTTAGTTAAAGGGGAACACTCTACGTAAAAGTTTTGAAACCAGATGGTAGATCCTGCATGTAAATCTTCCCCCTGATAGCATTGACTATGACAAGGAAATTACTTTGAATGCTGTTGTGGATGGGTGGCTGTTGAGCAACATATTGATTGATACAGGTGCGGAAGTAAATGTGCTTACATTAGATGCATGGGTACAAATGGGGAGGCCTCCATTGCAGCCATCATCTAATGTGTTGTTTATGGAAAACCAAACTAAGGCTACTCCCATAGGAGTTTTGAAGGATGCATCTATAACCATACAAGGGGCCAAGTTCACTGGGGATTTTGAGGTATTAGCACTTGCAGAAGTAGACAATTTTCCATCCTTGCTTGGATGCCCTTGGTGTTATGCGAATAATGTTGACTTGAGATTCAATAAGGGGTATATCAGCTTTGAGAACAAGGAGGAAAGGGTTGTGATACCATTGACAGATGGGAAGTCTACACCATATGTTGAGCCTCTAAGTGAGGAGGACTTAAACCAGATTTATGTACGTGTTGTTCAGGACCCAGAGGTCAATGAGCCATAAAAAGAAGGCATCCTACAGTGGGAGGATTCTCATTCCATTAGTGATACTATTATATTCCTTTTGACAATTGGGCTCATGGTACATATGAATTAGTAGGGCATGAAGTAAAAAGCACGGTTACATGCAAGAATGGACTTCGTTCGGTTTGACGGATAGGTAGCACAATACCTTGGTATACAGGGGCAGAAGATCTTCCTACATTTTTGAAAGCCATGGAAACACAGTGGAAAGATCAAATTAAGAGAAGAGCTATGTTAGTATATACCTTGCATGGGATAGCAGCACGTTGGTGGGTAGTCCACAAAGATAATCTTATAGAATGGGAAAAGATTGGAATTTCCCTATCCATTAGGTTTGTAAGGAACAATGCACCTACGTAGATCTTTACTTATCATGGTGATCAACCTGTTCAGCATCACATTCAGTAGTGTGAGAGACTCTAGACAATAGGACATGAAGCATTACCACTTTGACTCTATGTGCATAGATTGTACTCTATGCTACAAGGACACGCACGTGCCTAGTATGTATATGCAGAACTACATCAAGACACTGGAAACTAGAAACAAATGACTGTAGGGATGATCCAGACCTTTGACTACTTTTCTTCTCAACCTCTAATAGAAGAGGCATTAAAATTTATCAAGCACTTAACCATGGGAGATAGTGCAAAAGCAGAAGAGCATATTCAAGAATTATTTGGTGAGACAGAGTCTGGAGTGCATTTTGAGAAGGAAGAAGAAATGGACTTCATACTACTTGAATGTGATTTCCTTGAGAAAGAGAAGGGAAAGATGGTTTACATCGTGGATGATGAGGAAATTGAAAACATGTATATTGAACATTCACAAGGGGTGCATGAGGTCTTGGACAGTGCAGACAAGGATATGCGTGCCTATCACAAACCCATGAAGACAAAGAAGGTGAATATAGGTTTGGAGATTGAGCCTAAGGAGGCCATAATTGGAGACTACTGGTCAGACTCGGAGGTAGCAAAGATCATTGAGTTACTCAGGGATTATCAGGACTTATTCCCATGAGGATATCATGAACTTAAAGGCATGCATAAATCACTTGGGGAAATGAAGATAAAGCTTAAAGATGGTGCATGCCTAGTTAGAAAGAGGCCTTACAGAATGAATCCTAATTTGCGTGAAAAGGTAAAAGAAGAAATTGATAAAATGTTGAAATCTGGAATTATCAAACCCCTTGATGAGTCAGAATGGGTTAGCCCAATGGTGATCAGTATCAAGAAGGATGGATGAATTAGAATATGTGTAGACTACATGGAGTTGAATGTTGCATGTGTCACCAATCCATTCCCGATGCCATTCACTGAGGAAATACTGGAAGGTGTTGTAGGGCATGAGATATACTCCTTTACAGATGGGTTTTCCGATTATCATCAGGTTAGGATTGCTCAGGAGGATCAAGAAAAGACAACATTTACTACTGAATGGGGTAATTTTTCCTATACTGTGATGCCTTTTGGATTGAAAAATGCACCTATTGTATTCTCACGCATAGTTGTTCAGGCATTCAAATATTTTATTCACAACTTCTTATAGGTTTACCTAGATGATTGGACAGTATATGGGCTTGTGAAAGATCATTGTGACAATCTACACTTAATGTTTGAATGGTGCAGATAGTTGAGTATCTCTTTGAACATCAAGAAGTGCATATTTTCCACACCATTTGGAATATTGTTAGGACATATAATCTACAAGGAAGGTTTGCTCATTGATCCAGCTAAGGTTGCAGTCATTTTAGGCCTGGAAGTGCCTACCAGTCAAAGCGAGGTGCATGGATTTTTAGGTCATACAGGATATTATAGAAAATTCATCAAAGGGTATGCCAAAATTGTTGCACCCTTGGAAGAGTTACTAAAGGGGAAAGGTACATTTTATTAGGGAGAACCACAACAATGTGCGTTTGAGATATTAAAAGAGAAACTTACTACCACACCCATTTTATGCTTTCCCTCATGGGATAAACCATTTCATGTGCATGTGGATGCCTCTGGCATGGCCATTGGCATTGTGTTAGCTCAACCTGGAGAAGGTATTGTCGATCATCCAATTTGTTTTGCTAGTAGGAAGCTGACTCCTGCTGAACAGAATTATACAACTACAGAGTGTGAAGCTTTGTCCATGATCTATGCATTGCACAAGTTTTGACAGTACTTGTTAGCAACACCATTTGTGTTTTATACAGATCACATGGCATTGAAGTACTTGGTAAACAAGCCCATCTTACAGGGGTGCATATGTAGATGGGTACTCTTATTTCAAGAGTTTGATTTCACAGTTGTGGTGAAGCCAGGGAAAAGTAATTTTGGACCAGACCATCTATCTAGAATCAACTCAGGAGAGGAAGCACAAACAATTGAAGAAACCATGCCAGATGCACAGTTATATAGGTTACAATGTGTGCCATCACAATTAGAAGACATTGTTGTCTTTCTGCAGACTAGTATAACACAAGAAGGAATGAAGGCATTAGAAAAGAAATAGCTTGCTATATGCACGACACCATTTATGTTAATCAGTGGTGACCTCTACAAGTTAGGCAGAGATGAAGTATTACGCCATTGTGTATTAGAGCATGAGCGCAAGGATATTATGGAAGAAGCTCATGGTGGTATTGCAGGAGGCCATTATGTAGGTGATGTGACTACCTGGAAGATCCTACTTACTGGATTATGGTGGGAGACATTGTATAAAGACTGTAAAGAATATTGTAAGGCATGTGATCATTGTCAGTGCTTAGGAAAACTAGGGAAAAGAGATGAGATGCCTTTGAGACCAATTACTAGTGTGCAGAACTATTTGAGAAATGGGCCATTGACTTTGTAGGACCTATTTCACCAGCCACGCATAGGACTGGATCGTGTTATATCATTACTTACATAGATTATCTCACACGGTGGGCAGAAGCAACACCTACAAAGGACTGTACAGCAGCTACAATGGCTAGGTTTCTATGGGAGAATGTTCTTACAAGATATGGATGTCCTTTAAGCTTGACAAGTGATAGGGGTACACACTTTTTGAATGAGACAATCAGGATCCTATTAGATGAGTTTATGGTTGCACACCATAAAACTACACCCTACCATCCTTAGGAAAATGGAACTGATGAGGCTTTCAACAAGATTTTGAGCCAGACTTTGACAAAAAATTTGTGATGTTGGAAGAAAGGATTGGGATGACAAAGTGTCAGCTATTCTTTGGGCATATAGAACAACTTATAAGTGATTGAACAAAGCCACACCATTTCAGCTGGTGTTTGGCATGGAAGCCATTCTCCCTATAGAATTTATGTTACCTTCTTTGTGCATTGCATGCACTAGAGGTCTAGCTGATGAACAGGCTTTAGAAGAGTGTATCAAGAAGATGATTCAACTAGATGAGTGACGAGCCATAGCACGATGGAGTCAGAAGTAGGAAAAGGCCAGGAAGAAGGCATGGCATGACAGAAACATAAGGGATAAGAAGTTTGAGATTGGACAAATGGTACTTCTTTATGACTCTAAGTTCTTGTGCCATCCAGGCAAGCTCAAAGTACATTGGTTGGGGTTGTATGTCATCACTCACATACTTGAAATAGGTGCTTTCCAGTTAGAAGCACTTGATGGAACATGGCTACCTGGTTACTTTAACAGGAGTAGGCTGAAGCCCTACTATAAATAAGACTTCTTGGTGTTTGTAATAAGGCAGTATTGCCATTTAGATTAGGTTTCCCTTTGTATTTCCTTAATGTATTTCCTTCATTTTTGTTATGCTTTGTCAATTTAGTTGTTGTTCTTGTGTAAAGTGTGCTTACGCGCATGAAGCTCATTACTATGTGAAGAATGTTTATGCACAGAGGACTGCACATACCTTTAGTGTGGGGTGGTTGTAGTTATCTAAGTAAAAGACCGTGGGAATTGAAAGGTGAAAGGAATAAGCTGCTATGGGTGTGCTTTAAGTCAAAATAAGATTGCTTCTCAAAAGTGACCAAGGATGGAGATGAATGAAAGGAAAGTATAACGTGAGGTAAGCAGAGGCCATGATAACTACCAGGAGAAGGTATAGTGATGAGGTACTCGGGTGCAAGGGTGCACGCTGAAGAGAAGTCTATGACCAGAGGGTAGGAAGGCACACTAGAAGGTTATAGTTGGGGCGCGAAGATGTACCACATGTAGAAAGAATGAATTTGGTCAGTAAATGAGAGGATATTTGGTAGGTGAAGGAGCAATAAATGCATCAAAATTTGAAAATTTGAAAAAAATTATATAAGGATGGGATGCAGATTCATTTTTACCATTGCGACTAAGAGAATTTGAGGAAAGAGCCAATTGTGAAGAGCCAAGTGATCGGGTTAAGGTGTGAAGGGTGTGAAACCAAGTGTGATAAATAGATATCTATGTGAAAAGAAGCTTGCGTCCCTGGTGGTGAAGGGTTTGAGCGAAGCAAGGAGGTAGAGAGGAGTTAGGGCACAAATTTTCCACCTAGGGCATGATTGAATCGAGCTAGGGTTTGATTCACAAAGTTGTAGAGTTAAAGAGGAGATGTTTGCAAAGGGAAAAAATGGCACCCAAGAAGGCATCTACAGCAGCAGCAAAAGGAAAGAAGAAGGTGGTTGTTGAGGAAGAAGAGATGGCACCCGAAAGCCATTTTTTAGAAATGCAATATCCAGAAGGAGTCATCATTGGCTAGGAGTGGGATTCACCCATCAGAAAGATAAAAGTGAGTGAATACAATCACAGGACCATGGAGAACAAGAAGGAGCTCGATTCCTTGCTCACTGCTAGGACAAACAAGAGTACGGCGGATGACATGCCAGTTTTTGATGATGCAGGTGAGAAGCTTCTGAAGAGAATTGGGGTCTACCAATTATATGAGCTCCCATATTTTGGGAAGTATGAGCCCTTGTATCAGTGGCTCATGAGCAGAGTGCATGAGGACTTCTTCTACTTTGCAGGACGCAGAGTTAGAATCTCATATGTGCTTATCTCATCAGTTACAGGTTTGAAGGCTGCAGGAGAGGACATAAAGAATGATCTCATAGATAAAGCCATGATCTTGAAGACCAAACAAGATTTGGGATACCTGAAGGGTCCACGTGGTATGGATATAGAAAAATTGAAGAACTGTCTGGTTGTGCAAGCAGCAGCACACCTTGTTACAAAGTTGAATGATCAGGAGCGGTGGTCACAGGTAAATACTATGTGGTTACATGTTGCGCGTAAGATGTCAGAAGGAAAAATCTACAATATTGCAGGCTATATTATAGAAAAAATAGTCGAGGAAGCACACACATGAGGGAAGATCAGCTTTGGGGTTGTTCTACTATCACTAGTATTCATGGAAATTGGAGTACCAGATGGGCCGAAGGAAAAAGTATGGGAATACCCCATGGAGAATAAGTCACCAGCTGAAAGGTTCAGTAAGTATCTATGTAAAGGTTCCATGACAGACGACGTAAAGCAAAGGGTGGAGAAATGGTATGACAGGCTCTGCACGGCATTTGGAGAAGAGTGGCGCATCCCAAAGGACCTACCATCAGTAGTAGGGACACAAGTCTAGTTTTTTGTATATCAACATTTCTATATCACATGCTTCCCAATGAAAGATGGAGTCTGGAGCCCTTGGTGTAAATTGCCTTATACATTCACTGCAAGGTATTTCCAAGCATCTGTTCATAGATTTACAGACACACGCCAACTAGTATTCAATGTAAATAAGGTAGAATGTGACTACCACATGTTGAGAAAGAAGTATGTGTATCCTGGAAGAAGTGCCTTCACCGAGAGGATCATTTCGGAGGTGTTGAATATTAAGCCAATAATTCTGGTTGTAGTAGATGTAGGGGCAACATTGGTGTATCTTCAGCTGAAGCCAAAGATGGAGAATAAAAATATGTGGAAGGTGAGTTCACACTTCCAGCACCACCAAAGGGAAAGCATACAATGGAGAACATCCCAATGCCTAATCCCATAGAGCCAATTGAAGTGGAGGATGAGGAGGAGGAGCACAAAGATAGTGGTGGTTTGGAGCATAGAGGTAGGAGACATCCTACAAATAAGGGTGAAGTTGAGTGCGCCATTACACCACCTCAGCCACAAGAGGGGGATGATGAGGACTTGAATGCAGTCCAAGGGGAGCACAGATTTAAAAAGGTGTTTAGGAGAACAAGGACCCAAGGTGCTACTCCAACCATGGTGCACAGATCACCCAGACTCTCTCCACAGAAGGAGGAAACCATGCAAAGAAGGAGGAAACTAAAGTTAGATAAGGAGGCAAAAGAGTCAGAGGAAAGGCATGCCTAATTCTCCTACACTTCCAGAGAACATAGAAGAACAGGGTGAGGAATCAAAGGGAAGAGAAGAGGATGAGAAGAGACTAGAGGAGACAGTTGCAGAGAATGTTCAGGACATGGAGACACAAGTGCCAAATTTGGAAGCTAAAGTCCCTAAGCAGTAACGTTCTAGAAGAACAAGTGGGGAGCACATTCCACCAGCCATGGGGTATGTAGAGGACATAGGTAAAATTGTCCACACCTGCTTCCAGAGCATGATATCACAGAAGGATTTATTTGGCTGGGAGCTAATGGATGAGGATATGGTGACTGTGTGCACTCAAAAGCAACTGTCATGGTCAATGCACACCCACATGGATGAGCCTGACTTCGATGTATGTGAAGAGTCATGCATTTTGAGATGGCTAAAGAAGGCACCCCAAGCTAGACACATGACAGTAAATCCTACTGTCATGTCAGATGAGTAGGTAAGCAACGCATTGGTGAAGGTTTCTGCTGAAGTGGCTAGAAGAAACATGGACAAAGCTGCAACAATCAGAGCACTGTGTGAGGATTGAAGACAAAGGATGTGGAAATAGCGTGCATAACACAAGAGAGGGACTTCATGCAGAAGAAGAATGAAGTATTTATCAGCATCATAGAGGAGATTGGGGACAATGTCATCAGAGCAAGGCCACACTTAGAGGCCAAGGTACCACAGACATTTCCTTCAGTGATACACTATGTGGGAAAGTTGGTGGACTTGGTACTTGAAGATGAACCTCTGCGCATGACAGTGCCAAGAAATTCATAGCAAGATGAAGGAATGATAGAAAGCGTCAGTGATGTGAAAGATTACATCTTATGAAGGGTTGTTGCAAGTGTTACAAGAAGTATTGAAGAAAGTAGACCATGCTTTAAATATCTGCACATCTCCAGAGGTGTTTATCAGCATAAAGACCCTAGAAGAAAACAATGAGGTCTAGAAAGCAATGAAGGATGAGACATTGGGTTGCGTAGAAATATTGTCAATAGTTAAGCAGAAGCGAGAGGCCCTGGCAGCAGCACAAGAGCCACACAAGACTCAGCTGAAGAGCTTGGGAAGCTAATTGCGTAGAAGATGGATCTTTTAGAAGGAAGAATGACATCAATGTCCAGCATTGTGTTGGTTCTACAAAATGAAAAGGGAGAGATTACAAGGGATGATTTGGAATCCATAGCTGTGGACATCCCAGAAAAAGTAGAACAATCACTCACTGAATGGCAGGTTTTGGAGGCCAAAATAAAGGAGGAGTATCCAGAATTGATACTGCAAAGTGATACAGAGGAGGTTGTCTCATAAAAATTATTTATTTTTCTACATTCTTTCATTCTTATTCTTTCCATTATTCTATTCTTTACTTCAATTTTTGGAGGAATACCCATTGTCAGGATGACAATGAGATTAGTGTGGGGTAATGTTGATCAGAGAATACTTGTTAGAGAACACACAAGGAGTCTGCATGGGAGAGAAGGCCAGGATCAAGGGTGTGGAAGGACAGGAAGGACCCGTGCATGGAAGGCAAGTTCAACATTCAGGACTTAGCTGATTTTGAGCATGACGACCTATTTTTAGAAGATGGCATGTGGAACACACCAATGATGCAGAGACGTGTGTGCCATGCATTGTCTATTTTTTGAGGATTGGATCAAATCATTTTTCATGGAGATGAGCTAAGAATAGGATTGACACTTCAGTTAACTATAAGAGGCCTATAGATAGCACACTTGCATGTGTGGCTATGCCTGTGAATGGTGTGTGGCTATTAATAGCATGCGGCCTATTTCTGGAATAGATAAGCGGTGAAGGGAAAGTCCCCACCCTATATATATGATGTGAGGTACATAGTGGTAATATATGAGTGTGATGGATGTATGAAGATATAGAGATATACACATATGACTGAATTACTATATCAGATCCATACACGCATTGGTATCATTTGAAATTATTGTAAGGAGCTTCTGTGTTTATTAATAGATGGAAGATATTGGCTGAATCTAAGTGTCATTCCTGTGTGTAATCAAGTAGTGTATGTTATTGATTCAATCATGATTACTATTTAATGCTTGTTCTGTCATAGATATGAATGTAGCATACAATTTAGAATGATAGATTAGTTATGAATCTATGTGTTTCTTCCTTCATCATGCTAACATCCTACTACAACAACCCTAAAGAGGGACCTGGTACCTTTGCGCGCTTTGGGTGAGTGCTCAGTCTAGGCTGAGTGATGTGCCAACGCGTCTAGGGAGTTATTTGGTAAATTCTAGGCTGCAACATTTGGTTCCAGCACAAAACAACATGACATAAGAATATGATTCGTGTTTCCCATGCAATCAGCCCCATAACCAATCAATTTGTTTTAATGGTGTACTAAACCAGGTCTTGATGGTACAGACCATTGGTGTTTCACAAGAGTCTAGTCAAGAGGAAAATCAGCAGTAAGGAGCTCAACAAGAGGCATCACCAAGTGAAACTATGCTTGTCAATATACAGGATGAAGATTTCTGTGGTATGAATCAAACCCTTCTCAAAGTGTAGCTACTAATACGTGGTCTAAGAAGAGGAATATGGGAGAGGGACAATCACCAAACTCAGGTAATCCTCAACCTTCTATTAATCCACAGGGTATTTGAATTTTGGCACTCAGAATGCAACTCCCAATATGCAGATTCAGCCCAAGCCACCTTCCAAACCCACTCAAGCACTAGTTGTAACAACCCATGTGCAAGAGAAAAATGTACCAGGAAAGAGGCAGCAAAAGGATAGCTCATTTAACATCATTGAACAAATGAAGAAGACAAATGTGAATATTTCAATGTGCGAGTCATTGACCATTCTAGGACAAAGAGATTTATTGCAGATTGCTATGGCCAATTGTTCAAGCTCAAAGTAGCCCCCTAACCCGCAAGAGAAAGTGTTTACCAATGTGGTTCGACCTAAGGGAAACCATGGAGCACAACAAGGTAAGAATTTGAAGCCACCTCCATTTTATGTTTCATTGATCATTGGAGAAAAACTGGTACATAATTCCATGATTGATTCGGGGGCAAGTAGCTCTGTAATGCCAAAACAAATACCCGATCAGTTGGGGCTTCAATACAAAGTCATCTCCAGGGGCATAGTGCAATTGGATGGGACAACAGTAATGAAAATTGGATTCATCAAAGATTTAAGCCTCACACTACACGCCTGCCCCAATGTGATTGTATTGCAAAATGTATCAGTAATAGACTTGCCACCACATTTTGCATTGTGTTTGTCGAGAGACTTCACTACTAAGATTGGAGGCTATTTGTCTGTTGATTGGTTGCACATGATTTTTAGAACAAGGTATGGAGCTAAGGCCACAATCAGATCTGAGCCCATTGCAGATGACCATATTGAGTCTTATGTACCCAGCAAGATCAACACCAATTTTTCGGCTTTTAATCAAGAGGATCTCCCAAGCACTTGTGAAGCAGATACCAAGGTGGGGTGTATCCCAGACTTGACCCTCAACAAGTGGGTGAACAAGAGGCATGCTTTTGACCCCTATAAAGAGATGGAGGAATCTGAGCTAGGAGTCTATTGTTTGCATGAGGATAATCATCCTCTTCCTGACATCATTAAGCCAGACCATAGAGATGATAATGAGGTATGGCAGTTGTTCTTTGATGGCTCTAGAAGTAGACAAGGAGCCAGAGGAGGAGCTATGCTTGTTTCCCCCAAGGTATGAAATACTACTTAGCTTTTTGTTTCCAATTTTCTTGTTCAAAAAACACAACAAAGTATGAGGCTTTGGTCCATGGACTGCATTGGGCAAGGAAAAGAGGGATAAAAAACTTGGAAGTGTTTGGCGACAATGAACTAGTTGTTAACCAGGTCCAAGGACAAAACACTACAAAGAATTATCTTCTAAAGAGCTACAAGAATTGGGTATGGGACCTCATCAAGGATTTTAAAGCATTTAGCATCAATTCCATTCCAAGGAAGAAGAATGAAGCAGCAGACAAATTGGCAGTGATTGGGGCAACATTTGATGTTGTAGAGAGTATCAAGAGTGATGAATCTCAGCCCCATATCAAAGTGGTTGTGAGATCAGTTGTCCCTGATAATAACACAAGTTGGCAGGTCTTCGAAAATGATCAAAAAATTGTCAACTTCCTACAAGAAGAAGTTGAGTTCTCCTCCAAAACCAAGACAAACTAGAGTAGCAGTATGGCAATCAAGTGGTGCAGCTAAGGACCAACAAACTACCAAAGGGTCTTGTCACTTTGGAATCAATCTTCAACCCAAATGACCAATTCTAAAAGGAGAAGGTGAATATTCAGGTAAAGGGTGAAGATTCAGAGCCCATTTTCATAGAAGAAGGAAAAATGTTGCAGATTGGCAAGGTAAGCACTCAACAAGAAAAAAATGAGTTTATTCAACTTTGTCAAGAGTTCCTAGATGTCTTTTCTTGTACTTACAAAGATTTAAGAGGATTCAACACAAAGTTGGCACAGCACACAATCGATCTAGATCCAGTATCTAAGCCTTTTAGATAGAATCAAAGGCCATTGAACCCTCACATAGAGCCTCTCACGAGAAAATATTTGAACAAGCTTGAGTTGAACAAGCTTATTGAGGCCAGCATCATCTTCCCTATCAAGCACTCAAGTTGGGTTGCAAAATTGGTGCATGTGAGGAAAATAAGTGGAGAGATCAGATTGTGTGTGGAATTCCATGATCTAAACAGAGCATCACTCAAAGATCACTATCCACTTCCATCAATGGAACATATCTTATAGGTTGTAGATGGATTTGAGAGGTTTTCATTGCTAGATGGATACTCAGGCTATAACCAAATAATGGTGAAAGAGGAAGATCAGTTCAAGATGGATTTCACCACCAAATGGGGTACATATGCTTATAAGAAGATGCCATTTGGACTATCAAATGTCAGAGAAACATTTCAGAGAGCTATGGACATGGCATTCAAAGGATTGATCAACAATATAGTTCTGGTGTATCTGGATGATATCATTGTTTTCTCAAAAAAATCTGCAGACCATCTCTTCCACCTCAGATAGGTATTCCAGAGATGTAGAAGGTTCGAAGTGTCCTTAACCCCAAAGAAATGTGTATTATTGGCACATGAGGGTAAATTTTTGGGCCACATTGTCTCTAGAGAAGGGTTAGCAATTGATCATGAAAGAGTTGAAGCCATCCGGACACTTCCATTGCCACAACACAAAAAGTATCTCCAAAGCTTCTTGGGGAGGATAAACTTTGTTCGCAGGTTTGTACCTAATTTTTCCACTCTTGTGAAGCCTTTAACAATGATGTTAAAGAAGATTCTTGCATTTAAATGGATGGCAGAAGGAAAAGAGAGTTTTGAGGCCATCAAGCTCGCAATATCACAAGCCCCAACTCTTGTTAACCCAGAATTTTCAAAATACTTCATGTTGTATGCTTTTGGAGGGTCAGACACCATCTCAGCCATCTTGGTCCAGCCCAACAAGGAATGTTCAAAATAACCCATAGCCTTCTTAAATCAGAGCTTGGAGGACTACGAGGTAAAATACTCTTTCATTAAAATACATGTCCTTGTTGTTATTGGGAGCTTGAAGAAGTTCAGACACTTGGTCTCAAACAATAAGATTCAACTACTAGTATCTCATTCTGGTGTCAAATATTTTCTCTTGAACAAGGACTTGAATGAGAAGAGAGAAGGTTGGATCACTCAAGTAATGAAATATGACATTGAGATCAAGGTGACCAAACTAGTTCGTGGCAAGGTTCTGTGTGAACAGATCGCTTCCAAGCAACAAGCTGAGTCAGTGGATAAAGAAGAGGTTATCCTATTACTACAGAATGATCAAGAACAAATAGCTAATGATACACCTATTTCATGTAGGACCCAAGCCTTGGTGTATTATCTCCAAACATGTTTGTGCCCTCCAGAATGGAACAACTAAAAAAGGAGATACTACAGACCATATGGGCTTGTTGGCAGAGTCTTGTTCAAAAAGGATATCAATAGTTTCCTATTGAGGTACATTCAGATAGGCCAAATTGAGAGAGTGTTGCATGAGTTCCATGATGGAGAAGTAGGAGGCCATTTTTATCCTCAAGTAACATCTCTCAAGATCATGAAATCTGGTTATTACTGGCCTTTTCTGTTTAGGGACTGCTACTCATGGATCAAGAAGTGTGCATTCTTCATAGGGAAGGAGAAGTTAGAAGCCCTGCCCCTTCACCCATTTTTAGTGGATCATCCATTCATGCAATGGGGAATAGACTTCATTGGGGTGATTAACCCAAATTCAATCTAGGGCCATAAGTGGATACTTACAGCAACAAACTACTTCACCAAGTGGAACGAGGTAGTGGCACTAAAAGAAGCAAATGAATCTAACATCTTGGATTTCTATGAAGGAATAGCCACCAGGTTTGGAGTCCCTACCACTATTATATCAGATAATGCATTGGCATTCCTTAGTACAAGGATCACTGAATGGGCAGTCAAGAATGGTGTGTACCTCAGCACTTCATCAAACTATTACCCTCAAGGTAATGTCCAAGTAGAGTCCACAAACAAGAACCTATTAAGGATTATCAAAAGGAATCTTGATGAAAATAAGATAACTTGGCATACAAAGCTCAAATCAGCTCTATGGGCTGATAGGATCACATCCAAAAGATCCACAGGTAACTCCCCATATAAGCTTGTATATAGAAAAGAGGTAGTATTTCCCATATCATTGAAGTTGATCGCTTTGGAGTTCATGAAACAGTTAGAACTGGATGAGTTTGGACCCATGGAAATTAGGTATGCAGAGCTGATGGAAGTAGGAGAAGAAAGAGAGCATGCAATGCAGAGCATGGAGAAGGATCAAGCATTGATCAAGAAGAGTTTTGACAAGAAAGCAAGAACAAGGACCTTTCAAGAAGGTGACTTAGTTCTGAAGTGGGATGTGGATTGGGAAAAGCCAGGAAAGCATTCCAAATTTGATGTCATTTAGAGTGGCCCTTACATGATCATAGGTTGTAAGAGTAGAAATTCCTTCCAGTTGGCTAAATTAGATGGCAAATAATTACACATCCCAGTAAACGGGATCCATCTCAAACATTGCTACTAAAAAGGAAGGTTCCACCCTTGTAAATATTAGCATAGAGTTTTTTTTATTTTCCCCTAAGTGCGTATGCACATTGTCTTGTTGTAGCTTAGGTTTTGTTTCCCTAAGTGTTGTGGCACAGGTTTTTGTTGCTCCAGGTTTACATTGTTATACAGTTCAATGTGCCTCTAGGTGAATGTGTCAGGCCCTTTAGCATTTGCAACAGGGAGAGACATAGTTACCATAACAGTTGCTCATTTTCTAATATAACAAATACAGAGCAACTAAAATAGGGTCTCAAAGTGTTCATTTCTAGAAGAACAGGACCAGCACCAGGCCACCAACCATGACTCCATGCCCAATGGATACAACAAGGAAACTGATCTCTTCATCTAGCAGGTAGACGTCCCCATGAGTCACCAAATTGTTATCTCAATTTTTCCCCTGGAAAAATTAATCAAACACAACCCCGTGCAAGAAGAAATCCAAGGGACGGTTCTATCAAACAAACCCATGCTTCAAAATCCAATAGATTGCAGATAAGCTCTATAATGGAGTAGTGGGGTCAAGGAAGGAGGTGAATGGTTTCAAAGAAAACCAGAGGCCATAAGGAAAGAAATGGAGAAAAAACTCAAAGTCTTCAGGATCTACAAATGATGTAGAATGAGCTAAAATTAGCTAAGAATGGGAGGATCAACGGAAGCCTCCATGTGCCTCAATGGCACATCTCCAAAGATTAAACTCAAAAATCAAACTCAAACAACCCCCAGGCTTTCACATGTCCTAGAGTCAAAAAATGGACAGATCAGGCCCAAAACGATTAAGTATAGAGAATCAACAGAAGCCTCCAAGTGTTCAAACTGCGCACCTTCAAGGGTCAAAGAAAAAGGTGATTCCCAAATGAGCGTGGAGCTTCCACGTGTCTCAGGCCCGAAAAATATAGAGCTGACCATTGAAAAGTCCATACAGGCGTAAGGTTACCACATGTCAGCTCGTTGCAATTTCAAGATGGGAGCCCAAGGTAGAAACTCAAACTTGTGCTAGCCCTCCACATGGCCAGGGGTCAACAGAGGTCAAATCTAAAAGCAAGCCCAAATCGGTTAAGTATAAGAGTGCAAGCGGAAGGCGCCACATGTCTTAATGGCACACATTCAAAGGCACAGCCCAAAGCAGAGACTCAAAGGAGCGCAAGGCTTCCATGTGTAAGCCCGATGCATCTTCAAAGATAAATCTAAAATTGGGTCCTTAGACAAGCACCAAGCCTCCACGTGTCCCTGGTCAAATATACGACCCCACCAAGCAAAAGGACTTAGTAAAAAACATAAAGGAACAAAGCAAAGCTACGGAAGGTGCCACGTTTCAGCCCAATGTAACTTCAAAAGAAAAGTCCAAAAGTGGTCCCCAAATAAGAATCATCCCTCCACGTGGCCATATTCCAATTCAAAGCGGGATGGCGGGTCACCAGAGGTAATTTTAACTTTTTGGCTTCATTGATGCCCAAGGAGCCACGTGTCAGGCTTATATTTAATATGGGCTAGTGGGCCTTGGAGTGATTTCTTTCCCAAATGGAAAATATGGACCGGCGGACCCGAAGATGGTCTTTTGGAAAAAAGTGAATTTCAGGCCCGCGGACCCATTCTGCTAACTGGTTTCTGCCATTTTTTGTATGGACCAGATTCAAATATTCAAATGGGCATATCTTCTGACCCAGTGCCTGAAATTCAACAAATTTGGCACCATTGGAAATGTCTCAACCTCCTCTATGCCATGGAAACCTAAAACTTTAATTTTGGCAAGGTTAGGTGGGTGAAAAATGGGAAAACATCTTCACACCATTAATACGCGAGTGGATTGCAAAAACAACTAGATCAAATTAGATTTGATCCATCGTTCTTCTTTCTTCAAAGCGCCGAGAAGACATGGAGTGGTGGACTCGACAGATTGTGGTTGGATCTGCAGGGACATTAATGGCAAGTAGTTAAGTTCCAAATCAAGTTTCCTACCTCTTTTCTTCTTCTCTCTTTGTTGCATCTATAAAAGAAGGAGCTGGGCTATTTAAAAAGGGTTGGAAATTTCCGTTTTGCACTCTCCCTCCTTCCCTTGTCTATAAGAAAATTTGTGAAGTTTCCAGACCTCCCATTCAAGTTGTAATGCAAAATTTTGCCTCTTTTCCACTGTAATGTATGGTATCAAATTTTGGAGCAATAATATTTGTTTGTGGATGATTCTCAACCCTCTCATGTGTTTGTTTTTGCCTTCTAATCTCTCATTGCAGTTTGGTTATCTGTACATGGCATTTGCATTGCATTTTCATGGTCTGTGTTATCTTGAAAAATAAGTGTTTAACATTCCTTTGGTGCATACCTCGTTATCTTAGGTTTATTTTTTGCATCTTCTCAACCCTGTCTCCTTGGTAAGATAGAGTAGGTTTAGAGTAGATCCTCTACAATTTATTTTTGTAAACTTGAATAGAGGAATAGGAACTGACCTTAATCTAGAGAGCTCTCTCAACTCACAAGGTCCCACACATTGAGAGATGCTCCATGTTATGCAATCACACTGAGGGTCTCAACTCATCTAGTTGCATGCACTCAGGGGTGTTGTGATTCTGCACTAACAACACATAGCTAAGAACTATGTTTTCCACTCTAGGACAAAGTATATACAGTTAAGGTACCATTTCATCAGGATAACTTTAGAGGAAGAAAAATTGAAGCTGGAGAAGATTCATACCATTCATAATCTTATAGACATGATGACCAAGGTGGTCACAAGGTAAAAATTGAATCTATGTTTAGCTTTGGTTTGTATTCACAGAAACTAGTGAAGGGTTGAGAAGCTTGCTCAGAAGAAAACTAGTCTCCAAGTGGGATATTGTTAGGTTGTGGAGCTTGTTTTCATATGTGCAAGTGTTAAATACTATACACTTTCCACATTTGTCTTGTAAGGGTTTGGGGGCACAGCCCTCAAGAATTTGTTTTTGGCCTTGAAACATGCTCGATATATCAGGAAACATTTTTTTATCATATGGGCGGTATTTTTGACCCATATATTTATGGGACGGTTTTTTCCCATGGTTTTGATACCCATGGTTTTGTAAAACTGCTTAAACAGTTGTCTACTTATGTGTTTTGTGCATATGGTAGGTATTATGTAATATTGCATATGTGTCTGAATTCAGGTGTGCATTCTGTAGAGTTTTTTTATCATAGCTCCAAATAGATCTAGGTATTATATTGACAGAGTGGTGGCTTGTAATAAAATATGAGAAAGTGATTCTTGGTGTACATAGCCCAAATTAGGTGAACCACATTAAATATTGTCTCTTTGTGTTGTGTTATTTTTATTCTGCACTTTTATTTTATATCTGTAATATTTTTTGCATATTAGTTTCTACTATTGTGATTATGTGAGGGATTGTTCTGCATAGTTTATCCCTTATTTCCTAATAGTAGTGAGGGTGCAGGACCTTCACCATAAGGTGACACTGAGAAGCAATAGGAGAAGCACCCTAAGGTGGAGGAAGTCTCTAACATAGAGACAGAGGTTGGAATTGAAGAGGAAGAGGACTATGATGTGTTCAAAGAAGAACTTAAACAAGAATTAGAAGAACAAACTAAGAGAGGAGCTAAAGAGAAACCAAAGGTAGAGGCTGAGGTGCGTAAGAAAGGTAAAGTTCCGTTGTTAATGAGGTAAAGTAGAATTCACCAGTGTAGTCTATAGAGATAGGTGAGAAGGAAAATGGTGATTCCTTCATGATCAAGGAGGACAAAGGACTCAGGACAGTTACTAGTACCCCTACCTCAAAGAGGTAACAATTAAATATGAAGGAACGGAGGAAAAGGTAGACCCCAAGGTCACCACATATGGATTTTATAGATGATCCTACAAAAGTTTTGTGTGCGCCCTTCCAGAGTACACTGCCTACAGAGAAGTTACATGCTTGAGATCTACTAGACCCAGAAGGAGGAGTGTCTAGGATGAAGAAAATGATAAGTTGGAATCTACATTCCCATGTAGAGGAGCCAAATTTTGAGGTAAATGACAATGCAATATAAATGATGATTTTACAAAAAAAAACTTCAACAAAAATAGAAGGCCATCGATCCTAACCACCTAACAGATGAGAAGGCATTCAACACCTTGAAAATTTGGCTTCAAAGGTGGTGAAGAGAAATTTGGACTCAAGTGCCATGGTACACACCCTTATGGCTGACAAGAAAGAGAAGGAATAAGAAATAGACCAACGACACAAGGGATTGCAAGGTGAACAGGGTCAAACTAAGAAGGCATATGATAGGGTCAGTGCGCTAGTAAAGAAAATATTGGGACAGTGTCCTCTATTAGTGATCCAGGACATGATAGACTACAGAGACAAGATGTAGTACCTAGAGGACCTGGTTTGCATGCTCTTGGTCAACATCAAATGTGTGGGGCCTACAGAGGAGGATATTTCAGAAGAGAAGAGGCTAGAATCACTGAGATGGAGGACCTACTCACCCATCTCAAGGAATCGAATATAGAAGTGGATATTGTCTTTAATACGTATAGGAAGTGTGATTCATATATTGATGTGAGGTTGGTGGATGAGCAAGAACCTTTGAAGTCTGTATGAGGTAGTGATAAAGGAACTTAAAAGTAGGGTAGATGAACTAACGTCTGAACAAGTGTCAAGGATTGTGGAGGTTAAGTCGGGAAAGGCTTGACGGAATTGGAAGAATGGAAGAAGCTAGTAAGTGAAGTAGATGTAGAATTTCTTAAGGTTTTCCAAGACCCCTAGTTCTTCCTTGTATACTACTCATTTTGTAATTTTTCCATTTTTGAACTTGTATTCTTCTTCTTGAAGTTTTTGGACCTAATGAATGAAGAATTGCTGATGGCAGCATTCCAGCTAGTGTGGGATAATTTTGGACACCTAAAGATGGTACGTACACGTAGAGAAAAGGATTTCATCCCATAGGATTTATGCATGAAGGCACATATGGGAGTATTATAGACAACACGTGAGGGTTATTACCCAGGCCAAACATGTTCAAAGACTTAGTCGTATTTTGATAGAACTGGGAGATGAGCGGTTGGAGTGGTGGTCAACCAAGGTTTTGGATATAAGAATAGAACGTGAAGAATTGTAGTTCAAGAAAAGTATATTTTGAGATATATCTCATGTGAAGGAAGACCAAGCGACATGCATAGTTCTAGAGCTAATAATAAGATCTGAACTAGGAGTTAACTAAAGAAGATCTATTATTGGGAAATCTTGCATGCTTTTGTGATTATCTTGTAGTGGCACATGGCTATTCTTAACATGCAGCCTATTTTGAGGATGCATAGGCAATGAAGGGAAAGTCCCCACTACCTATATATATGTATTGATTTTTATGGTTTGGACGATGATGAATATTTTGTAAGGTTGTGTTATTGGTTCATGAGCTCGATGTTAGAGTAGGTATTTACCTTAGCTCATGTTCACCTAGGTACTTTATTTACCTTTATTGTATTTATCCTCACCCACTTATGTGTGTGGATATTTATTTTTATTTATTTAGATATTAGGGGGATATCATCTAGTTGTTAGGTATAGTTCTTTCCTTGATATATGGTATTGAATAGTTCTTTCCTTGATCTATGGTATTGACTAGATCCTTGATGTCTAGTTATATCCTAAATCTATGGATTCGACTAGTTCTTTGATGACTAGTTTTTCCATGATTTATGGCTTGATCTACGACCTTGACTAATTCTTAGATTGTTATTCCTTACCTATATAAGAAAGGCCCTTTCTCATTGTATTTCTTTGAGTTCCATAATAATATATGATATTGTTGTTCATTTGTTTGCAAAGGTTTATGTAAAGTTATTCTAGTGAATTTCTTTCATCTTATTGATCGTGGTGTTTGGTTAGCATCTATGTTCTAGGTTTTTTAGATTTTTTAAGATCTGATCTAGGTTTTTTTTGTGAGTGCAGCATGCTTCGTCAGTATGTAGCAGGTGGTTTCTAGAGAGACGTTTCTTTCCTTTTTTGGCAGGGGTCCACGGGCGGCTATGCATGATTTGCTAAGGTCATTTTCGACATAGTCCAGAAATATTATTTTTTACTAGAAGAAGTAGTTGGATGTGGTTTTCTTGAAAACAAGCGGCACACCACAGAATAGTAAGTTGCACACACCCATTGAAATCATTAGCCCCTGGTCATATGAGGGCTTAAAGCTTGTGATTCCTACTAGTAGGTGCTTAACTCCAGCCCCCTTTCATTTTATTTGTGTGGTGAAGGCAAGAGCATTTTATTTTGTTTTAGTGGCAACTAAAATAAATAGTAGAGCATAATATTGAAAAGCTTGTAACTTTTGATCGGTAACTCGATTTTGAGTGCCATTTTTTACAATAGTGCTTTTTTTTTTCTCTTTCCATTGCAAATATTTATTTTGAGAATCACACTATCAGTGATATATTGTAACACGTGGTCCATTAAAGTGCCAAAATATGAGGGGGATCTTGTTGCATTGTTTGGTTCTTGAATTTATTTTGGTGATTTTTTTAGGATGGCGTCTAGTTCTGCATTAGATCATATTTAGCCATTAACAACACATAATTACCACACATGGAAACCAAGAATGGAAACAATAATCAAGTGAAAAGGATTATGGGCTTTAACTTCTTCAGAACAACCAGTGTTCACTAGAGAATATGAGAAATTTCAGTACTAATGTAAATTTGATGAGTGTATGGGTTTGATAGGAACTTATGTAAGTGACAGTCTTTTGTTTCATTTGGAAAAGTGTGACTCTCCTTTCAAAATATGGGAGAAATTGGAGGATTTTTTTGGTAAATTGGGTCGTATGAGAGCCATGCAACTTGAAATTGAGATCACCTCTCTTAATCCTGAAGATTTTCCAACAATTATAGACTATCTTACCAAGTTCAAGAATTTTTTGACACAGTTGAAGGGGATTTGAAGATATAAGAAAGATGAAGAGTGTGTTTTCTTGATCATATCCAAGTTGAGAGGACCATTTCAAATATTTTATTCTACCTTTTTCTCTAGCATGGATGCCTTAGGTGACACATTCAAAATGCCTGACTTAGAAACATTTTGTGAAAGACTTACTAGGGAAGAATCCAAATTGTCTCACCTTGAGTCTTCTACCTCTCAAAAGGCATTAGTTGCATCTAATCCTAAGGGTAAGGGAAAACCAAAAATTAAAACCAAATCCACCCCTTCTCCATATCAAAATTCTCCTAAACCCAAAGAAAACAACTCTAAACCCAAGGAGTCTTCTAAATCCAAGAATAAGTCTAGCCTTTCATGCTTTTTTTGTGGGGGTATTGGTCATGAAGAACATAGGTGTTATAAGTGAATGTAATCCTTAGAGGATGCAGTCAAGAAACACAAAAATTTTATCTCCACTCCACCTCCTTCTAATCAGCATGGTAAAGCACTTAATATTGTTGGGATATCTCAGTCACCACTTGTAGATAGTTGGGTTATAGATTCTGGTGCTTCTCATCACATGACTTCTTCCAAGGAGTCTTTTGTTTCTCTAGGTTTGAGTTCTACTTCCAAAATTGAGGTTGGAGATTCTTCCTTTCTTTCTGTTGAGGGAAAAGGTGATATACAACTTGATGGTGGCAGTATCCAAGATGCACTATATGTTCCTAACATCACTACGAATTTTCTTTCTGTATATCAAATTTGTCGTTCTGGTCAAGGGAAAATAGTGACTTTTACACCACATGGGGCAGAAGTAAGAACTTTTTTGGAGCCTTATTCACTTGTTTCTCAAGGTATTGTTGATCATAGTTCTAGACTATATCACTTTGATGGTTTTGATGACACTTCTTCTATAGGGACAGGATTGGTTTCTCATGCAGATTCTGAGAGTAAGCTTTGGCATAAAAGATTTGGACATCTTAATTACATATATTTTAAGGAGTTGAGCACTCATGGTATGGTAGGATGTCTTTCTAGAGTTTCTTATCTTGAGGGAGTTTACTCTAGATGTACATTAGGGAAATAACATCAAGATCCATTTCCTAAGAATTTGTCTAAGAGAGCTTCTTCACCACTTGAGCTTGTGCATAGTGACTTGATGGTTTTTCCTACCCCCTCTTTCAATGGAGCTAAGTATGCACTTACCTTTATTGATAATTTCTCAAGGCGTACTTGGGTTTATTTTCTCAAGTACAAAAGTGATGTTTTTTCACACTTCAAATTCTTCAAGGCTTTGGTCGAGAAACAATCTTCTAGTTGCATAAAGAACCTTTATACTGATAATGGGGGGAGTACTTCAGCAATGAATTTTCTAACTTTTTGGCAACTCAAGGCATTATTCACTAGCATTTTGTTCCTCATACTCCACAATAGAATGGCTTAGCAGAAAGGAAGAATAGAACTTTGAAGGAAATGGCTAACTGTATGATGCATTCTAGAGATATACCTCCTATCTATTGGGAAGAAGCATTTAATTGTGCTAACTACATTCAGAATCACACACCACACAGAGCACTTGAGCATTTGACTCTAGAGGAAGCTTGGTCCAACACTAAGCCAGATGTCTCATTTTTTCGAGTCTTTGGGAGCCATGCTTGGGCCTTTGTGCCAAAGAAGAAAATGAAAGCTTTGGATAAGAAGAGTAAACCCTTGATCTTTGTAGGGTATTGTGAGGACATGAGAGCTTATCAAATTTTAGATCCTGATACACATGATGTTCTTTTTTGAACACATGTTCAGTTTGATGAGCACTTCACTCCTCATGATTCTTCATCTTCTTCCATGCCTCTTCTTCTTCATCATCTCATCTTGAGGATCCTTTCTTTGAGGAGATTGATGAGGAGGTTATAGATGTCATTGAGGATCCTATTCCCACTAATGTTTTCACTATTCCTAAGTGGGCTCATACTACAGTTTTATGAGGTAGCACCTTTCATACAGGATCTTCCACCCACTAGGCATCATCACAGATGTTCTACATGTTTTATACTCTTGTGTCAAGCAGTTTCTAAGGATCCACAGTCTTTTTCAAAGGCTCATGGGATACATGAGTGGGATGATGTGATGGCAATTGATTATTCTTCTTTGATGAAGAATCATACTTGGGATTTGGTATCTCTTCCTAAAGGAAGAAATATGGTTAGGTGTAAGTGGGTATACTAAACCAAATACGACAGCTGATGGGTCCATTGACAAGTATAAGGCTCATCTTGTTGCAAAGGGTTTTTCACAAGTTGAAGGTATTGATTACTCTGAGAATTTTGCACCCGTTGCCAAGATGGATTATGTATGCCTTGTACTTTTTATTACTGCATCACAGGGGTGGCCCGTATACCAGATGGATGTGAAGAGTGCCTTCTTACATGGAGATTTACAAGAGGAAATATACATGGAGTAACTTGTTGGATTTTTTTAGGATTCTTCTCTTGTTTGTAGGCTCTGAAGGTCTCTCTATGGTCTCAAACAAGCCCCTAGGCTTGGTATGAGAAGATGGATTATTTTCTTCTATCTACTGGTTTTGTTTGTTGCCACTCCGATCATACAGTGTATCTCTAGCATGTTGGTGAGGATATTGTGATACTTGTCTTGTATGTTGATGATCTGTTACTTACTAGAAGCTCTTCTTCCCACATTTAGAGTATTCAGAGGGCTCTTTCTACACAGTTTGACATGACAGATCTTGGGCTATTGCATTATTTCCTTGGTTTGTAGATTTCTCAGACAGATTCAGGGATTCATTTGAGTCAGAAAAAGTACACCCATGATCTTCTTAGGCACTTTGATATGGTTGATTGCAAGCCAAGTCCATCTCCTTTTCAGTCTAGAGTTACTCTTACTTCCACATGTACCACACCACTTTGTGATCCTATATTGTATAGGCAATTGGTTGGGAGTCTCATGTACTTGACCCATACTCACCATGATATTTCATTTTCAGTAGGGTTTGTACCTCAGCTTGCACATTCTCCTCATAGTAGTCAATGGTAGGTTGCTAAAAGGATTTTGTGCTATTTGCACAGGGCACTTCCCACTTTGGCCTACACTACACTAGGGGTTCTACTCAGTTAGTTGGGTATACAGATTCAAATTGGGTAGGTTCTATTGATGACAGGTGTTCTACTTCTGGTTATCTTTTATATCTTGGTTCTTCTCCAGTTTCTTGGGCATGCCAAAAAGCAACAGGCTATTACACTTTCATCTTCAGAGGAAGAGTACAGAGTAGCAGTTACAGCGATTCAGTAGATTCTTTGGATTTTCCAGTTATTAACAGATTTTGGATTCCCATAGGATTCACCGACTGTACTTTGGTGTGACAAATAAAGTGCAATTCACATTTCTCACAACCCAGTTGAGCACCAGCGGACTAAGCATATTGAGATACACAACCACTCCATTCACTAACACATTCAGGATGGAGTTCTTTACTTGGAATACCTTCCAACTTTGCAGCAAGTTGCAGACATCTTTACGAAGCCTTTTACATCACATCGCTACCTTGAGTTGCATGGAATGCTTGGGGTTTCATAAGTTGTTCTTAAGGTGGTGTTTGTGAGAACATCTTCCTTCTTCTTCTTCTTTCTCTTTCCTTATAGCTCGATTATTTCCTTCTTTTGGTTTGATATTTCTTCATGGATATATTGTACATGAGTACCTCATCAGGCCTAGTTGCCAGGACTCATACTATGGACATGCCACTTCTATTTTGGCCCCTAGCTTCACTTGAGGGGGGGTGTTAGAGTAGGTATTTACCTTAGCTCATGTTCACCTAAGTACTTTATTTACCTTTATTGTATTTATCCTCACCCACTTATGTGTGTGGATATTTATTTTTATTTATTTAGATATTAGGAGATATTATCTAGTTGTTAGGTATAGTTCTTTCCTTGATCTATGGTATTGATTAGATCATTGATGTCTAGTTCTCTCATAAATCTATGGACTTGACTAGTTCTTTGATGACTAGTTCTTTCCATGATTTATGGCTTGATCTATGACCTTGATTGGTTCTTAGATTGTTATTCCTTGCCTATATAAGCAAGGCCCATTCTCATTGTATTTCATTGAGTTCCACAATAATATATGATATTGCTGCTAATTTTTTTGTAAAGGTTTATGTAAAGTTATTCTGAAAAATTGCTTTCATCTTATTGATCATGGTGTTTGATTAGCATCTGTGTTCTTGGCTTGGTATGATCTGGTTATCATTCCTTTTAGATGCATAATGTTGAAGGAGTGAGTTTAAAAATAGGTGTGTTTCAAGGTATGAATCTGTAGTCTATATTTAATTCTTGGTTTCATTTCAATTATGTCATGATAAGGCATGGTGTTGTGCCATGAGAAGGATTGTGTAACAATCAAGAATGTGAATATTGATCTTATCCAGAGAACATTAATGGTTCTGTGTATGTTACTCTTAAATAATAATCCTAAAAATGGAAAGATGTAATGCCTTGTGACATATTTTGAATGAGCTCTATGATGGGTTGAGATTTGTTGATGCTTAATCAAGGAACAAATTCTATCAGTAAAAAAGTTGTTGTATGCCTGATCTCAAGACATGAAGACTCAAGTGATTTAGGACTATCAGCACGCCTGCTAGCTTTGATCAAATGTAGAAAGATTCAGTAGCAATCCTCTGATCATGGATAGCAGGACTATCTCTACTCTTCAAGGTAAATGTATGTGTTTTCACATTGTGTGATTCTAATTGTTCACAGGATGAGTTAGGTGTAATTGTTTGGGCTTAGGAAGTTCATGTAATACTCCATTTCACAGTGAAGAAGCTCAAACCTATTTCACTATATCTCCAAAGTTATAAACACAGTTCATTCCAAGGGGGAGTCATTTCATACATGGAAAATAATGAAAGCCTATAAGGTTCCCAATGACTCCTTTATCCCTTTTCTATGAGTTTTAGGCATTACTAATGCATCCTCACTTTCTCAGAACTAGATGGTTTCAACTTAACATCCTCAACCACTTCCAAATTCCAATTCTTCTCAACAATGGAGATCATGATCTGTTAGAGGCTCAAGTATAGAAGATGATCTTAATCCATGGTCCTGAAGGTCTAAACACATATGTAATGACCAGGGGGATTCTAAATGGGGTTTTTGAAGAATCAGGTTGAAGAAAAGATTCATCTGCATTAAATTTGTCAAGATAAATGAGTGACTATAAACAAGGGGGAGCTCCTTTTTTTGCATTGCAACATTGTTTTTTTTTGTCAAAATGATATAGTATCCTCATTCAACATGATGTCAAAGGTGGAAGTGTACTCAAAGGAACATGGAAAGAGTGTCTTGATACCTTCTCTTCATGTATTTTTTCCATCAATGCTTCAGAAATGGTTATTCCAATGACAAAGCCATGTCAAGATTTTTACTAGATGTGCCTTATCATGTCTTCATTGATGTCAAAGGGTGTCTTGGAGTACATTATGTTGTCATTGATGATCATTTATGTCCTCAAATAAGGTCATGAAATGAGTGTACGGGCGGATTGATAGTGAGGTGTTTTGGTACCTCACAAAGTGTTTTAGTAGCATTACTTACTTGTGCATACCCGATAACATGGCTTAATGGTCTATATTAGGAATAGTGAGTGATTTCTCCAAGGGATGTTTGAGATACACATGGTCAGGAAAATATTGGGCTCATCCATGTGTGTGCATGCATATTCAATGACATTAATAGGTTAGATGTTTAGTGTGACATGGGTGTCATTCTTCCTACCCATAGGCCTATTCCTAGACCAAGTGCAATTGTGACCTGAGTAATGCAAGTAAAGTATACAACTGAAACGCTAGTAGGTGAGCATGTAATTCTAGTATTGTGACAATGAATAGTAGGTGTGGAATGTGTACAAATTCATAGTTCAAAAGTGCATTAGTTTGGTTCACTGTTCAAATCTTAGAAGAAAGATCTAAGAAGTCCTAAGGAAAACCAGGATGGTAGACCTGATGATTTTCAGACTTTAAGAATGCATGTATGAGTTTGCACAACATGAAAGAGGTCTTCAAAATCTGCAATGTTTCTCCACCAGTGTCAGATCTCTTCTTCATGTTGAAGGACAAGCTCATTGAATAAGGTGTTTTGTGTCATACTACCAAAGCTCACCATCGAAACCTTCATTTCCCTAAGTTTAAGGTCAATTTTGAAATCACTTCATCAACATGTCCTCACTTGATCACATGGGCTCACTCATCAACTCTCTTTAACCAAGAATGTATTTTGATCCTGTTATTCATTTAAGAAGGTCCTTCCTAAGTGTCACTGAGGTAAAATGGACATGAAAATCCTTAATGAACTATTGTTAGGGGCAGTGCCAACATCTATAAACCCTCTTAAAACCCTTCTATGCATGATTGATAAAATGATCAGTAGTGGCATGTAATGGCTTCCATGTTCCTCCTAATTTGAAGGTTCAAGGACTATTTTAGATAATTCTCCATAATCTTTTTAGTTGGGGTTTGATTTTCATGATTCAAGTGTGATTAAGCTTTAAACAAACCATTATCCCCTTTGTGAATACTTGGTAAGGTGCAAGTATCTCCTGCAAGGTTTCATGAAAGTGCCAAAAATTGATCCATTAAGGCTACACATACCACATGTTGATGTCCATGAAATCTTTTAAGACACATAGTCTTGTGTTATGTTAATTTTGTCTAAATCCATCATCTCCAAGTATGACCTTCTACCGCTAATGGCATACAGGGGAAAAAAATAGTCTTGGAGGTATGAAAGCGTTTTGATATTTACATGTTGCGAGCTCTTTGTTAGTATGAATCATTGATAATTTGATGGGTTTTACCATATTGTGACAACCTATTCACCAGTTGTTAAAATAAGATGAGGTGTTGTTATGTTAAATTCATAATGGGCCTAATCAACCCTATGTCTAGGCTTGCAAGAAGGTGGTTGGAATAGGTATGAAAGTGATTTTATGCTGTGACATATGCATTTGAGTTATTGAAAACATTAGTTAATTAGGTATTTCCAATCTCCCTCAAATGTCTTGGTACCATCCTTCTTGGACCAGTCTAGGCTTGAGTGCTTTTATTAGCTTGATATTCAAAATTGAGACCATGAAATTGTATACTTGGAGCTACTTCATATATGGAGGTGCTTTATTTTCCATTTGGTGATTTATACTGAGTTTCCTAAGGTTCCTAAGGCATGAGACCTTTCTATTTAACACATGTGTTATGAAGATGTGTTTTTATATGAGAACCCTCACTTTTATGCATTCTAATTAGGTGAATTTAAGACCTAATTGGAGGTGCTTCTACCATGAAGTGGTCTACACTAAATGTAACCTGCAATGTTATAGTAATTCTTATTCACCATTTATGTGTTTATGTAGTTCAATACTTGTTATGACTGTTTCACTTAACTGATGGTTCCTCATTTGAACTGATCTGTCATAGATCATCATGTTTAAATCTCAACCTTTGAATTTCAAATCATGATCCTCTTGGATCGTTTGAAACTTAACCACAAACCTGTTTTAGGCCTAGTTGAGCAAACTTATTTAGTAAGGCCTATGCCACACCTATATGGTCCTCTTTATGTAGATTTCACCTTAATGTTTTGAATAAGAATGTCCGAAACCCTATGTTTTTCATCCTATATTACCGAAATTAATGGTATTTTTCACCCTAAGGTGATTCATGCGTTATGAATCACCTCTCTGTACCGACTATAAGGCATCTAGTGTGTAAAGCCCATTTGAGCTAGTGGAGAGGATGGAGCCTTATAAACATCTAAGTAAGCTCAGAAATTTTTGAAAGAAGAGGTTAGATCCTCATCCTTTCTAAGTAGAGCTTAGTAGCAACATCCATGAAGAGTTCCAAGAACATCCATAGCATTTAGTACCAAATTTTCAAAACCCTATTAGCAATCTTTTTTCCTCCTATTAGTCTTAAATGGTCATCTGATATAATCAACATTTGAAGGTGCGTTTCTGAGCTATGATTATTGGACTAAGCCTTGCATTTAGAGGTGTTGAAGTGGAATGAGCTGACTTCAAGTCACCTCAAAATTACTACATGGTTGAGAACCACCCCTGAGATAAGGGATATTCCTATCAGGTTTCCTATCTGGGATACTATTTCTCATCCTTAGGTGTCCATTTAGCTTCTCAATTATAGAGTTGGTAAACTACTAAACTTTAGTTTTTCTTTGTATGGTTGGTTCACCTACTAAACTCAATGGGTTATTGCTCCTTCTAGGGTTGTGTGCCTCTAGCCATAAATATGCCTCATAAAATTGTAATGTGTGAACCTATTCTTCCTCAGCCCTTTATGTTGAGTAAATATGTAAACAGTGTGTTTTCTGCCCTTGAGAGTTTCTCACTTCATATCTTGTGTTCATGATTTCACCTTGCTTCAATGTTCAATGTGGGATGGTGATCTCACACTTAATAAGTTGACATTGGTCAATAAATGTTAAATGGATGATTTTAATAATCAATGAAATTTAATCACCAAATGAAGTATACGTTTTTCAGTGAATGATTTCCCCCATCTAGCCATTGTGCTTCAACATCCATAAGTGCACAACATTAATGTGGTACTTAGTGGTAGGTTGTGACTTTCTTGCATTGTTCTATTTTTGTTTCCTACTCTTTTCCACCAAGTTTGGGCCTTCACAAGTTTTCCTTCCCACACGACATGCATAACCTTATATCACACAACTACTCTATTTAGATATAGATCCTGTTTTTTGTGCCCTTCTTGCACATGTACAACTACTTTCCCAAGTTATAAATCCTTTTGTGCACATCTATTTGTGCCACACATTTTCTTCCTCTACACCATATGCAAAGTAGTTTTCTTAATATGTTCTCCTACCTTGCATTATCATGCATGATATTTCACATGTTTTCATCTCTACCAAGTTTCCTTATACACCATGGAGAAATATAATCTAGCACCATACTTCCATTCATCACCATGAATGGTCTATTAGTGATTTTACCTGCTACCCCACACTAAAAATATGTCTGGCCCTCTATGCATCATGCTTCAACAAATACATCAACTCATGTACATGAATGTGATCATTACAAGAAAACAAAAAAAAATGGAAAGAGTAAAATCTAATATAAATGGAAATACTTTTTTATTACAAATAGAAAGAAATAAGCTTATTCAGCCTACTCCCATTAAGGTAACCAAGTAACATCGTGCCATAGAAATGCATGTAGCTGACATGCGCATGATTCTAGTATATTGGTTATTTTAAATGGCCCTAACTAATATAACTTTAGCTTTCCAAGGTGGCGTGAAAACTTAGAATAATATATAAGCACCTATCCCCAATTGTAAAAGACTTATTCCTAAATTACCTATCATGTTAAGCCTTTTGTCACTCCTCTATATTTTAGCTCCATCGAGTAATTGCACATCGTTAATCCAATTGCATTAACTTGTAAATGTCCTCTCCTTAATACTTGTCTCATCCCAAAATTCCTCTTGCATTTGCATAATACACATGGATTGTAACATGAACTCAATATGAAATATTTACTTCTACACCAAACACCAACTGAAAAGGTGTGGCCTTGTTCAATCTCTTATAAGTTTGTCATGTATGCCCAAAGTACAACAAAGACTTTATCATCCCAATATTTCCTTCCAATATCAACAGATCTTTTTTAATGTATGTCTCAATATCTTGTTGATATCCTCAGTAGTTCCATTAGCATGTGGGTGATAGGGTGTTGTCTTGTGATGTGCCACCATAAATTCTGAACAGTAATACCTTCATTGTCTCATTTAAAAATTATTTTCCCCTATCACTAGTCAAGCTCAACAAACATCCATACCAGTTGATAATGTTTTCCCATAAGAACCTTGTTAGTTGTAACTATAATGCAATCCTTTATAGGCGCCACTTCCACCCACCTTGTCAGATAATTTTTGCATGTAATAATATAGCGTGACCTAGTCATACACGTTAGATGGGGAAATAGGTCTTGCACATAGTTGATTGCCCATTTTTCAAAAGGCTCTATGCACTCGTAATAGGCCTCAAAGGCATTTCATCTCTATGTTCTAGGCTTCCCAAGGTGTTGACAATGGTCACACACCCTAGCATACTCTTTACAATCCTTGTATATTGTTTCCCACCAAAGACCAGCTAGTAAAATCTTGTGTGCGCTAGCATTACCTTCATAATGTCCACCAAAAATTCCACCATGAGCTTCCTCCATAATAGCTTCACACTCATGCTCAAGTACACACTAGCGTAAAACCTCATCATGGCCTAACTTGTATAAATCCCCACTGATCAACATATAGTGTGTGCGACGCATATGGAAATTTCTTTCTTCTCTAAGCTCTTCATTCCCTTCAGGTGCCACACCAGTACACAAAAAGATACCATAATATATTCTAAGTCAGAGGGCACATGAGGTTTAATCTGAATAGGTCGTGCACCCTAACATTGTGTCCTTAATACTCTGTGTGTCCTTTCTTGAGTTAATCCTATGACAAATGATCTGGTCTAGAATTGTCTCTTTCCTAGCTTTACCACCACTGTAAAGTCAAATTCCTAAAACAACAAAATCCACCGGCATATGTGCACCCTTGATAAAATGGGCTTATTAACCAATTACTGTAAGTGTCCATATGATCTATATAAAATATAAAGGGAGTTTCTCAGTAAGTAATGTCTAAACTTCTGCAGTGCACGCAAATCATAGACAAGGCTCTCGTGCTCTGAAGTCATATATTTCTACCCAACTAGTGATCAACTTTATGACATGCAAAATAGATAGGATGGTCAATAGTCCCATCACCAGGTTGTGCTAACATGGTGCTAATGGCCATGACAGAGGCATCAACATGTACATGAAATAGCTTATCCCAAGAAGGAAAGCGCAAAATTGGCGTATAGAAGTAAGTCTTTCCTTTAATGTCTCAAAATGTTATCTGTTGCACCTCATCCCAATGGAACTTTTCCTTTATTTTTCAATAATTCTTCCAAGGGTGTGGACAATATTAGCATACCCCTTGATGAAATTTCTATAATAACCTGTATACCCTAAAGAAATTGCACACCTTGCTCTGATTAGTAGGCTCCTCCAAACACAAGATAATTACAACCTTAGTAGGATCTACCAACAAATATTCCTTGTATATAATATTTCCTAATAGAGTCCCAAAGGGTGTAGCAAAGATACACTTCTTGATGTTCAAAGAGATGCTTAGCTGCCTACATCTCTCAAACATGAGTCTCAAGTTTTCACAATGATATTTTACCAGCCCATATATAATCCAATCATCCAAGTAAACCTGTAAAAAATTGTGTATAAAGTCTTCAAATGCTTACACAACAATGTGTGAAAATACTGCATGCACATTCTTCAACCGAAAATGCATTATTATGTATGCAAAACTTCCCCAATCTAGTGGTGAAAGTTGTATTTTCTTGAGTCTTCCTTAGCAGTGTGCACCTAATGATAACCAAAGAACCCATCTGTAAAGGAGTAGATTTCGCACCCTGCAATGCCTTCCAAGATCTCCTCTATAAAAGGTGTGGGAAAAGGATATATGACATAAGTAGCATTACACTCTTTATATTCCACACAGATCCTTATCCTACCATCTTTTTGTATACTTATCAGCATGGGGATAACCCACTTTGATTCCTCAATGGGCTCAATGATCCTAGATTTCAACATCTTATCATTCTCTTCCTTAACTTTAATCCACAGATTAGGATTCCTCCTGTAAGGCCTCTTCCTAAACAAGTGTGCACCTTCCTTTAACTTGATCCTCATCTTTCCTAAAGAGGGGTGCACTCCCTTCAACTCGTGATAGCCTTGTGGAAATAAGTCATGGAAGTCATGCAACAGCTCAATTATCTTTGACACCTCTTGTTCATACTAATAGTCACCAATAATACCCTATTTAGGTTCTTTATTTTTCCCAATGTTGACCCTTTTTTTTCATAGGCTCATGATAAGCACACACCTTCTCATCAACACTATCCAAGACCTCACACATCCCTACAATTTGGTTAACATCCATATTCTTTACTTCTTCATCATCAATCATATAAACCAGCTTACCCTTTTCTTTTTCCAGCCAAGGCTTGCACCCAAGTTGTTCCTCATATATCTCTTCTTCTTTAAAGCACACCTCCAAGTCTAACACTCCAAACATATCTAACAGTATTTCCTCATCTTTTTCACTATCCCCCATTGTAAGGCACTTTATAATATGTAATGTTTCATTCTCCAGGGGTTTAGTAGAAAAGTAATCAAAGGTATGAATCATACCTGAGGTCATCTCCTACCAATTAATTGTTTCCCTTGTTAACTCTACATGAACATACCATGCGTGCACACAACCAATTAGAGTGGTGTAGAGCTTATGTACCCATAGTGATGGTTGTAAGGCCTCTTACCCCTCCATCTAGAGTCTCTCACACTTATGAACGTGGTGCGAAGCAGAATCCTTCTCGTGAAATTTGTAGATATGTGAAGGTACATTGTTCCTCATAAACCTAGTAGGGAAGGATATTCTCACATCTCTCAACTCCAAAAGTTTATCTTTGTGTGTAGTCTACCAACGTGCAGTTATCCCTCACAAGGTATAAACTAACATATTCCTTCTTTCTACTTGATCTTTCCACTAAGCTTCCATGGTGCACAAAAATACGTCATTGGGGTTTCCTTAGCTAGTGTATCGAGGTATCTGGTTATGACCCAAGTGCCTAACCATATGCGACTTGATTACATGCACATAACCATGTGTTCTTGATCTCCCTCCCAACCATTTCATATGTTCCATGCACTCAGCTATCACAGGAAATACTGGTTGTATTACTCATAGACTAAGCATCACCCCACTGAATAACACCTTCCTTAGAGGGATCAAGTGCTTTAGGATCCCTAACTATATGCACGTATATCCTATTCAAATCCTCTTCACTCAAAGGTTTTACATACGGTGCAACCTTCCCATCTATCAAAGGAATAATCACGCACTCTTCTTTTTTCTCAAAACTGATATAACCTTTATTAAAGCACAGATCATCATTATTTTCATAACACGAAGGGTTCCTAAGTAAGGCTATAAAACTATTTTCTTCAACAAGCGCCAAGACCCCAAAGTCCCCAGTAAACGTGGCCCCTTGTAATAGTAATAGTGGCATCCTTCAATACTCTAATGGGCATGTCGCTCTTAGTCATATTTTCCATATACAACACATTTTAAAAATGGTTGTAATGTTGGTATCCCCATCTGATTCCATGCATCTAAAGTGATTACATTCACTTATGCACCTGTATCAATCATTATATTACTCAACATTCATCCATCAACAACTACATTCAAGGTGATCTCTTTCTCATATTAAAGACTATGAGGAGGTAAGTTCGTATGCAATATCTTTCTCTTATGTTCAAATATAACACGTGATACCTTCTCCCTTAACCATTCCCCTAGCAAAGGAATGATGTTCTCTTGGTGCATCATCTTACAAACTTCCTTTAAGTCATCAATGTCTTTCTGGGGGAGCTCAACTTCCTTTACCTACTCCAATTTCCATGACTGCTCCTTCAAGCATTGTATCTCACCCTGCAAATTTCTAATAACCTCCATAGTTTCCTGATAGAATTCCTTCTAATGGGAAAGATCTGGATACTTTTCCTTTATCACCTCTTGCTTCGTAATAACAGATTTTTGCTTCATAGTATTATAAGTGTGCATAGCCTCAGTGCGTGTAGTGACTAACACAAGCAACATCTCAAGATAAGGCATTATCTTTAGCATCCACTTATCTTCCACATTTAGGTGTACTCTAACTATTCCCGTGCCCTTATCCTATTTGTGTTGTTTCTTGTTCATCTACTCAAAAAAATCCAGGCATTCCTCAAACCTATGATTATTTACTACACCATGAGAAAATAATGTTATGAGGACACTCACGCCTATAATGATTAGGGGATCCGCATGTAAAATAGGTTCCATGAGGGAAGTCACCTCTTCCACCATCGTGAGCTCATCCTTCGAATCCTCCATGGTAAGCTCTACCTCTACCACCTCCATCAAAGTGCTCTTCATTGTGATTATGATTATGATATTCACCTTGATCCTGAGAATACTTTACAACACTAGTCTGACATACACCAGTCTCAATAGCCTCATAAATTTGGTCAATCAACCTACAATTATTTATATTATGAATGGTAGACTTATAAATCTTACAATAACAAGACATGTTCTTCATGATCTCACGTGTGCTGCAATAGGGGCACCTACTCAAATCATGATCCATGTAACAGATCTCACAAACTAACAACATGGCGTGCACTGACTTACGAGGGTAATTATCCTTAATATGTCCTTCCACCTCACAATTTGTACACCAAATACCATTGTGTGTCTCAGGGGCTGAATTAGCTGACAATTTTTCCAACTACTTCGCCATAGATGTAATATGTTCCTCCAAAAATGAGATAACGCTAGTGTCTTTGCTCATAACTACCTTAGCGTGTAAAACTTCCTCAAATCCCTCGTGTGGGTCTGTATAAGTCTTATATGAGATTTCCCTTCTAAAAGGTGTGATCAAACCACCAAAAAACCATTGTGCATGCTGGTTAGGGTGCATATCATAAGACAAATTGGATAGAAGAGTTTTAATCCGGGCATCATACTCCCTTACGCTCTTAGCCATGCCCTATTTAATGTCCTTCAATGCGCTGATTTTTTTTATGTTCAAACTCAAGTTTATGAAAATTTTCTAGAAAGGTATTATGCAATGCATTATAATCTACATCAGTCTGGTTTAGATCATACTTCATATACCAGCTATGTGTGCACCCTTGCAAAGTAGTAGCAAATTGACTTGCCTTACACTCAGGGGATGTAATCTCCTTAGCGCACCATAGTTTTTCACACATTCACATGTTCAGCTACATCCTCAATACCTATGTAATCTAGTAGGTGAAGAGACATCTCTTAATAGACTTGTCTGGGGTTCATGTGGAGCATGCCCACCATTTCCAGAACATGTATTACCTCTAATATTCCCTCCACTTCTAGATCCACCAAATCCAATAGATCCTCAAGCCACCTGATCCTTCTTATCCATCCTCCTATAGTAGGCACCATGCTAGAGGATGTATTTCCTCTATGTTCCAACTAGTTTTACTAAATTGAACTCCCATGAGTCTATGAAATGTCATGCTACTTCTAGACATATTACCAACATTCTATGTGCCCACATTCTACCTTGATGGAGCACGCCAAAAAATATACCTCCAACCATACCCCCAAATAACAAATATGATGTCTACACTTCCATAGATGAATGTGCCAGCTAAAAAACTATTGTATTTAAAGGAAAATAAAAGCTACATGTCGTTACTCTAAAGCACCTACACTATCTTAATGTCTCAATAACTGTCTCGGGAACTAGAACACCAAGTGCAAGGGCTAGGCCGTCAGGTTGGATCAGATGCGCACCCGTGGCTCTTTAATCGTTCTTCCTCAAACATGCTCTCATCAAAAGCTAAAGGGGATTCTCTATACCACATTTTCCTAAGGATGGGGGTAAAACCATGATTTTATGGCCCCACATGTCTTCTATGTGAGCTCTCAAATCCTTCTTGAGCCATCATCTCTCCTCAACTCCAAAGACTTCTCAATGTCACATGCTTCTTCGTCAATTCCCTCTATCTCTTACGCTTCATTATACTTAAGCCACCTTTATTCTCTCTATCTTTCTGCCACCAAGTCCACCATCCTATCACCACACCTGATCCTGCCCCTAAACATGCAGTGGGTTTTAGCTAACCATAGGGTCACTCTTCCAAATCTAGAGTTACGACTCAAGATCTTAATTGCTAAAGCGATATCATGCACAAATAAGATCCTTTGGGTTCACACCTAGAACTAAAACTCAACAACCTCTTAGACAAGAATAATTAGAAAGAATGTACTCTATTGTGTAACTATTCAAAACACCACTCCACTAATGATTTACAATGTGTGTCCAAGTCAAATTAGGATCATGTAAATGGCCTTGATAGTCTTCCTATGTCCAGAACAATTTTTCTATACCTCCAATTTCATCTTTGATGCATATGCTACTAGCCACTCATAAAAATCTATAGGAAAATAGTAAAAAATATATATAACGTTCATGATACATATGTTCTTCCACCCATGCGTGTGCATCAAAAGTCGGGTCTAGTATTATATCTGTGAGCAGACACTTCCTTTAAATTTTCTACCTAACTTTTAATACTAGCCAAATTCAACCGGTATATCTTCATTACATGCAACATCCTTGCAACTACTTTGAAAAGAGGTCCCGGTAAGGGAAACTAAATGTAGTTTATTTTTCTTACTTAAAACCCTATACGTGTTAGCCCATCACTCAGACAAATCTGAGCACTCACCCGAAGCACACAAAGGTACCAGGCCCCTCTTTTATGTCATCTTTGTCAAGGATGTTAGTCATGCATCAAATATATATTTCATAATCATAACAATACAACTAAAGATAAGATATAACACAGTATCAACTCACAGCCAAAGTGTATAATGAATCAAATAATGATCAAGATCATATTTACCATGTAATAACTAATAACATATATATCAACAACCAATATCCACTCAAAACGTTCTCTATTGTATTTAATTCAACAAAACACAATAGTTGAATACATCACAATTATCATCACAAGGTCATGAGTGCGAAGGATACCAGCAACATAACATTGTTACATAACATGTTCATACAGTGATCTCTTAAACCATGCAAATCAATACATAAATATAGGTAGTGGGGAGTTTCCCTTCACTACTCATGAACTCTCAAAAGTAGGCTACATGCTAAGAACTAGCCATGTGCCAGTACAAAATCAACTACATAAGCATGCAAGCTTCGCTAATAATAAACATCTTATAAATAACTCTATATCTAATCCTATTACTAACTCTAACTCTGCATGGCGCTTCATCTTCCACTTATTCCCAAAATAGCTTGGTGTATCTTCTAATTCTTCTAATAAAACATGCTCAACACTCAATCCATTCTTAGCCTGTGTATGCAAAACAGATAAGTCCTAAACTCTAACTTTCCCCTCAGTGCGCCCTTTATCCTTCATTCTTCTACACACACCTACACACTTGCTTCATGTGTGCCCTGTTCTCATGTGCCTTTAACACTTAGGCATAAATAAGTCTAGTCAACATGGCATGATTCACAAACACGCATATAGAACTACATTGGGTCTGAGATGTAGTTTAACTCTCAGTCATAATTTCTCCATTGTGACAACTAAGGAAGTCTGACCCCTCATTCTGCATCTTTCTTTTCTAGGATTTGATGTCTATTTGAGGGTTTTACAGGTTCATATTTCATTGCAGGTTTCTAGAAACCTCAGCGATCTTGGTCCAACCTCTGAGTGACCAAAGGTGACTAACAATGAAAACCTTATAACCACTCAGAGGAGGTTTTCTAAGCTTTTCTATAGATACAAGCACCCACAAATAATCCTAGGGTGCCCACGGGCGCACCTGTCCCTCTCTAGGCACCCCAGTCTAGCCTATCTCTCTGGGTATTTATACGACACTCATGCTTCTCTATTCACCTAGTCAGCACTTCGATACACTCCACATTTTATTGTGAATCAGCTAATTACCTTATTATCCTCATTGCAACTAAGGTTTCATAATTTATTGTGTAGTTTTCTCGAGTATTCATTGATGTACTTAATTACATATTTATTTACTGCTACAATAACATCATATTAAGTTCTTATTTCCACATTTTATCTTAATCATTTTAGTGAACCCAACGTTCTAATCCATATTCTTTATAGGGTTTTCTTCCTATCCCTAACACTCGTACTGTTCGATTTGGGTCTCTCAAGCATCTTGAACTTCTTTCATCTTCCTGTAGGGTTTCTAAATTAATGGTTGAATTCTCTACATAAATAGTTGTAACTGCAAATCCATTTTATAACTCGCGTGATATTACCCTTAACAAAATATAAATGTTTCATATGAAAATCCATACGATGAGGATACTAATGTCGATCAAGACCAATTAAACACACTTACTGATTTTTGATAGGCTTTGCATAATAATCCCACTCATCTTTCACATATTCTGCATGCTTTGATTATTGCTAAAAATACTCGTAATGTTTCCTCAGCTCCTCTTATTTCTACCTCTTTGGCTCCCATGGTCTCCTCTCAACCTCTTACTCAAGTTTCCATTCCTACCACTACCGCTCCTATCATTCCACATAATACTCCCAATGCACAACTTGGATCTTCTTTGAATACTCCTAATTTAACTTCTTTATATCAGGATCTACAAATGCAAGTTCGCCAACTGCAACTTGTCACTTCTCGGGTATCTCCATCTCTTGACTCCACTTCACTTCTTCACACTCCTTTTGCACCTACCATTTCCACCTACCCGCTACCACCAAAACGTCATCTCCCTTAAGTTGTTAATCTTCAAAGGCCATGGCGACCTGCAAGAGCATCTCCAAGCCTTTTACATGGCTCGTCTTGATTATGTGGATGATCACACTATTCTAGAAAAGCTCTTTCCTTGTAGTCTCCAAGAGTATGTGATTTTTTGGTTCCATGACTTGCCTCTCCACTTAATAACATATTTCACGCATATATTTGATGCTTTTATTACCCATTTTTCTATCAATATCAGCTCTAAGATCTCATATGAAAAACTTACACAACGTAAACAAGGGGCTAATGAACATCTAGTGGACTATGTTTTGCGATACAAAAACAACCTAGAAAATATGTCAAATGTACTTGTACACTTTTAACTTCAATACTTATTCATTCAATATTTATCATCACCTCTTCAAGAGAGCATTCTATTTGAGATATCTCCCTCATTTGATCACTTGTGTCACACTCTCAAGCTACGCAAAACTAAACTCTTATCTATAGGGAAGTTGAAGTATAAGGAGCAAGCTTCATCCTCTACATGATTCCAAAGTAAAACACCTTTTAAACTAACCACAAAACCTACTGAAGCTAAAGTCATTGTCAACGTTGTCTCCAACACCAAATAACTTCAATGGCAACCGCCTAAGCGTATATTTACAAAGTTGACTATTTCTCCACAACTCATATTACAATAAATTCTTGAGAGTAATCTTATTACGCTTCCTCCTCCACTCAACTTAGACCCATCTCATCCAAAATTTCAGAATTACAATGAGAACTTTTGATACGACTATCATCAATGTTTTAGACATTCTACAAATAGGTGCTTCAAACTTCACAATATCATCAAAGATATTATTGATGACAATAAACTTGAGCTTCCAAAGCCTACGGCCTCTACAACAGTTAATGAAAATCATAAGCTCAAAATATTCAATCATCCACTTCCAAAACATGACAATAAATCGGTTGATTAATCAGCTAACCATACATATCACGCATTGCCTCCTCCTACATCGGGAGCTCTTGATTTCCTAGTTGCTCATGATAACATTTCTCCACCATTCAATTGTTTCTTTGATCATGATTACCATGTTGTATTCTCTTCTAATCGCCTACACATTATTGCCTTTATCGGGTCCATCCCTATCAATAACACCAAATTTGATCCATCATGTCCTATCATTGCATGTTCTGTAACACTTCTTGTTGTTATTGGCTATCAACTCTCACAAATTTCATATCCAATGGATGAATCATATAGGGATCAGTCAAGCTTCAAGTTAACTGTTAGTCCTCTCACCATACTTGTGCCCTTCCTTGTAGCACAATACAATTGAAAGGTAATGACATGCTCTTAGGTCCTCAATTGGATTCGTCGGTCTCAGTCTATCATATCCATGAATCACTTGTGTCTCAAGTTCATTCACAATAATCAAGTCATCTCTTATCAATGGTGTTCCTCTATCCACTCCATGGTTGTCATAGCCTCCTCTTAATGTTTGCCATTGCATCACCTAGTCCATCTAGTTCTCCACGGCTTAGTCAATCCTAAAGCATCAATCCGCTCCTAGCTCACTTGTTCGCACATGACCTGTGCATGGTCTCATCATTTTGTTAGTCTAGTACATCCAGTCTAGGTCCATTTCATGAGGACAACTCCTATATCTAGGCATACTTTCAACATCTCGTTTCACTCCACATAAGGAGTCAATCGCCTCCACATTATGACTTCACATAGGATCTCTAGTCACCTGCACATTTTGTTACAAATAGGTGCCCACTATATGCTCATCAGTTTCATGCATATAGGCTTCATTCACCTGCATGTAACGTCTATCTCATACACTCATTAGTCTTCAGAGAATTTTCACACATGCCTTCATCTCCTCCAACGAATGGAGTGGAGGGCCTTCATCATTTCACTTTTATTGGATAGTGGACATTACCCTCTACATACCCTTGGGAGGCATCACACTTATTCAATTTCCCCCTAACATCGAGACGGGTCTTATCCTCTCAATCACATCACACCTAGATCTTTACACACAACATGCACACTCAGTATCATCATTTCCTGATGACATGCACTCTTGTGCTTATGGTTCACATTTGAATTTTGAGGGAATACTATACACATGAACCATGTACACCGCACACTGTACACACCACACATTCTCACACACTTGACCATATCACACATTTTACACTATATACAATCACCACACATATCACTAACATTGCTTAGTCACACTACATATTACACATCTCACAGCATCGCACATCATACACTTGGGACATATCTCTCTCATAGCATCTTCTACACACTTTGCATCTTATGAACACTCTACATATTCGCACTACATCTCTCGTACATTTCCTTATACATGTTGTGGTAATTACCCTATGATGCACATTATAGTTCCATGGTCCATGCTCGACTGCTGATGGTATACATCTCAAATGAACCTCATCACACTCACACATTCAATCACTCACTCACTTCCTCACATGCTTACATCCTATACTCTGCACTTTGACGATCAAATCTTTCTATGTACACATATTTCAAAACATATTACTTAATGACGCACTCTCATGCTTACGGTTCATTTTTAACTACTGAGGGGGCATAAATAAATGAACCTCATTTCATGCATACACATCCACTCAGGTGGAACATTAGATTCATATCATTCATACTGCATTCCATTCCATCTCATCTGCAACATACTACATATATTGGCTACATTTACACTTACTTACTGTATGCTTTTACATGTTCACTTTATTTCATATGCTAGATAGATATCTTGTATGTCATTATCTTTATCATACACACATGTGCATTCACTTGCATTTCTAGTTTTGATAGCAGGATTCTAAAGATCTATTACACACAACATGGATGTTTGTCACAATACCAATTACTAGTCCCATACCAGGCTCCTCGGAGGAATCCACTTTTGTACACTACAAGTGCTATTGTTTCATTTATTTCATAACACATTACTTGATCTAATTATACACATTTTTACATACTTTTTTTAATCTTTATATCAAGCTAAAGGGTGCTTCATGTGAAAACATTTATTATGCAGGACTATCTGTTGCCATGGTCATCTTTTACATTGCTTTCTCTTTATATGCTCTTTGTATACTGCAGGATTTTCCCTTTTTCTTGTGTTGACACTTTGTCTGCTTGTGGCTGCTACGACTCTTGATTGTCTTGCGACATCATGAGTGATGTCCCATGATTTGAAACCCGCTTTTCGTGGTAGTACTAGTGTGTCTTCTTGCACGTCTTAGCATACATATTGTTATGTCTTAGCATTACATTTTGTCTTATACATGCGATGTATATGTCTTTACTTGTAATACACCCTTGTTTCTTAGCCATTTTGTTTGCGTGTGCCTTAGTTTCTACCAAGAACAATCCCCTTTTCCCCTACAGGGCATAGTTTCAACACAACTCGTCAGTCCTCTTTTGGGTCGCATATTCCTTCAGCGACGTCGTACATGTACCCCAAATGAGGGGAACATCATTTGGGTGAAGTTAGTCACCCCATAAAATGTTATACAGAATACAACACAATACTGAGTACAACACATTTTTTAGTTTCAGACAGGGCTCAGAATCAAACTTGGGTCCTTAGCACAATGCAATGTCCTTCTTAGATGCCAGTAACTAGGGGGAAAATAAGCAATGACGTCCTTCTTGGATTCCAGTAACCAAGGGGAAATTACACAATGATTGGTAGTTCAATACAGTCTACAGAACTCCACACAAGTAGATTTTTACACAACATAAATTCCTTAGCACATTCACCAATTTTACACACCATCTGCAGTGGTGTCTTACATTGCAGGAAGACAATTAAAGGTTGGAGGAAAACACCAGACTCTTCTCCCTACACTTCTTCTATAACATTAGGATTCAAATCTGCCCCAAAAACTTGCAGGCTGAGCCCAACTGGCATGAGATCACCCAAAACAACTTGGTCTTCTACAACATCTTCAGGATCCTCTCTACACCCTTTTTCTCATCACAAATCTAGTTGCACATGTTACTTTTTCACATTTTCAGCATTTTTACATGCTTCTTTACATGCTTTTTACACATATACATTTGTATTTGACTACTTTTTCGTTCTTCTCTTTTACAAGTCCATCTGTATGCGAAGCCGTATTCAATATCATCAACATCATGACAACAACAATAACATCAACATCAACAACAGGTACATCACGAAATCTACACATGCGTTTCCGCCCAAGGTTCATTTTCATCACCACTTTTTGTACACTTTTTCCTCCTTAGCATCCGCGCTTCACATTTTTATCACTCCACGCTTTGTCTAGTCCCTTAGCACATTTTGATCATTGATCTACATGGTTATCATGTACACATATCTATCTACTTTATGTTACCAAGATTTCTACTCACCAACATAAAGTGGGGGAAAATGTAGACACAAAATCATGCACTTTGGGTAATTATCTAGTCCTGATTACATACTACTATTCATATGATTGTTAAGTAATAAAAGTACTAATTAACCCATGTCTTTGGCCACCTTTCTTTGCTTTATGTTGTCTCCTTTTGGTATTACACCCTTACTTGCTCAATCTTCCTTTTTATACTCTATATTTTATCATCCTAGACACCAACTAGCCCAGACGTTAGGATGTTAGCGCCAGGTGCCCTCATCCCCTCTTGGTGCCCCTTGGCCCCTTTGTACTTTACTATCACACTTTTTTGGGTCCTTTCTAGTCCATTTGAGCATCTTATCTTTTTTATAGTCGGCATTTTCAGGGTTAATTATGAAATTCAAGAAAAGGAATCATATAAATATAAAGTTATGTGATCATAATAAGGGACCAAGCACTAAGCATTAGTTATCACCACCTAAGGTTACATCCATCAAACATCTAAGAGCTTCATTGCATCCATCTAGCACCATCACAAGGGACACAAGGGTTGGTTATTCTACATACACTTCATAGGAGGGAATTTCATTCTATTCCATGCACACATCTATTACATTTCTTTACATCTAGCTTATTTTCTCACTATCAAGTGCGACTCACATAAGAGCCACCTAGGGCATGAATCCACACACAAACACATAGAACTACGTTGGGTGTGAGATGTAGTGTAACTGCTTAGTCTATAATTTCACCATTGTGATAGCGTGAGGACAATCTGACCCCTCATTTTACATATTTCTTTTTTCAGGATTTGATGTCTATTTGAGGATTTTACAGTTCATATTTCATTGCAGGTTTACAGCAACCCTGGTGATCTTGGTGTGACCTCAGAGGGACCAAAAGACGAACTAACAATGAACATCTTGCAACCACCCAGAGGATGTTTTCTTGAGCTTTTCCATAGACCCAGGCGCCTAGAAACAGATCCTAGGGTGCCCACGAGCGCCCTTGTCCCTCTCTAGGTGCACCCTAATCCAGCCTATATGTCTTTAGATCATACATTTTTCTGGAGTCTTTGTGTGAAATTCCTGCTGCTCTATTCACCTAGTCATCACTTCGGTACACACCATATTTTATTGCGAATCAACTAAGTACATTCTTCTCCTCCTTGCAATTAGGGTTTCATAATTTATTTCTTAGTTGCTTGGGTGTATTTTTTGTACTTAATTGCATATTTATTTACTGCCACAATAGCATCATAGTCTAGGCTCATAAATCCACATTTTATCTTAATTATTTTTGGTGAACCCATTTCTTGAATCCACCTTCCATGTTAGATATTTTCTCCTCTTATAGATTATGGCTCAATATTCTAACGAATTTACTGAAGACCACCTTAAATGCACTTAATCCATCATATTGTTGAGCATCCCTAAGATCTATACTTACTTTTGTATGTTGCACATGAGTAGGTCACCAATATTCCAGAGCTTACTGCTTCTACGACTCCATTTCGCACCTGCTATCATCCACTTAGCTCACTTGTTTCCACTCTTCTTCTTATTCATCTCTAATTTTTCCCATCGGTAATAGCCATTGATTACCCACACGACCCTGCTGTAGAAAGAAATTCCAAGTGGACGGTTCCATCATATGAGCCCATGTTTTGGATGATCCAACAAACAAGTTGTAGCTAAGGGATCTACCATGAAGTAGTAGGGTTGATTATGCGATGTGTTGGTTCCATGACTTAGCTGTCAAACTTAATAACCAAAGGCTTGCAAAATAGATGAAATCGAGAGAGGCTTCTTACACAGTCTTTGAGATTTATCAACATCAGATTTAAGATTTTATGATGCCCAAATTTACATAACTTATAGAAGAGTTTAACAGAATCTTCCACGTGCCTCATCGGACGCATCTCCAAGGGATACAACTCAAACAACCTAGACTCAAGATGTCTAGTGTGGAGCTTCCACGCGTCTCCATGATTGAGAAAGGATAGATTCGATCCATTGAAAAGTCCAATACAAGTGGATAGATGTTTCCTACATGTCAGCTCAACGCAATTGATACAATGATGGGAGCCCAAGGTGAGAGATTTCTGAAAACTATGCGCAAGTCCTCCATGTGGACAGGGGTTAATACGCACATTCAAAATTACAATCAGCGGGCCTAGACAAGATCGGGTTAAGTGGTAAGAGTACAGGCGGAAGGTGCCACGTGTCTTAATATGATCACATGCTAAAAGGTGCGGCCCAAAGAGTTTAGACCTCAAATGAGCGCAAGGCTTCCATGTTTGTCATCCTATTGGTTTTCATCTTCAATCGATAAATCTAAAAGTGGGTCCATGTAGATAAGTGCTAAGCCTCCACCATGTGGTCTGGTCACCATGTATGGCCCACTCCAAACAAAAGGACTTAGTTAAAAAACATCGAAGGAACAAAGAAAAGCCACGACCAAGTTAGCCACGATGGTCTATCCTGGAGCAGATATTGCAAAAGCATTAAATCCAGTTAGCGGTCCCCAAACAAGTGCCATCCCTGACCACATGGCCATGTTCCAAGTCAAAGCAGTGAAAGCGGGTCGCTGGAGGTAATTTTAACTATTTGGCTTCATCCCCAAGTAGAAATCAAAGTATAAAAATAATCCTGTGCCTTCGATGATTCACTAAGCGGTGGAAAGCCACGTAATCAGGCCTAAATTACATGCGGGCCGATGGGCCTTGGAGTTATTTTTTTGCCAAAATCCAGATAAATGTGGACTGGCGAGCCCGAAGATAATTTTTTTGACACCCAATTAATTGCAGGGCTGCGAGGCATTTTTTACATTTTGTACTTTTGTGCCATAATGGTGCAAAGTGAATTTCGGGCCCGCAGATCCGTTCTGCTAACTGGTTTTCACCATTTTGTATGGACCCAAATGGCACGACATTCATGATGGACATATCTTTCAACCCAGTTGGCCCAAAATGGCAACGAACACTTGGCACCATTGGATGAAGGGGTCTCGACCTCCATCTATGCCATGGAAACCTAAGACTTTACATTTTGATGAGGTTAGGTGGGTAACAAATGGGAAAACAATATTTACACCATTAATATTGCAATCTAGATTGCTCCAAAAACCAGATCGGATTCGATTTGATCTGCCATTCTTCCTCCTTCAGTGTACGCATCGAACTAAGCAATTGAGGAAGATTTGACAAATTGGTTGGGTATGGATTTGTAGGGGAATTAATGGCTGGTAGCTAAGCTTCACAATTAGTTTGGGCCACCTCAAAGGCTAGAAAAGCCTCCTCTCTTTGCTACATCTATGAAGAATACAGGAGTTGGGCTCACTTATAAAGGGTTGCATAGCTTTCGTATTTGCACCCTCGATATTCTTAGGCCTTGTCTACAAGAGAATATCTTTAGAATCTTTCTAACCTCCCATTTAAGTTTTAATGCTAAGTTTCACCTCCTTGGCCACTGTAATGCTATTTTATTGCAACTCTAGAGTAATAATATATGTCTGTGGATGATCCCCAGACCCTTTCAGTGTGTGTCATTGTTGTCAAATTTTGATCTCTCATTACCGTTGTGGATTAACTGTGCATAGTACTTGTATTGCATTTCTATGGTCTGTGTTAAATTACAAAACGGGTGTCTAACATTCCTTTGGTGCATCACCTCATTGAGTCTTAGGTTATATTATTCTCATAGGCTTCTCAACCTCATCTCCTTGGTAAGATAGAGTAGGTTTTAGAATAGATCTCTCTGACAATTTATTGATATGAAGCCTGAACAGAGGAATAGGAACCGACATTCATCCGGAGAGATCTCTCAATTTCAAAGTCTACACTTTGAGAGATGCCCCATGTTTTGCAGATCACACTGAGAGTCTCAACTCATCTAGTTACAGGCACTTAGGGGTGATGTGATTCTACACTAACACTTCCTACATCTACCATTCATGTTTCAATTCCTACTCCCATCTAATCACTTAAGACTCCACCCCTTGGTTCTCACACATGGAAGATTATATACTGTATGGCATTTCAAGATTTAGCACATCTATTGTTATCAAGACCTCCAAGTGCAAACTCCTCCTATATGCAACATTTGAGCTACTTCTCGTGCAAATCTCCATAGTTTGGAGATCCACTCGGTCTGGGGTGAACACTCCATTCACACCTGACCATATCCGCTTACTCACTTCCACTTAATTTCTGCCTACCCCTAAACTAATGGGTCAAATTTTCTAATGGCCAGTTGAGATGACCCACAAGAGCATCTCCAAGCATTCCATGTGGCCTATTTAGTATTTGTTGGATGATCAAATTGCTTTTAGATTGTAAGCTCTTCCTCAGATTATCCAGGCATTATGTAGATTTTTTAGTTATATGACCTACCTTTTAACTCAATGAACATCTTTCACACATCTAGGCCTAATGCTTTTCTTACTCCATTTTTCTATAAATATCGGCTCTAAGTGTCTCATATGTGCAACTTGCATCAACTTAAACAAGGTGATTAATTAAATGGGATAAGTTTGGAATATAATCTTATGATAGCCTAAAAACAACCGTAGTTAAGATGTCAAATATGCTTACGGGCAATTTATGAGATTCAAGACTTACTCATTGGAAGTTTATCATCCACCTCTTCAAGACAAGTTTTCTATTTGAGAAATCTCCCTCATTTTATCACTTGTGTCACACTCTCAAGCTACAAAAAACTAAACTCTTATCTATATGAAATATTAAAGTATTACGAGATCGAGCTTCATCCTCTACATATGCTTTAAAAATAATTCAAATTTTAAACCAACCATGAAACCTACTGAAGATAAGGTCACTATCAATGTTGTCTTTAACACCAAATAACTTCAATGGCAACCATTCCTAAGTGTATATTTACAAAGTTGACTATTTCTCTACAACTCATATTACAACAACTTCTTAAGAGAAATCTTATTACACTTCCTCTTCTACTCGACTTAGACCCATCTTGTCCAAAAGGTTGGAATTACAATGAGAGCTTTCAATATGAATATAATCAATGTGTCGAACATTCTACAAATCGGTGCTTTAAACTTCGTAATATCATTTAAGATCTTATCGATGACAAAAGAATTGAGCTTCCAGATCCTACAGCCTCTACACCAATTAATGAAAATCATAAATTCAAGATATTCAATAATTCTTCTTCCAAAACATGACAAGAAAGTGGTTTGATTCCATTGACTAATCACACATATCGCATGTAGTGCCTTGTCCCACATCAGGGATCTATTGATTTCCTAGTTTATTAATGTTGACATTTCTCCACCAATCATTTCTTTATATGATCATGATCATCATGCTACATTCTCTTCTGGATCACTTTTACATTAGCGCTTCTATCAGATCCATCCCTATCAAAAACACCAGAGTGGATCCATCATGGAGTATCAATGTGTGTTTATGTTCCACTTCTTATTTCTATTGGCTATCCACTCTCACAAATTTCATATCCAATGGATAATTCATATGGGGTCAGTCCAAGATTAAAGTTACTCTCGATTCTCTCATCTTGCATTTTTCCTTTTATTATAGCACAATCAATTGAAGGGTGTGACATTATCTTAAGACTTAAACCGGATTTGTCGGTCTTAGTCTATTATTCTCCATGAACCACTTATGTCTCAAGTTCATTCACAAAAATCAAGTCATCTCTATCAATGGTGTGCCTTCATCCACTCCATGCATCTTCAGCCTTCTCTTAAGGTTTCCATTACATAACCTAGTCTCATCTAGTTCCCCACGAGCCTATTAATCCTAAAGAAGAATCTTGACTCCTAGCTTGCACATATTCACATATAACTTGCACAATCTCATCACTCTATGCTAGTCCAGTACATCAGTCTCAGGTCCATAAATAGGAAAAATCATATATCTTATGCATACTTTCACCACCTCGTTTCACTTCACATATAGTGCATCCATCACCTCCTACACTCTGCTTCACATCGGCCTCAATCATCTCCAAATTTTGTTACACAATTTTTCCATGTTGCATATACTCATCGAGTAGCATATATATAGGACTTCATTCACCTTTCGCAACATCTATCTCATATATCACCACTCCTAGATCATGGTCACATACCTTCATCACCACAAGCATCGGGTAGAGGACCTTCATCCTTTACTTTTATCATATATCCCATTCATCAACACACCCTTGGGGGTATCATGGTTATTCTCTTCCCCTACTATAATAGACACGTGTCTTATCCTCTCAATCACATCACACCTAGCTCTTTACACACAACATATACGCTCAGTATCATCATTTCCTAATGATGTCACGCTCTTGTGACTATGGTTCAAACTTGACTGTTGAGGGAATATTATACACATGAACCTTACACACTACATTCACTGTAAACACCACACATTCTCATATACTTTACCATTATACCAAATTTTACACTAAACACATACACCACACATATATCTAACATTTCTCTAGTCACACATACACATTACACATCTTCACACCTCGCACATCACACATCATACACTTAGGAAATCTTCTCTTGTAACATATTCTACACACTTTGCATCTTATTCACTCTACACAATTCTTATTACATCTCTCTTACATCTACTCATATACTTGTTGCGGTCATTACCCTATGATACGCTCTCTAGTTCCATGGTCCATACTCAACTAGTTGAGGGTATACATATAAAATGGACCTCATCACACTTGCATGTTTAATCACTCAATCATTCAGTCACACACTATACACTTTTTGCTTTATTGATCATACATCTTTCTATTACACACATTCAGACCATTTATCGATGACACACTCTCGTTTAGGGTTCATTCTTGACTACTTAAGGGGAATAAATAAATAAACCTCATTATATATATACACATCCACTCAGGGTGACACATGTTTCTCCTATCATTCATATTGCATTCCATTCCGCCTCATACATACTGCATATCTTGGTTTTATTTAGATCTTCTTTACATTTACTTGTTACATGCTGCATCTGTATTACAAATGCTAGATAGATGTCTTATATTTCATTATACTTTATCATACACACATTTATGTTCACTTTCCTTTCTAATTGTGATAGTATATTATACAAATCTATTACACGTAGCATGGATATTTGGCACAATACCTATTACCAATCCCCACAGAGGATCATGTGAGGCATCTAATTTCATACACTATAGGTGTTATTATTTCATTTTTTCTTCATATCACATTACTTTATCAGATTATACATGCCTTGACATACTTTTAATTTTTCTAACATGCTAACGGGTGTTTTCATGAGTAGCATTTGTTATGTAGGACTATTTGTTTCCATGGTTATCTATGCTACATTGTTTATCCATTGCTTGCTCTTTTTATGCTCTTGCTTTGCAGATCTTTTACTCTTTCTCTTGTATGTACACCTTGTTCTCCTTATTGCCACTATGGCCTTGATTGTCTTATGACATCATGAGTGATGTACCATGTTTACAACCCACTTTTCGTGGTCTACTTTGTCTTATTATGTACTCTTGCATGTATCTACTTGCACCTTAGCTTACAAATTGTTTATGCTTATCTTACATTTTATCTTATACATGCATGTAATTGTCTTTACTTGTACTAACACTTGTGTATTCTAGCCACTTTGTTTGTGTGTGCCTTGGTTTCTACCAAGCACATTCACTTTTACCCCTAGAGGGCCCAATTTCAAGCACAAGTGGTTGGTCCTCTTTTTGGCCTGCATACTCCCTAAGAGACGTCACATGCACCCTAAATGAGGGGGGAATCATATGGGTGAATCGGTCACCCCATATAGTGTTATACACAGCATTACATAGTACCCGGTACAACACATTTTTCATTTTTAGACAGGGTTCAAAATCAGAACTTGGGTCCTTAGCATAGTGATATCCTTCCTAGATGTCTAGTAACCAGGGGGTAATTACATAGCAATGATGGGTAGTTCAACACATTCTACAAAACTCCATACAACGTATTTTACACGGCATACACTACTTAGCACATTTCACCAATTTTTCATGCCATCTGCAGTGGCATCCTACATTGCAGGAAAGAAGTTAAAGGTTGGAGGATAACACCAATTTTTTCTTTCTACACTTCTTCAATGTCATTGGCGTGAGAACACCCAAAAACTTGTGGCTTACACAAATTGGCATGAGATTGCCCAAAAAACTTGGTCTTCTACATCATCTTTAGAGTCCTTTCTACACCCTTTTCCTCATCATGAATCAAGTGAACATGTTCCTTTTTCAAATTTTCAGCATTTTTACATAATTTTTACACATATACATGTGTATTTGACTACTTGTTTGCTCTTCTCTTTTGCAGGTCCATCTATATGCAAAGTGGTAGTCAACATCATCAACATCATTCACATCAACAACAACAACATCGACATCAACAAAAAGTACATCACCACATCTACACATGTGTTTCTACCCTAGGTTCATTTTCATCATCACGTTGTCTGCACTTTATCCTCCTTAGCATCCATGCTTCACATTTTTATCAATCCACACTTTTTATAGTCCCTTCGGCATGACTTTTATAATTGATATACATAGTTATCAGGTACACATCTCTATCTACTTTATGTTAGCAATATTTCTATTCACCAACATAAAGTGGGGGCAAGTGTAGACACAAAATCACACACTTTGGGTTATTATCTATTCATGATTGCATACTACTATAATATTCATATGATTCCTAAGTATTAAAATTAATAATTAATCCATATCTTTGGCCACCTTTATTTACTTCCTATGTTTTTCCTTTCATGGTCTTGTACACCCTTACTTTCTCAGTATTCCTTTTTGTACTCTAGATCATTTATCATCTTAAACAACAACATCCCAGCTAGGATGTCTAGCATTAGGTGCCCTCATCCCCTCTAGGTGCACACCTGACCCCTTTATACTTTACTCACAATTTTTGGGTCCTTTCTAGTCCATTTAAACATCTTATCTTTTTGTTATTTATAAATTTTGAGGATTAATTACAAAATTCAAGCAATGGAATCATATAAATATAAAGTTATGTGATCATAATAAAGGACCAAGAACTAAGCAATAACTATCACTACCTAAGGTTACATCCATGAAGCATCTAAGAGCTTCATTACATCCATCTAGCACCATCACAAGAGACACAAGGGTTGGTTATTCTTGCATACACTTCATAGGAGGGAAGTTCATTCTTTTCCATGCACACATCTATTACATTTCTTTACATCTAGCTTATTTACTTGCTCTCAAGTGTGACAACTCACACAAGAGCCCACCTATGGCATGATTCCACACACACACACACACACAAATACATTGGGTTTGAGATGTAATGCATTTCTCATTTGTAAGTTCACCATTGTGATAGCTAAGGACAATCTAAACCCTCATGTGTTGCATCTTTATTTTTTAGGATTTGATGTATAATTAAGGATTTTGCAGGTTCATATTTCATTGTAGGTTTCTAACAACCTAGGCGATCTTATTGCAACCTCAGAGTGACCAAAGGATACTAACAACGAACATCTTGTGACCACCTAGAGAAGGTTTCCTAATCTTTTCCACAGACCCAGGTACCTAGAAGTAGTCCTATGGTGCCCACGGGCTCCCCTGTCCCTCTCTAGGTGCCCCAATCTACCCTATCTCTCAAGATCTATATTTTTTATGGGTCTCTATGTGACACTCCTTCTACTCTACTCACTTGGTCAACACTATGGGTATAGTTCAAAATTAATTGACGAATCAGCTGAATTACCTTCTTATCCTCCTTCCAACTATGGTTTCTTAATTTATTGATTAGTTTTCTTGAGTATTCATTGTTATACTTAATTACATATTTATTTACTGCAATAATAGCATCAAATTAGGCTTTTATTTCCATAATTTAGCTTAATCATTTTAATAATTTATTAAAATGCATGGATAATCTAGATGTAAATAAATGTAATAGATTAATCACTAACCATTAGCTATCACCACCTAAGGTTGTATCCATCGAACATCTAAGAGCTCCATTGCATCCATCTAAAACCATCAAAAGGGACACAAGGGCTGGTTATTCTGCATTCACTTTATAGGAGGGAATTTCATTCTATTCCATGAACACATCTATTACATTTCTTTACATCTAGTTTATTAGATTATTAATTTTAGCTATGATAGGAAATGAGGAGGATAAGGCACTTATCTATATTTTTTTAATCCCGCGGTACATCTGAACTAGAAAATGTGATCCTACTTGTGATGACACTATATGCACACATGATGGCTTAGCTTGGCTAGGATTTTAGATTGACGACATCTTTCCTTAACCCTATGCTCATCATCTTTATCATGGTTTCATCCACATTACTGTTGTTTATGGGCTTCATGTATTTCATATCACATTATTTCTTACACGAACTCCTTGTGATGCTCCCCTTACACTTAGACAATCTTGGATTGACTATATTGGGGGCACCTTAGATCCTGATCATATTGACATTTCATTTCCTATGCCTTTCGGTCGTGTTTTCATTTGTAATGATTCCTTCCTTGGCTATTCGTAAAATCTTACACACTGGTATGCACATGGTTGTTCAATACCTCCTTTCACCGAAAAATAATACACAATGGTTATGCACAACCTTCGCCGTAATGGATCACTACATGATCAACCCGATACTATTTCTTATAATGTCTTAGACGCTTTACCTTTCAGATTTGATCATGACAATGATGACCTCTTAGATGACGTTGTTTGATTTCTTTTCTCATCACACACTTGAAGGGCATAACACCTATTTTCCCCCCTGACATTTAAAAAGTGTCTTATCTTCTCATCACTTCACATACATCATACACATTTTGATACATTAGTATCATCATTTTCCGATGATACAATCTCATGTTATGGTTCACACTTTACTGTTGATGGCATCCTATGTACATGAACCTCACAAATAACACAAAACACATGACACACAATACACAACACCTCACCTTACACATTACACATTACACACCATATGCTAACATTACTTCTTCCACATATTCATCACTACACAATTAACAATACTTGTAACTTATTCTTCCTATCACACATATTCAACACATAAACAATACATAGTTCCCACACCTACTCATCAAAACCATCTCGATGCAACAACAAACAACACATACTCTCCTTACATCTTTAACACAACATATAACACATTCAACATATCTACAACATATTTCACACTTAGCACTTTTTACGACACCCCCCCCCCTTTTTCACATCTCTCTTATGAGAAATCAACACAAACATCTTACACAATCTACATATTCACAACACACTACCTACTTGACACTTTCACATGTAACACAACCTACTACAAATCTAACATGTTCACAATACACCCCTTTCAAAACACATAGCATTATACACTCCCAAAATCAATCTCTTTCGCACAGCCTCACAAAATCTTACACAATATACATATTCCCAACACACTACCTACTTAACACTTTCACATGTGACACTACCTACAACAAATATAACATGTTCACAATACACCCCTTTCAAAACACATAGCATTATACACTCCCAAAATCAATCTCTTTCACACAATATCTTACACAAGAGACATATTCATGACATCTTTCTCTCCTACGAAAACAACACAATGCAACACACATATCTCTTACACAACCAACACAGCACACTACCCTATGATGCACTCTAGTTCCATGGTCCATACTTGATTACTGAGGGTTTACATCTCAAATGGACCTCATCACATTCATACATTCACTCACTCACATACTCTACACTTTTCACTTTGACAATCACATATTTTTAGTACACACAATTCAAACCATTTCCTGATGACACACTCTCATTTATGGTTCATTCTTGACTACCGGGGGGCATTAATAAATGAACCTCATTACATGCATACACATCCACTTGGGGGGCACGTGGATCCTATCATTCACATTGCATTCCATTTTGTCTCATCCACAACATACTGCATATCTTGGTTGCATTTACTCTTGCTTACTTATGCTTTTACATGTACACTTTATTACACATACTAGATAGATATCTTATATGTCATTATCTTTATCATACACACATGTGTGTTCACTTGCCTTTCTAGTTGTGATCGCAGATTATACAAATCTATTACAAGCAACATGGATGCTTGGCGCAATACTTATTACTAGTCCCACACCAGCTCCTAGGGGCATCCAATTTCATACACTACAAGTGTTATTGTTTCATTGTATTTCATAGAACATTACATTATCAAATTATACACACTTTGACATAATTTTTATCTTTCTAATGTACTAATGGGTGCTTCATGTGTAGCATTTCTTATGTAGGAATATTTGTTTTCATGGTTATTTATTAAAAAAAAAAATCATTTCTTTCTCTTGGTATGCTCTTGTTTGCGTGCTTTTCCCTTTGTTTTGTGTGTTTACTTGTCTTCTTATGGCCACTTTGGCCTTGATTGTTTTACAACATCATGAGTGGTGTCTCATGTTTGCAACCCACTTTTTGGGGTTTAATTTTTCTTCTTGTCTATTTATATTATCTTCTTGTGTCTTAGCTTACACATTATCTACTTAGCTTACATTTTTTCTTATACATGTGTGTTTGTCTTTACTTGTACTAACACTTATCTCCTAAGCACTTTTTTTAATGTTCCTTGGTTTCTACCAAGCACATTCCCTTCCCCCTGAAGGGCATAGTTTTAGCATAGTGTTTGGTCCTCTTTTAGGCTACATACTCCTTTAGTGATGTCGCATGCACCCCAAATGAGTAGGAATAATTTGGATGAATCAGTCACCACATTCATCATTATACATAGCACAACACAATACCCATAAATCATAGTTTTTAGTTTCAGACAGGGCTTAGAATCCGACTTGGATCCTTAGTACACCGATGTTCTTCCTGAATTCCAATAACTAGGGGTAATTACACAGTGAATGGTAGTTCAGAAAAGTCTACAGAACTCCACACAACGAATTTTATAGGGCATATAGTCCTTAACACTTTCACCAATTTTTCACACCATCTGCAGTGGTGTCCTACATTGCAGGAAGCAGCTAAAGGTTGGAAGATAACATCATACTTTTCTCCCCACACTTCTTCCATGTCATTGGTGTGATATCACCCCAAAAACTTGCAGCCAGCGTAATTGGCATGAGATCACCCAAAAAAATAGGTCTTCTACAACTTATTCAAGATCCTTTCTACACCCTTTTTCTCATCATGGATCAAGTGCACATGTTCCTTTTTCAAAATTTTCAGCATGTTTACATACTTCTTTATATACGTTTTACACGTTACATGTGTATTTGACTACTTTTTCATCCTTCTCTTTTGCATGTCGGTCTGTATGGGAAGCGGTAGTCAAAATCATCACAACAACAACAAGATCAACATCAACAATAGGTACATCATGACATCTACACATGTGTTTCCACCCTAGGTTCATTTTCATCATCACCTTTTTTTCACTTTCTCCTCCTTAGCATCAACACTTTACATTTTTATCACTCCATGCTTTGTCTAGTCCCTCGGCACACTTTCATCACCGATCTACAAGGTTATCAGGTACACATCTCTATCTAATTTATGTTACCAAGATTTCCGCTCACCAACATAATGTGTGGGAAAATGTACACACAAAATTAGGAACATTCGGTAATTATCTAGTCCTAATTACCTACTACTATTCATATGATTCCTAAGTAAGAAATGTATTAATTAACCCATGTATTTGGCCACCTTTCTTTTCTTTATGTTACTACTTTTGGTCTTACACCCTTACTTTCTTAGTCTACCTTTTTATACTCCATCTTTTATCATCCTGGACATCAGCACCCAACTAGGATGCCAGTGCCAAGAACCTTCATCCCCTCTAGGTGCTCCTAATCTCAGTATACTTTGTTCACACTTTTTGGGTCCTTTCTAGCTGTTTAAGTATATTGTAGTTTTGGTAGTCGACCTTTTCAAGATTATTTAATAAAATCAAGCAAGGGAATCATATGAAAATAATGTTATGTGATCATAATAAGGGACCAAGCACTAAACATTAGCTATCATTAACTAAGGTTGCATCTATTAAGCATATAACAGCTTCATTTCATCCATCTAGCACCATCACAAGGGACACAAGGGTTGGTTATTCTGCATACACTTCATTTGAGGTAATTTCATTCTATTTCATGCACACATCTATTACATTTCTTTACATCTAGTTTATTTTATTGTAATCAAGTGTGACTCGCACAAGAGCCACCTGGGGCACTATTCCGCACACACACACATAGAACTACATTGGGTTTGAGATGTAGTGCAGTACTTGGTCATAAGTTCACCATTCTAATAGTTAAGGACAGTCCAACCTCTCATTTTGCATCTTTATTTTTTAGCATTTGATGTCTATTTGAGGGTTTTGCAGGTTCATATTTCATTACAACTTTCCAACGACCTCGGTGATCTTGGTGCAACCTTAGAGTAACCAAAGGTGACTAACAACGAACACCTTGCGACCACTTAGAGGATGTTTCTTGAGATCTTCTGTAGATCCAGGAACCCAGAAATAGGCCTAGGGTGCCCACCGGTACCCCTGTCCCTCTCCAGGCACCCCAGTCTAGCCTATCTCTCCAGATCTACATTTTTCTAAGTCTCGGTGAATCACTCCTGCTACTTTGTTCACCTGGTCAGCACTGTAATATACTCCATATTTTACTGTGTTTAAACTAAGTAACTTATTCTCCTCCTTATAACTAGGGTCTCATAATTTATTATTTAGTTTGCTTGAGTATTCATTGTTGTACTTAATTACATATTTTTTATTACTATAATGGCATCAGATTAGGCTCTTGTTTCCACATTTGTTTAGCATTTATATTTCATTTTCTATCAATTATAGTAGATCTTTGCATCCATATTTTAATAAAATATACAAATTTTATCAAATCACAAGGATTTTTCATGGCATAAAATCGTGTAGTCATGTTTCATAGGTTCCCGAGTTTGGAAAACATAATGACTAGTTTATGGGTTACAACTATGAGACATGTAACTCAATAACATGTGAGAAATTATAGATTATGCAATTCGCCCACATGACCAATGACATGCTTCAATTTTTTACTAATCAAAAGGTGGTAGACTTCGGCCAATGACAGGATCTTGGGCTCATTGGAAGTGTAGGGTCTTGTGTTTAGTATGACTTCTAGGAATGTGAGAATCAAGGATGTTGTCACTGGTTAGTGTTTTGGATTCTTGATTTAATACATAATGAGAACTAAGACAATAACAAGTATTAGTGGTTACAAGTACTTGGGTTATCAGTATAAATTTTGGTTAAGAATGCACCACAGAATATACAAGAGTACTTCATCAATTATGCATAGAAGAGTTACAATAATATAGGAGAGGTAGCTCTCATATCTAAGGAAAACCTCCTCCACAAATGTCTCACCTAACTCTTATATACGAGTGTGGTTACAACCACCACAATTCACGTATAATCACTTTATAATAACATTATTGTTATAAAACAATAATATAACAACCTAGCCATAATATTCATCACATCATAAGTATCATCTAGTAAATACTCATGTAAATATTAATATTTAATTTCCTAACATTCCCCCACTTAATGTTTACATGGTAACATTAGAACTTTCACACTTCCTTTGCAGCCTGTCACCTCTGCGCCCTCATGATCTTGGCACACACTCGAACTGAAGGTAGAAGAAGGAACACATCAACTTCTTATCGACCAAGCACTGTCAGGAACACATCTGACCAACGAGGATGGGAACACACTCAAGAATCATCTGCTTATCAAATAGTCACTCTAGGGAACACATCTGACCTAGCAGTGTGGGAACTCAAGCAGGAACACATCTGAACAGCCTTCAATGGTTTTTAGGAGGCTAACCATAAACCTAGGTACGAACAGGAACACATCTGACTGTTCTACCTAATCAAGCCTCATGATGCTGTGTTTCACTGTGTTATTTGTTCTGCACTATGTTTTTGAATTTGGGGAAATAGGAATAGCCACATACTCAACTGAAAAACTGAAAATGGAACATTGGATCATGCTGATCATGTTCCCCCCTCAATGTGAACATTTCACTTATTTAACACAAAACAGGAACTCTGAAAAAGAATCACACCACGCTGAAATTCACACCACACAACTAAATCTGGAACACTGCAAAACTAAAAAACAAGTACTCACACTGCACACCTGTGCCACCAAATCATTCTGTGCGGCCCCGTCATTGGTGACTAACGAGAGGTCGTTGTCTAACCTCCAGCCTCTGTCCATCCTCCATTTTCATGTTGCTAACTCAGCTGGATTTGGATATGAAGCTCAACTATTTCCACATTGTTTATTATATCTTCCCTCCCACAATGTGAAACACTTTATTTTTCCGGACGTCGGGTAACACCGAAAATGCGTCCGTAAGGCAATTTTTTTTAAATATATATATATATATATTCACAACTTTTGACTCTAACTCACAATGAAATTTTGACGAGACTCTCAATAATGACACATTTAGACAAGGTAATAATGACACAATTTTAACCAGATGACATTTATGACTTTGATAATTGACACAATTTTGACAAATTTACGACTTTTACAATGACTCATTATTTGACTAGACAACTAAAAAGTAATTAAAGATTACTTTTTAATACATAATGGATATAAAATAGACAATGAATCTTATTGAAAATTGACACTAAATTCACAAAACTTATGAATAACTCTTAAAATACGATTTTGAACCTTATATAATAAAACTTAAATGTTCAAATTTGAGGTGGATGAGAGACTCTTAACACTATAACTAAAGACTTCAAATAACGATGATAAACTTGAAGTAATTCTACCCAAATGAAATAATAAAAAAATGTACAACACAGAACCTGAGGTTGACAGGAAGGGAGGTATTTGATGTCCTTTTGAATGTAATAAAGAGCTTAGAATGAAATAGACTGTCAAACACGTAGCTAGAAATAATTTGAGCGATGTTTTCAGCAGACTCCAGATGCAATCTCTTCTCTAATCCTTGTCAATGGTGCACAAGTTTTGGTGGCTGCCTCTCAAAGCCCAACGCTTCCTTGGACACACTGAAATTACTTGAAGATATATAACACCTTCACAATGAAGAGCCTCACAAACGTCCTCCTTTTGAATTCTACAATACAAGAATGGAGTAGGACGTGCTAGATGACAAGCGCAGAGAAAAGGATTTTTGATCAAATCAGTGACTGAGACGCCGCAATGAACACTCCACTCTTCTTGTTATATCTCAAATCCTTCCCAAATATTAGAACTGGACAAAATGTTCAATGTAGAAGCCAAATCTTGTGAGCCAATATATCAATCTTGATAATCATGCTAGTATTACCTAATACCCATGCAGAGATTCAATAAATTAGACCAAAATTTATGAACTGTGTGAAAGCCGCTATTTGAAGAAAAAATGTACTGGGTCTATCAAGAATCATTCTATTCGCAAGAGATCATTATGGCCGCTAAGAAATTTTTAACGCCAATCCAAAGAAATATAAATAAAATAAATGCCAAAACAGAGATATAAATTCAATATATCTCCTTGTGAATAATTGTTTCATTGAATAATAATAGCATATCTTTGATTATAAAATTCTCTCCAGATATTTTGCCTCTCTCCAACAGAAATGGATTCCAATGCTTCAATGCAAACTAAGTCTAACATGCACCTTCAGGTAATGACTAAATGATAAAATTGAATTTTTCATACACAGGACAGGAAAAATACTAACTGCCCCTTCAATCAATTTACACTTCCATCACATACAAAGAATCAAACTGCTCGTATACCAAATATAAATTTTGGTTAAGAATGCACCACAGAATATACAAGAGTACTTCATTAATTATGCATAGAAGAGTTACAATAATATAGGAGAGGTAGCTCCTATATCTAAGGAAAACCTCCTCCACAAATATCTCACCTAACTCCTATATACGAGTGTGGTTACAACCACCACAATTCACGTATAATCACTTTATAATAACATTATTGTTATAAAACAATAATATATCAACCTAGCCATAATATTCATCACATCATAAGTATCATCTAGTAAATACTCATGTAAATATTAATATTTAATTTCCTAATAATCAGGAAAATTATGGGTTAAGAAATTTGGTCTCATAGGTGATAAATCGAGATGCTTCCACACGACAAAATCCCTGAGACATTTTTTCAACCAAATTCTTTTTTCATGAGACCATGAGCATCATATTTAAGGACAAGTGGATAAATAGGAATGCAAATGTAGGTTTAATCATACAAAACATCAAAAATTATGATTTTAAGATATGTTTTTGGGGATTGATATGGGGAGTAGTTAAAAATGGTTTCACACATATTTTTTGAGCAATAAAGTGAGCACACAAAGTATAAATTCGGAGGAGAGTATACAAATATTATGTAAATAATACTTAATTGGTTATGTAGACACAATATTATGAACTTATTACTATTATATTACACCTATAATATGTTGTTATACACATGATTTCCAAGTACAAATATTAGACTGGTGACACATTTTCCTAGTCCTTATATTACTTCTATTAATTTTGATTATCACATTGTCTTATGCTTATTGGATTTACATCTTTTGGTTGAGTCATAGGGATCCTTATCCCCATTCTTGGTCTTATTTCTATTTCTTGGCTTTAGGACAGTACTACCCATTGTGGACACTATCACCCATGTTCTAGTGTCCCTTTTGGGCACTTTTGTCCTTTCTCTTTACTATTCTAAATTTCTATTTGATACTTAACTTTGGTTCTTTTCTAATTCTTTGTGTCATCCTTTGGTCTCATTAAGTTTCGAAATTCAAACAAATAAGTCATATATATACACAACTTACTCACTATCATTAGGGGATGTACAAATTTGGGTTATTACTTACTATCTACTACTTGGGAAAAGAGTGACATTCAAGGACTACATTTGGGTTGTATTATTCAATGCATAAGAGAGGTTATTTTTGAATTCCAACTCACACACTCATCTTGAGGGAAATTTAGTTTTAGCTCATCATCTTGGTGAAACTAGCACAAGGGCAACTTAGCATCAAGGGACACAATTCGATCACACACACACACACACACACACACACACACACACACACACACACACACACACACACACACACACACACACACACACACACACACACACACACACACACACACACACACACACACACACACACACAAGAACTACATAGAGTCTGAAATGTAATGCAACACTCGGTGACAATCACATTGGGGTGACCGTCGAGGTTAGTGTGATAAAGAATATGCATTATTTATTTAATTTAATGTTTGTTTGAGCTTTATTCAAGTAGCTAGGGTTTGTTTGGTAAGTGCATGTTTAACACATGAACCCCTACAATGAAGTGGAGGTGACAAAGAGTAAAAGGAAGAATGCAAGTTTTGAAAAGACTAGAAGCATATTTGTTTCCAAGACACTAGTTCCCAACTCAGAAATTAGTGCTCAGGTGGTCCTATATAAAGAGGTTTCATATTCCAATTTATCATACAGAGCATACACAATTCAGATCCAACCTTCTCATCTTGTTTCACATCCTAGAATCAACCTAGATCTATGAATACAAGATAATTCATTATTATCTCACTAATTCTTACACTTGTTTGTTTCTTGCATAATAGATCTTGCTTATTATTATTATATTCATTTGATCTCAATCCTATGATAAAGATTTAAATTTCTTTAAATCATGTTAACATCATGGTTATTCATTGAGAAAAATAATTTATAGCAGAGAATATATGTGAACATGTTTTTTCATTAATCTTATATATACGCATATATACACATACACGCATATGCATACATACATATATACATATGTATATATGTATGCATATGTGTGGGTATATATATACATACACACATACATACATTAAAACACATACATACATGTATACATATATACATATATTAGAATCATGAATTCAAACAAAAATAAAGTGACATCTTGTTGATCAAATATGTAATTATAGCCATATAAATATCATTTACGTTACAAAGATCAAGTGCAAAACTTTATGACACTTGAGGTACAACCACTTATCAATAGAGGAATAAAAAAAATTAATTAATTTCATACCCCACCTTGGTCAATAACCATACAAGGTTATACTTTTGTATAGTCCTCGATTAGGAAAGACTCTATCTACCATCCTCTCCACAATCCCACTACCCTCATTTCACCTTTCCATGCAAATGTAACTATCAAACCATCTCTTCCAAAGTGTGATGATCATTTTATAAATTATTGTTCAACCCTTTATAGGTCACTTGAGTAGTTGACAACCAACACAACCATTTAAAACAATATATTTTATTACACTCCCATTAATTGGTTCAAGATTCATATTTCACTCTATTTTAATAAGGGTCATTTAGATTGTACTCCATTAATAAGGTTCATTGGTTATTTACACTCTTTTTTAACTTAGGTCAACAAGATATTTCTTATCTTTAGTGAATTATTCACAATGGGGATTTTGTCACATAACAATAATGATAGTCCAACTCATAAATTTTTCATGTGGTAGGTTTTTATTGGATATGAAAAAAAAAAATCACTAATTAAAAACAAGGATGTATATTTAGGTATTTGTTTTATCCATTAGAATGCAAGATAAATAACATTTAAAAAATAAAGTCTATTTTCAACCAAACTATAAGCCAAACTTTAAATTTGGTAGATGACTCAACATGATTGGATCATGAAAATAAACTAGTAACAAAGTTAAAATATATATTATAGGACTTCGACAAGATAACACATTCACTCTTATATGTGATTGATTTATTTCTTATGGGGAAAAACACATGGTTTGGGAGAACACTTGAAGGCCTTATAATGTTTTCTCAAGAGGTTTGGATGTAGGGGACTACCAATAAAACCAAATTCATGATCATTTTACTGTAGATAAAAAATAAAAAAATAACTTCCTTTTCTAAGGACGAACTTTGGAGGTGGTGAAAGAATATAAGTATGTCATTCTTGATTTCTATAATAAGCTTAGTTGGGAGACTTGTAGGAAAAAAATGATTCAATGGGGTGGAAATATTTATACTCACTACAAGTAGATGTAGAGTTATGGGATTGAAAAACCATGAGGACCTTGTTTAGGCTTCTCATCACATGGTGGTACTCTATGGTTGTGGTGGTTAGGGTTACAACACATCACATTAGAAATGGAAACAATTAGAAAAAATTCAAAAATACCTAATAACAAAAATCCTCAAAATTCAACATCTTTCCACATGAGATTCTACTAGCTAAAATATTTATTTTCTTGTTAGAGGCTTCAAAAATGTTTCAAATGCTAAGTTACTTAAAGAAGACAAAACTCATGGAGACTCATTGGTGGCCCATATGTCAGTGAATGAAGATTTAAGGATAAGGAAGAACACATGGATGCAAAAAAACGAGAAGTGGATGAGAAAAGGCATAGCGAAACATGAGAGTCCTTAAACACCATTGAGGAAATAAAAAATATGTGATAAAAAAGATCATGGTAACTATACGAACAAAGTAGTTTAGGTCAAAGAAATAATATTATATCGAATAATCTAATCCCACATGTGATCATGACATAAAAACCTATATAAGATTAGAAATAAAGTGGAAGGTAAAAATGTTGATAGTTCAACATTGGAGTAGCTTACATCATCTTAGATGTAAAACCTTCAAGTAAACAATGCCTAAAGAAGACTAAGAAAAGAGACTATGTCTATTTTGTAGGTTGGAGGTGGGGAGACATAATGCCACTTCATCATGGAGTGATCCAAAATATAGTGACATTCAAATTAAATATAACATCCTAAAAGTAAATAATTTAGATGTGTTGTTTGAAGAGATGGGTTTTGAAAAAGCAACATTTTTTATATCAATATTCCTTATAGAATATCTGACATAAAAAAAGAGTGGATACTTAGGTAGGTTATTGGAATAACCCATGTTTCAAGCTATCATGTGCACACAAAACTACCTTATTACTAATTTTTCTTTCATAGACCATTTGGCCTTGTGGACTTTATTAAAATATTTCATTTATTCATTTTTTTGAAGAGACTAGACTTGAAAAAAATATTATTTTTAATCAAGATTTATAGAAGATCCAACATCAAAAATGGAATGAATATTTCACTAGCTTTGTGGGGTAGCCCATGTTTTTAGTGGTTATCCTCACATAACACTACCATGTTATTACATTTGCTCTCATGGACTACTTGTTCTTGTGAAATAAAATGGTTTTGATTACATCCACAAGACCCAACAATTTATGAGACCACCAATCACACTAAATGGTTCCTTCATCAAAGATTCCCAAGGTTAGCGATATCCTTTACAACATTTCTCTTTCTGCTAATTTGAGTTAATGATGCCCCAAACTCTTTTATTCTTTTTCATATAATAACTTAACCACAAAGCACACTATTATTATTTCCACGTGTTTTTCCTGTATGTCCACATATTGAGGACATTCAATATTGAAATGCTCCTCCATTTTGATCACTCTTGTGGTGTAAAAAACATAAACTCTCCTATTCACTACTCTTTAGGAATCATACATCTCCCCATCTTGTAGATGTTATTAAGATTTTTGGTCTTGTAGACATTAAAATCCTTGTTCACGTGGACATTATTAAAATATTTCATCCATTCATGCTTGAGGGTTAGTTCCAATGGTAGGGCTTGATGCCTACCAACCACCTATCCCGGGTTTGAGTCATGTTCTGAATCCTTGCATGCCCCATCCATGTTACCCAATGATGAAAAGAAGAAAAATGAATAAAATTATTTCATTCATTTAACAATTTCTAATGACAAACCATCTAAATAATTTATATTAATTGGCCAATAGGTCTTTCTAAAGTGTGTTGTCTTTTGTAACTACCCTTTTCATCATTGTTGTCTCCTTTAATATTTTATTTCTAGTCTATTTTTTAAATTTTCTCTATAATCTTCTCCAAAACTATAGGACAAATATTTGTAATACATAATTCTATCTTTTATGCAATGGTTTCAGAATGATCTTACTAAAAATTTATAAATATGTCATGATTAAAGAAAAAATAGAAATCAAATCAGATCAAATTTAAGACAATGATAGAAAAATGAATGGTGGGTAGCTAAATCTTGAAGAAGAACAGTCACTAGACCATTAAATAATAACAAACATGAGGCATTCTTTCCAGTTTCACCTTCATCATGTTTGTATTTATTTATATTCATGATCTTTACTCTGTATGTTGGCACACAAGTGGCCTTCTATTTCATTCCCTCGACCTTTGTATGACCTTTATACACGTATATACTAAATTACTAAGGAAATAGCTTAAGAAACTCAAACAATGATTATAAGAAACTCTTCATTATTAGCTACATAAAATATAGAATATATTGACCAAATGGTCATATCATGACATTCCCATCATAATTTTGAAATTTTGACAATGCCCTTACATTGGGAAGAACCACTAAATGTTCATGTGCAATGAAGAAGATGGAATGTACTAATTTTTATTTGGAAAATGATTGAAAGATAGGTAATAAATATAGCTTGCAACATTATTTTCGAATCTATAAAGAGTTTTCGGTAAAATGACATAGTAGTGAAGAAATAACCTTCCACTTTTATTGTGTCTTATTAATCCGAACATGAAATCTATGAGGATATAAGTTTTTGTTGTGTTTTTCATGCCCAAAATAATATTGCTCTCAAACATGAGTACCTTAGGAATCAAACAACTCATTTTCTTTTTAGCATTTCACTATAAATTATATTATATTTAATACTAGTAAATGTAGACACCTAAATCTGACTACACGGTTTTAACTCTAAAATTGCACTTTGTATCCTATTTTCTATCATTTGATTATAATTAGTGTTTTTCTCACTAATCAGCTAACACTCCTCTTCATCTCAAACAATTAATGACACTTCATTAATTAACTAGTCTCCCCCTTCATTCTGGATGCAAATTAACATTACTTTATTAGTTATAATCCTATTCTAATTAATTAATTAATTGACCAATATTGATTAATCAATCCTCTAAATGAGATTTTACCCTCTTATTGGCTCATTCCCCTTCTCTGAGCCTCCAGAATCCATCAACATCTCTCCAATTGGCTTTTACAAGCCTAACTTGGTCTATTAATCAAATTAATTGATTAATTCAAATCACACTGAACTCACTTAAGTTGGAAATTTATAATTAACCTCCCCCAGTCATACTTAAAGATTTCTAAGCATGATTATCTCTTGTTAATACATAAAATTATTTTTGTCCCATATTCATGAGGATGACAGTTTCTCCACTTTGAAAAACTATATAATAACCCTACCCCCTCCCTTCTAATTTTACACCTTTACATCATGTCCTTATAAGAAATTTGCATAAGATAAAAGATCACTTTCAAGACCATAGAAAGCTTATTGATCTAGAAACCCTTTTCCATTTTCTACTTGGTAAGAGTAGTAAGAGAAGAACCAAAAATGGCAATTAAGCCATATTGGTGAGATCTCTTCCTCTTCCTTGGAGAAACCCTTTGATCGCACTTGGTTACGTATGACTCCTTAAAGGAATTATCTACATTCCAAATCCCATAAAAAACATCAAAGGATTGGCTTTCATTTCATTGTTTTTTTATAGTAGGTTCTTTAGTTTAAGCTTTCCCTTTTAATGGCTTTATCTTGATGTTTATAATGAAATATCTTAGTTATTGAATCTACTTGGTGTTAGGTTCTAATAATTAGCTTAGCTTGTTTAATATGCATAAATTTTGCACGCCCGGTGGTACATCCCTTTGTCTCACATGTATCTAGTTTTGTTAAGTTTCATTTTTGCAAGATAACCCTCTCTTTTGCATATATTTAAATAAATAATGGTTCTTAACATATTGTCTTGAGTTTTAACATATTTTCTTGAGTTTGTTTGTGTTATGTATGTCTTGCAGGTGAGGAGGTAAAGTGATACTACAATTTGATTTAAACATCAAAATTCCAAGCTTTTAGAAGATTTTTGGAAATTTTTGGCATGTTTTTGAAGAAACGTAGACTGTCTGTGCTAGCGTTGAGCATGTCTACGCTAGTGTTGAGCATTTATGCGCTAGCGTTGAAACTAATTGCATCTATGTCAATGTTCATGGGTTTTCCTTTAAGTTCATGTGTTATTGTTCATGTTTCTTGTGTCTATGTTTCAATTCACGTGCTACCATTTTGTGCATCTATGATAGTGTTCTCTGCATTTGTGTTATCATTCTCTAGATTTGTGCTAGTGTTCTCTGTGTTTTTGTTGTCTATTTGTGCACAGAGACTTCACACACTACCATTCACCTTGCACATGTTTGCATCTTCCTACACATGTTAACGTCATTGTTCACGCACTACCATCACTTTTACATGCATCTACGTATTATAACTGTCATTACATTTTGCATTTCTGTGTCAGCGTTTGTTATCAGCCAATTTTGACTTCCCAAAATTGTTAAAAAATAATTAAAAAATGAAAAATTAGAATTTTTTTGAAAAGTTTTACTTTGCGTGGTTCATTGGACTCATTGTGATTGTCTTATTTCTATGATCGTTTTGGTCTTCGTTTCATGATTTTCGGGTGAGAACTATTCCCATCAAGCTTTAAAACATGTTAAAATACATTAAAATAATTAATTAATTAATTGCTCCTTGTTTGATTAAATTAATTTTTTTTAAATCACTTAAGGAGTATTCAATTAAATAAATATAAATTAAAGTTCATTCGAAAAATTTTAGTGTCGGGGAAGTAAGCTTTTGTTTCCAACTGCCGAGAAGCCAATCTAGCTTCCCGAACCCGGATTTCCACTTTCCTAGCAATTTCCTTCAATTTTCCCACATGTGGGGTTTTCCTCTGCCAATTGCCAAATCATGGATTGGCAAATGGGCATAAAATTCCCTGATTTACCACATGGGGAAATTGGATGGGGATTGCCAACCCATTTTGCCATTCCCATTGGCAATTTCCCGTTGCTTTTCCCATTTCCCCTGGCACTTAAACTACTACCCGGGAAGTGAGGAAGTGGAATTAATCCTTGTAACTTCCTCCATCAAACCCATTGGAAAAAGTCATGCTTCGTATTGCTTCTTATTTCCTCTAGAGAACATAATATTTTTATTACATCCCTCAATACTCCATGCATTCATTAAAGAAGATCTATAGAACAATAAACCAAAGGCTACGTATTACCAAGAAGCTCAAGAGGACAGTCAACAACAAAATCCAATGCCTAGCCAACAGAAGGAGCTTTCCATATGTGTGGGAAACAAAATATAAAACAGTCTTGAATCTTTTTCAAAGTCAAACAGCAAAGGCCGCTCCCAAGGAAGGACAACGCAAAGGAAAGAACAGCCCACACATTGGTTTTTTTAGAAGAAACAGTTTTTTTATAAAGAAGATTTTCAAACAAATCAAAGCAGAGAAATTAATCTATGCGCAGCCCAAGGGAGACAACCAAAGAATAAAGAAGGATTGGTTCTGACACATGGAAAAGATAGAAAGAAGTTTTTTTTTAGGCATAAGGAGACCACGTGAGGGGGAAAACTAGCTCCCACGCACCTGTTCATATATTGTGCTCAGCCAAGTGGATAAAGACCACGCATTGGCCTATTAGAGAAGGTTTTTAAACAAATAAAAATAGATCATTTCCATGCACATGCACATGTCCATACATGGCGCCCAGCTAAAAGGGAAATTTGCATTTGTTTTGTTTTGGAGAAAGGGACAGCTAACAACAAATTTGTTTTATTGTTGGCTTAAAGCCAAGCCCACGCATGCACTGGAAAACAATAAAAGGAACAGCATCCCACGCAGGTTCAAGGGATCTCCACACGCCTCAGCTAGAAAAGGCCAAGGCAGAGGAGATATCAAAGAAAATTTCACACATAAGAAAGACCATGCCAGGCCCACCAGGTCTGGTCCACGCAGGGGTAGCATAAGGAAAAGGACACGCTAAGTGATGGTTTGAGGTCCACGTAGGTGAACGGAGTCAAATATTGCCACAGGGAAGTTCATAGAAACTGACAGTTATCGTTCAAGTTCAAGGACTTCAGTTCATGTTACATGCAAAATACATAGAACGATGTAAGGGAGAGATCATACATGGTAATAAAACACGTGAAGAAAATCAAAATGAGATATTTTTACTGCCTCCAACGTCGAGTTTCATCTCAAACTGATTTGAGCTCTATATCGAATTCATATTTCCGCTTTATAAAAATTGTAATCCAGAAATCGCTCGGTTTTTATTATTTGTTATTATTCTCGACTTTAAATAAAAATAATAATAATAATAAAATAAAGTGAGTAGTAACCAGGATTTATGTAATCGGGATTATTATTATTATTATTATAAAATAATAATAATAATTAATATTAAAACGAATCCTATTGTTCTTCTGCACTCGACAGGGATTTCAGAGACTAAGACCCGACCCCTCTTGTGTTATCGTTTGGCGTGCATGAGTCACTTTTCTATAAAATTCATTAAATTCATAATGGCCAAAAAATATAAATTTGCAGGGAGATAGAGGAAGCCAGTGGAGAAATCAAAAAAAATCCACCCTGAAAGTATGAATTCCAGGGAATCATCCCCCCCCAGTTCCATTAAGTTAGACATATGACAATATCACTGATACAAATCTGAGTCACATCAATGTGCAACAATTCTGCGAGCGTGTGAAAACTGAAGGCAAAACCATTTTCTTAGATAGGATTTACCATAGTGGTCTATCTCAAGCAAAAGCATTTCTTGTCTCAGTGTAGTGTCCAGAATTGGTTATTGTTTGTGCTGAGCACTATGATCCTCAGAGACAAGTAATTTTTAAATATAACCGTGAGCCTTTCTTCTTAATCACACCAGAGCACATTGAGGAATTCCTCGGCATACCTGAATTTCTCCAAGAATTTGGATATCACTCGTCAGTCAGCATAAGAATTATGGGACGAAGAACCCCTAAGATGGAGCTAAGATGGCCAATAACAACTAGTTAGTAACCAAAAGACCTCGGATTGTTAGGCTTCTCTAAAAAACTATACTGCATTGAGTTCATGGAAGAAATCAAGAGACATGATTACTCTCCTAGGTCAAGTTTTTGGTCTACCCTTATGCTAGGATTTTCCACCCATGGATGTATCAGTTTGTTTGTATCATCCTAGCCAAGAAAGAGTTTGTGGATTGGGCCACCATCATCATTAACACCCTTCACAAAAAATTGATAGAAGTTAAGATGACTGGATGCTTCTACATGACTTTGTATCTAACTTATGCAGTAGCAAGAAGAAATCTATATTTTCAGGACATGAAACGAGAGGGGTCATGGGACCTTCAAATAGTGTTTTTCATTATTACCCTTAACTCAGTTTCAAAAATAGTTCTCACCATTTTAGAAGAGTCAACGATGCATTCACCTTCCTCGTGATTTGGAACCTAAATCAGAATAATAAGGAAATGTTTTCTAAAGAAGACATGAGTGTCATTTCCCAATGGGGAACCTGGTTTATTCAATTTTCATCTTTTTCCTACATTCGCGTGAGTGGCTTTGCTGGTACCCCCATGGAAACTTCCTATGTATGTCAGTGACAGAGTGGGAATTAATGGAGCTAGCATGACAATTATTCCAATTTCACTGCCTTCTTAGTGACAAGCACCATCTAGGAATTCATTTCCCAATCCAAATCGGGGAATACCAATGCCCAAATCTATTCAGTGCACAACTCATGGAAAAGGAGTTTTCTCTCATAACCATCCATCCATATGTTAATAGAGCTCAGTTCGAATATCATGATATTTCAAATATCCTTGGGCGAAGTACCAACATAGTCCCTACCATGGAGGGATTTTATAGCGGAGGGGCTTAAATTTGGAAAGTATGGAAGGAGTACGAAGGAAGGGTGAAACCAGGAACAGAATGAAAAAGGTGGAGTGCAGAAGGTGGGAGGAGTTAGGCAAGGAAGTATTTGGGTGACGAGGAAAGTAAAGTTAGGGTAGGGGGTGGGGAAGAAGGAGGAGCGTTAACCGGAGAAAAAGCACGAATCAGGAAGAACGGGAGAAAAGGGGGGAGAGGAGCGGGTAGGGGGGGTGTAGAAAGGATGGAAGTAGAGGGGGTGAAGCTCGAAGAAGGAGATGGCGGTGGTAAGCTTGTGATCAGAAAGAGGGCGAAGGGAGGAGAAATGGAGGTAGGTATGGGAGCGGTGAAGTGGGGGGATGGAGTATAGTGGGCGCAAAATATATACGGGAGAAAGGATAGTAAGGAGGGGAAGGGAGGACGTAGGCAGTAGAGTAAACGAGGCTCGAAAAATATGTTCGCGGAAAGAGCAGGTGTATGGGGGAAGATAGACAAAACTTCGCTGTGTGAGGGTTGGGGGATGATCAGATAAAGTAAAAGATAGAGGATGGGGCAGGACACATGCGGGAGGTAGGAGAGTGGGGGGGGAAAAAATGAGGGAGGTGAATGGAATGTGGATCAGTGAAAGAAAGTAGCGGCATGAAAGTGGGAATCGGAGCAGGGAGATGAGTTAGACAGTGGAGTTAGGGGGACGGCGGGCCGGTCCTTAGGTGAATAAACTACGAATGGGGGGATAAGATCGAGAGACGATGGTTAGGACTACTTTCTCTGGATGAACATGAGGTAGGAGATGGGGTACGCTCATCTACTTCTTGCTCAATCAAGGCCTCACTCAAGAGTCCTTCCCATTCATTCATAAACGATGTATAGATTGTCGTCGGGGGGGGGGGGGGGGGGTCCCTTATATGATGCCATTGCCTTCACACCATTTGCTCGACTTGACTGTACAAAAGATATGAACTTTTCTTAGATGTCAAGACCAACCATTAATCGAAAGACTATATCTTGTATACGGGACCTTTCCAATTTCAATCAAATCCCGATCACTGTTTCGGGATAACAAAAGTTGCCTCTAGGAGGGCCCTCCATTTCAACCCGGTTTCGTCTCGATACCTTCATTAACATCCCATCATGACACAACATGTAGAAAAGATTTACCAGAATCCACTTTGCTAAGCAACGTGTCACAAGGAGAGAGTATCCAAAGATCCAAACCCAGAAGAAGGAAAAGATGTGTGTCTGGATTTCTACTTGAGGTAGAGTATTCTTCTACTCACATCGTTAATAGCACTCAGAAGCTGGTAGCAAATGAATCTTCAAGCCTGGCTCCAAACGCATCCACTCATGTACAGGTAATTCAAATATCAAACCCTTCAATCATGTTGTTCATGAAGAGATTTTCCAAAATCTCCCTAATATCAATAAGTGGATTTGAAGTTGTTTCTCCTCCTCAAATCAAGCGTAGATAGATTTCAAAGAAGGATCTCATGTGTTATTAATAATGAGAATATTGGATTTGAGCTCCAGGATTCTATAATTCTGAAATAGTGAATGAACTCTCCTTCTTGGGTTTGGTCCGAATGAAGAAAAGGAAGAGAGTTGTAACCAATTGACATTGATTTTGATGCCTTTTTTCAAACTTTCGAGTTGGGGGTTGCCATTCCTAAAAATCCCTAAGACTCTTCTCGATAATGGTGGAGAATGAAGGAACTGTGGTGTTGCAGACCTTGGCCCATTGGTCCACTAAGGTGTTTTGTTCTTGTGATACTAGCTGGCTTGTAGGTTGGGTGCGTGTTTTTGGTGACAACCGGTGGGGTGGTTTTTTTGGTGTTGTGCGTTGTGCTGTTTGGTGTTTGGAAACCGACTATGAGGTCCAGTACTGTTTTGGGAGTTTTTGGTGGTGTTATGTCGATTAATGTTGGGTGTTGTGTTTGTTGTTTGTGGGTTGAGTGGGAAGGCAGTGGGGGGTGGGCGAGGCGCGAGTGAAGGAATAGGGCAAAAATACAGAGAAAGACAAGGCTCACAATCGCATCCAAGGCCGAAAAGTCATCAAGTGTGGGGAGGTGCCCAGGGGATAAATCCCATCACCACCGGCCCAGTAACCGTGATGGCGGTGCGCCCGAGATGAAGAGGACAGCAGGGGCAAAGAAACCCAGGGGGTTAGGACCCAGAGGGGCCCCTAGAAGTGGGGGGTAGGGGCGCTGGGGCCATCAGCCTGTTCGTTTTGTGTTTGTGTTGTGGGCGTCTATAAGAGCACCCAGGAACGGCAGGAAAGACCAGCAAACGAGCCCAGCGCGGGCAAAAACGGGGGCCGGCGAGAGCAAGGGGACAAGAGTCCCAGCGCCAAGGAACGAGAAAGCGCGGGGGGGCGGATGGAGAGGCGAAAAGGGGAACGCGAGGAACATGTTTTTAGTTGGAGGTGTCTCCCGCAGCTCAAATCGCGGCGAGGAAGACCGGTCTCGAGAGGCTAGGAAGCCATGAGGACAGCGTGCAGAAGCTTTCACGTCACTCTCCGTAGCCAGGATTGTGCCGGCTAAGAGTCCTTGGGACCGAAGTATAAAGGAAAGAAGCAAAGGGGCATGCACAGGCAGGGGGGAAGTGAGTGGGTTGTGGGGGTCTTGTTGTGGTGTGTGGGTGTTAACAGGCACAGTTTGGTGGGGCAGGGGACTGGTCGGCCCCCAACAGGGCGCCGCAGGGACCCAGACGGGCAAAGGAAAACGGGGGAGAAGAGCGGCGAACGGGGGAAGGAAGGAGAGGCCAGAGAAGGCCGGGAAGGACAGGTGTTTTGTGAGGCGATTCTTCGGGCCAGCGAACCTCTAGAAAAGAAAATATGTTTTGAAACTTTGGGAAGGTTTAGATCCTTTCAACTGGTAAAGCAGTTGGATCCTAATTTCACACCGGCGGTGCAGGGAGTTGATTTGCTTGGGTATCAGTGAAGTGGGAGAGTCCATTTCTCATACGTTGGAGATAGGTGGCCCTGTTTCAATGGATAAGGGCACTTGTATTATTGTATACTTTTAAAGGTGTTGTTATTTGGGAAACATGAATTTTTAAAGTAATTTCTTTTCTATTTTTGGGTTGTCTTTTAAGTTTGTTAGAAAATCAAAGTCACTTAAAGTGCCTTTATTTAATGTCGTGTAACCATAAACTAACTTTGGTACCAACTTTTTTGGGTAAAAAGGAAGGGAGGGCTCATTTGTAGGGTTACAGTTGAGAGAGGAGAAGAACATAATTTTGTGCAAACTTTTGTTTCAGGAAAAACTTGTGTGTTCTTTGTGAAAACATTTTTGTGTTAATGAATACGAACTTTGTTTCCTCAGTCATTGTCTCTTTGTAACATTTGATGTTTCTTATGTCTTAGATGTAAGTGTTTGAATCTTGCTGCAAATATTATCTTTGATCTTCTTTTCCAGCTAGGGAACATCTTAATCAGCTGTTCTAGTTTCACAGTGATCCAGCTCTGATTATCTACTTCTCATGTGTGTTCCTTTTTACACGTGCTTTTTTGCTAAACCTCAAACTCTGTTTATTTGTGTTTGTCCTTCATCCTTTCCTCTTCACTGCAATTTAGGCGCTCTATTTTTACCTAACTCTGCATGTTTCTTTTATTTCTTTCCATCCCATTCCTTTCTGTTCATTCCCATTCCATTTCCTTCATTCCACTTTTCTTTCCATTGATGTCCCAAAACACCCATCACATCAATTTTGAATGTATATATGTAAATAAGGTTGTGTTTTCAATAAAGGCAAAAGCTCACCTTTCATTGAGGAGGGACTTTGTTCCCACACTATTGCATGTCATTTGCATGCATGCAAATCCATATGCTAACAGTGTTAACCTTCCATGTGCTAGTGTTCATTCCATGTGCTGGCATTCTATGTATTTTTGGCTCAAATTTTGAGATTTCTGTATTCTTATTTTTGTTTCTCTTCTATTTTTACAAGTTTTTTTTACTTCTAACTTGTAGGTTTTTATTGATAGATTAGTTTTCACACTTTAGTTATTTGATTTAGTTTTATTTTTCATTTTCTAAAGTGAGATTAAACATAGTGTATACTCTTCTCTTTCACTTTTGATCGACCTTGAGAATCAGAAATTACCCACCTGATCCTCATTCTAAAAATTTTTGTTTACATGGATAAAACTAATCATTTACCTTGTCATTTAAAAAATCAATATTTCTAAGGAATTTACTTGTTTTTTGTTACGTTTTTTCCCCATATTTGACTTAGTTGATTCAATGTTCTGTATACTTTTTCTTGCGCTTTCCGAGCATCCTTGATGAAAAAAAGCAACAGCAATCCGTATTTTTACATGGAACTTTGTTAATCATTGTATGTGTAGGGTCCAATCCTCATCAAAATCCAGGATTGATCTTACTAACTACATTGTTGTCGGTTTCCAATGCGGTGGAAAACCACATTAAGATCAAGATTTAAAATAACGCATTCATTCACCTATATTTGGCAAGGGTGACTAAGAAGCTAAGGCCCAATCCTTAACTATGGGAAGTATCTAGCATAAGCCTCAAACTCATTGTATGAGTACCACAAGGAACCCCAAAGTGTCAACACCTTAAGTGAACTTTTGTTGAGGAAACGGAAGTGCCCCAATACCTACTTGCCTAAGAATTCCCATGAAGATTTCTAAATGTTGTCTGTATGAGGCCTCTTTTCATTAATTTGATATGGGTATGTTCCTTTGTCTAGGATTATTCTAGAAATTGTACCCCCATTAGACAGAGTTATTAGCGGTGTGTGAGAAAAATCCTAGGGAACCATTTGGCTTGGACCGACTTGAACTATCCACATTCTGTTTCAAATATCTATTACAAGTAAAAACTTTATTGGATTCGTACCCTTGTTTTTTTTCGAACCATTATGGCGATGATGTCTTGGGAACTTTTGGTTTTTGTGTTTTTGGGCCTTCACACTCTTAGGCTCGTTTTTTGTTTTTGTTTTTGGCGATGACACCGAAAAGTGGGGACCCAAGGGAGTGTCCCCCCCCGCGTTCATTTCCTTCTGGGGAACCTGGTGGCACGTTGTATCCACCACCACTCCGCCCTGAGGGGAAGTTTTAGATTGGAGTTAAACATCGAGCCTAGGTTTAGGTTCACCCCAGTATTTTGGGACCCGCGAGGAGAATGAAAAGAGGAACTATTTAATTATACGTGTTACAGAACTCTATTAACCACGTATATCGACCCCAGATACTCAAGTTCCTACCTCCGATTTGCGATGTGAGTCCATCTAGCCCCCCTAGTTTCGCCGCGCCGACGACCCAAGCGGTTGGGTCGGGTGGGTTCCCAGAGGTGGTGGTTGTGTGGGGAGGGTTTTGTGTGTTGTTTTGGGGGTGATTGGTCACTGTCATCTTGCTGAAGGAAGCACTCCTTTTGGCAGTGCAGAGTCTCTCCCGAGCGGTCACCGTGGACCAGTGACGCATCACTCGCAATGTTTGGGGAGCGGGTGCCGATGTCATCGTGTGGGTCCTAGTTCGCTGATGTTACGTAAATACAGTGGCCGAATTTTAGGGGGGGGGGCTAGGTGATACAAAAGAATGCATAGAGGTAGGTTGGGGAAGCAGCAAGCGGGAGCAGTTGACTATCAGTCGAGAGGGTGGGAGCCTGTCCGAAATCATATCCGGTTAGAGCGAATGTATACCGTTTACTCGACCTGTGCCTAGCCACAGCCAACATCGGGGCCTCCATCGATCTCTTGGTGCTCTGGTCCGCGGGGGGCATAATCCAACTTATTACAGGGTGGTCCTGGGTTTTGTCCATGAGTCTCTCTACTGTGGATTCTTGCAGATCCACAGAAATTGATGATCTAGCTTCCACTGTTGGTTTGCGCCAATCTTCCTCCAATTTCCGAGTCGATGCCACCGACCCATTGATGCCGATTCTATCTAGGTCCAATGCTGACCTATCATCTCATTCGATGTGATTTTTCTAGTAACATCGATTTTCCTAACCCGACGCCGATCTTTTCCCTGCAGCTCAAATCAATTCCAGGAACACAATCCAGCATTGTTTTCACACTTTCCATTTTTTATTGTTTCTTTCTATTTGTTTACTGTTTCTGTCTCTCATTTTTAATCAAAATATTGACATATTTACATACCTTTTTCATGTTGCTTCTTTCCCTTTCCTTAATTGAAAATGTGGCTGACATCCACCGAGGGCGCTTTACTTCCCAAACCTACTTTTCGTGTAGTCCAACCCAAATATATTTTTAACAACGTGTCTTTTTAATGTCAAGCATCTGTGTCTCACAGGTTTGCGGCGGGATCGAAGTTGGGCAGACACGCAGGGGCACCCGTCGGGGCTACAACACGTGTCGGGGTTGGGGTCGGTTTGTGTTTGTTTTTTTTTATTTTTTTTGCGCTTGGGTTTTGTTTTTGTGGTTTCGGCAAGCTTTGTTTTCGGTTTTGTGTATTGTTTGTGGGTTGTGTTCTTAATCGTGCAGTGATTCAGTGTGGTGTGTCATTGGTTGTTTGTGCGTGGGGTGTATTAGGCCTTGGTTTTCTTGTTTTTTTTTGTTTTCTTTTTGTTGGGTTTTTTTGGTGTGGTGGTTTGGTTGGTTTGTGGGGTTTCTTTGTTCTGATATTGGTTTTTTTTTTTGGTTGTGGTCTGTTTTGTTGATGTATTTGTCGGTTGTTTTTGGGGTGTTTTTGTTGTAAGTTTCTTTGTGTGTATGTTTTTGTTGGGGTTTTTTGGTGTTTTTGGAGCTTTGGGGGTTTCTTGCTGTGTTTTTTCGATGGTGGTTTTTCTGTGGGTTCTGTTTTTTGTGTTGTAAATCTGGGTTGGGTTGGGCTTTCCGGTGGTTTGTTGTTCGGGTTGGTTTGTGAAGTCCGTTTTGCTGGGCTTTTTTTTTGTTTTGTGTATTTTTTTGACTCTTTGTTTGGTATGTTTTGGTTGGATTTTTGGTATATAGGGGGTGTGGGTGTGGAGTGGTAAGGTTGTTGTGCGTTGTAGCAGGGGTGGGGGGGGTGCATGGGTCATCATGTTGGGTATGCTTGAGTGTGTGTGGTGGTGTCAGGTAACTTTGCTGTCCCACGAGACGTGTCTTGTGGGGGGGTGTCATAGGTAGCAGGGTGTTGGCATTCTGTCAATAGTGTTTGTAAGACGTCGTTACCAGCTGTGTGGGGGTTTGTGACCTGGAAAACCAAGTAACACAGGTGGAGATACAAGATAGAAAGGCAGAAAATTGCGGGTGTGTGATGTGTGGGGTATGGAAAAAGGGTAAAGTGGGGAAGTGCGTCGGGCTGGTAACGAATGGACAATTGACAGTTCGAAAGAGAGAGAGCTTTCTTGATTTCAAAATTGCATTCCTGATCCCCTCTTTTTTTGCAAAATGTTTATTTTATTTATCGAAGTTTTCCTAGTTCTTTAATAAAAATTATCATTCTACTCACTATCATCGGATATTTCTTTATGGATTTGTTGGTGGTTTGCTAACCTTTTCTTGCAACACATTGCTGTCGTGGGATTTTTTGAGGGGAAGAGGCTCAAACATTCACTTTTTGAGTCACCACCTTAGAGAGCTAATCTAACAGGTATTCCTCTTTTACGGTGTTTTCTCCTTTATCAGAACTAAAAAAGAACTGTTTGTTTGTTTTTTATCACATTCAAACAGTTCCGATTTTGTCTAAAAATAATTTATCCATTTGGGAAAACTTTGTTTGCCTGTTTTTTCATTCGAAATCCACACGTTTGTCTTAGTGGCGGAGTTGTTGTGGGTGTGAGTGGTTGGGTTGGCTTTTGGGCTTGGCTTGTTGTCCATTTCTGTTTGTATGCTATTCATCTAGTTTTCTAATAGCTGAAAATTAAATCAAAAATCGGTAGTGACACTATTTCAGTTTTTATTTTTCAAACCCTTGCACACAACGCCAAAATCACTAGGTATAAAAAGCATCAAAGACAAAAATTCCCTCCCCTGGCCATCAACTACTTGGAAGTGACATTTAAAAGATGAAGAGCCTACGCGTACTCGTCGCCGCAGAAAGGCCAGAAGGGCAAGGTATAGTTGGGGTTGTTATGGTATTGTTTCCTTTAGTTTTTCTTCAGGTTTGATTTTTCCTTTTTATGCGCAACAAGCGGGTGGGAGGGGGGTAGTACGCCTATTCCAGCACGTACTGGTCTTTTACTAAAGTGCCTTCGAGACCTTCTCCCAAAACATTCCCTAAACCATCCTAGTTGTGGTTATCTCTGGTAGGTCCTTTCCTAAAAAGCTTCCTAATATTGTCTTGGTTGCTTAAAGCAGAAAATTTAAGAGATAGCACCTACACTGCGGGAAGGGGGGGGGGTCTGTGTTTTGTTGGGTGTTTGGTGTTTGGGTGTTGAGGGTCCATCGGCTCTGTGGAGAGTGGCCGCGGGGGGGATGAGGAAGCAGAACTGCGGGGTTCAACTAGAAGAATGACTCAACGGGCCCCTTCTCGCTTCCTCAAAAATAAGATCACCACTAGGGTGGATGTTTTTTGCGGCCATCCTCCCTCTGGTCTTCCGCGGGACCTAGCGCTATTAGTTGGTTCCCATCATCTTGGTCATATATTCTTCTATCATCTCTAAAGCCAAATTCCATCAACGTCCAGCTTCCCCCAGTCATTCAAAAATAATCATTGCTTTCGGATATTGGAGTCTGTTCCTCGCGTGTGGACCTAATTTAGGCGGGCGCTCCTTGATCTCCATCGATAGCCCTTATGGACTATCTCGTTACATAAGTTTTTTAAATATCTGGAGCGGTATGGTTGTTTTACGCGTTGTTGTGGTGTGTTGGTTGTTTTCTCGCCTGATGGTTGCCGTGCATTCATGGTGGGGGGGGGTTGGGTGGTGGTAGGTACTATGATACTCCATGAACACATGCATAGGCTTTTATAGAATAGTTTAGGTCGTGAATATTTTTCTCGCCGGAACCACGAAGAGGGTGGCGGCGACGTGTGCCGTCTGTTTCGCGGCCCGGTACCACCGACCATGCGAATAAGGTACGAAATAGTGCTTTTTGTTTGCCTGTAGATGCCCGAGCACCGCAGGGGACCGATTTGGTGTTACCTTGTTTGTGGGTTGGGTGGTTGACGATGCCACACCTACTTGGGAAGTCCTCTTCTCGAAGCTTAGTATAAGGGGCGAGCACCTGGGCACCCACAAATGGTTGTTAATTCTTCGATGCCATCCATTACGCCCAGGGTCATACGTCGTTTAGCAACCCCCTTCAACGAGGTAGTTGGTGGGTCCTGTTCGCAGTCCTCCAGTTGGTCTTTCGGTTGATTCCAATGCTCAGCGACATTGACTTCACCCCATCCTCTACGGCGGCAGTAGAGTCGTTTTGTTTTGTTGTTCGTGTGTTGGGTTTTTGTTTGTGTGTTTGTGTTTTGGTTCCCTGTATCGTCACTCCAGCAGTTCACAAAGCCTCTTCAACCTTGTTCTCCCCTCCACATGTCCAATCAAATTACACCCATTTCCATCCCTGCGGATTCAGCAAAAGGGTGGAGGGGCCATTGGGCCACACAGGAGTTGCGAGCGCCATCTTTGGGGGCTTGGTGTTGCAACCACCTTGTCGCATACCCGTTTGGTGCCCGGCGGCACACACCGATTTGGGGTGCCTGGGTTGGCGGGCCCTGCATAAGATTATGTTTTTCCGTGGGTTCGGCGGCAGGCGTCACCGGTGGCAAAAGGTCTCGTGGTTGTGGGGTTTTTTGGTTTTGGTTTTTTTGGTTTTTTTGGTGGGGTGTTTGTTGTGGGGGTTTTTGGTTGGGGGTGTGGGGTGTTGTGCCTGCGTTTTTTTGATTTTGTTTTGTATTTGTGCCATTTGGCTGTTTGGTGGATCCCCGGATAGTTTATAGTGGCGTGGGGTTGGGTGTGTTCCTCTTGTCCTTGTGTGTGGCGCCGTGGAGGACAATATCTGTGTATAAATGAGCCGGTGGCTATGGTCCACGTCTTATAATGGGACACCCAGATCGCCGCCTCAATCTTTGACTCGTTTGTGCTTGGTCTGCTACTATGTTGTTTACTATTTTGTTTTGTTTTTTGAGAGTTTACAGTTCAAAAAATGTTTATGTTGTATCAGGAGGTGTGCGGAGCGGCATTGGCTCATGTGTTGTTTTGTGGGGTCTCGTTTGTTTCTGGGTTGATATTGTGTGTTTGCATCTTCTGTGTTTGGAGTATATTGTTGGTGGAGTGGAGGTGGGTTATGGTGTGGGTGGGGCTGTGCCTGTGTGGCGATTGTTGCGATTCCTTTGTCGTTTGGTGTGGGGAGTTCTCTTGTGTTGAGGGTTCGTTGATGTTGTGGGGAATAATTCGGTTGGGGTGTGTTGAGGGTGGGTGTGGGTGGGTCGCTGTGTATGGTTTTATATAGTTGAAGGGATTTGTTTGTAACGAACGAGGGACTAACAGAATAAGGAAGAGGGTGCGGCTGAGTGTGGAAAGAAATAGTTTAGTTGATTGTAGAAACTTGAGAGTACAATTCGTTATGCAAGGGGGGGCGCTGGTTAACGTAAACAAAGGGCGTGAAGGGAGGAAAAAATAAAAAAAAAAAAAAAACAAAAGAAAAAAAGAAAAAAAAAAAAAAAAAAAAAAAAAAAAAAAATGAAAAGAAGAAGAAAAAACGTAAGGAAGTTTGAAAAAAAAAGATCCACTGAACAAATGCAACAGGAAAACGAGAGCACACAAACGATCCCTCAGTTTAAAAAATAAACGTCCTCAAGCTAACCAATTTTCTCATTAATAACAAACCCTTTCCTCTAACAAAACAATCTCTAACCAACCATAATTAAAAACATCACAACCGACAACACTTCATTCAAACCGCGAGAAAACCCCAGTCCTTGAAAAGATCTTCACTTTTCCTTTTACTTTTTAATCATATCTTCTATCTAGAAAAAATGTTGAATTCAACATATCTAACTTTCCCCAGAAAATACTTATTCATTTTCAAGAACCAACCATGACCATTGAACGATTCATACCTTCAAAATCTTGTCCAAAATTCATTTCTAAAGGCGATCCATCCTGGAAACCTAAATGCTCCCCCAAATCATGCGTTTTGATGTTTTAAAACAACCTTTTCACAATCTTCCCCAAAAAATGATCTTCAGAGTCTCAAAAACCAAACACTCACACGATCACTTCATTTTCTACTGAAGAATCTTCCATTCTAAAACTAAGCCATCTACGACACTTCGCCGAACAAAACCTCCATCACTCCCTAATTGCTGGGATTCCCACATCTTCAGACATCCCATCTTTTGAATATTCCCACATTGTTAGAGAGATGCATCTCCCTCTGCCTCTTTATCTGTCTCTGTCTATGCCCGACAGTGTCATCTCATAATTTCTCATCGTCAATATTCTTCCGATGCTTGAGGTATTTACATATCCCTCGAGCTTCCACCATGAATATACATCTACTATTTTTTTCTTCTCCCATTTTTTTCTGCACATGCCATTGGTAAACTACCGATATTTGGACAACTTCACGGAAGCATCTTCCGATTTTTACTCTTCCATTTCCTTTCCCACAATATTACACCCACATTACTGTATCAAAAGTATCTCCCTCGCAAGGTAACTGCTCCTATCCATCCCACTTCTTCCATCACCGATCCTTTTTACCTATAAGGGAAAATCTAAAGATAGCACTGCCGCTACACTCTCAGTTTCTGAACTAATCCGGAACACCTAAAGTCTAACGTTACAGTCAGCATAAACTTCCTCGCTCCTTCCCCTGAAAAGCTACAATCACTTATGCTGTTGAAGTTGTCACCATCCCCTCAAAAAGGAAAACCCATATTTCAGACGATTATACTTGGTGCTTTTCCCTCAAAAATTCTCTCTCTGCCCTCAAGAAAAGATTGTATTTATCAACTGGAGGCGTATTCTTCTACATACCATCGGGTAAAACCATCATCTCTTCTTCTACAACAACTTCTCACTGTTGCCTTATAAAGTGAATTCACACGACTAGAGAGTCATCACCTCTTTATCAGGACATCATCTTTGTCACCAAAGCCAGGCACCCTCTGTTTCCTCCCGATCATATACCTATTTTGGAGCTCCTCCCTCAAATTAAATCATCATTCTCTAAATCGTATTTTTGTTTTGATCAAGTATCCTTCCTGTTATGACACCCAACTTGTCACATCTTCATCACTTCAAAATATTATCTTAGGAGCTCCTCCTCCATAGAATCATCATGCCTTCACTTTCTCCATCTCAATGGTCCCAAGGCTGCTCCTTCCAATGCAAAAAGTAAAAAGCTCCCTAAAAAATTGTCAAACTAGACATGCACGTTCTTTTAGCTCGAAAGTCCGTGGAGTACAAGAGGCACCTCGGTCATCTCTATCCTCATCTTTTGTCTACCGGATTCTATACTGAAAGTTTTTTTCCAACTTATCCAATCTTCATCACTATCCCTCCTCTGATCAACACTATATCCTAAAAGGACTTAAACCTTCCTGTGTTCAAACTCTTATTTGTGTTTGTGGTTACCATCGCACCTCCGGACATGACACCGAGGGATGTAAAGCCACTTCAATCTTTCGTTCATATTCTTTTGGGAAAGAAAGTGATCTTCTGCGTGGAAAGAAAATGAGGAACAAGTATCTCCCAGTCATCTCAACCACATCTGAGCCTCAACTATCTACTCGAGGGTGCGGCCTCTAGTTGCGGGTGTTGATTCGACTCGGGGGGCCGGGGGGGGGATGTTCTTCACTTCCACCTTCTCAATCGACACTGTCCATATGCGGCCACTGAAAACACACATATTAATAATCTATCATATCATCTACATATCGCAGCCACGGGTGTTCATTTTATAGCCCCGAGGCTTCCTCTTTCCACATCACCTCGAGAACCTAGGGTCTCTATTCTTGTGCTTCACCTCAAGCTCAGATTCTCCTGTTAGTAGAGGAGAGTGTTTAATAAAACAACTTTACCCCATGCTCCAGTCAAATAGTCCTTTTCGCCTCAATATTCAATCATCGCCACGCATCTGCAAGAATTTGATTGATAATCTGCACCCGTATCACAGTTAATTCAAATGAGCCCCAACGGTTGAGGGATGATTTTTGGATTGACTAAAAAAAAAAAACCGTCAACACCAGTTCCTTTGAAGATTCAAACATTCCTTCCCTTTCTTTTCTTCCGAGGATTTGAGGCTCCCCTCTTTACAGATTCAAATCCACAACACGAGTTAAAACGCATCATATTGACGTGGTGCTGCCTCAACATCATTTCCTCACCCATTCCAATCAACTAAATTTACCAATAACGTGTGTCACCCCCGCCCTTTCGCCTCTCTTCGATCTTAAACGATCAGCTTGTAGTTACTTTAGGAACTGTGGTCCTGCCCATAGTCGAGTAGTAAAAGCTGCTTCATGAACTCTTTTACATTGTTGAAGGAAAATCCACTACAATATGATTCCTCAGACACTCCTTGATTTCGTGTATGCATTACTTCCCATCAGCCCTCCATCAATTCTTAAAATATCAGTTATGAGGGAAAAATCTATACTCTACTCCAGGAGATCCTTTTCTTCTCACATGTTACATGACCACAGGGTCTGGCCCCCTCTAAAGGAAACCTTGTTTCTCCGACGAGGCTTACAAAATCTAGAAAAACATGGTAGTGTTATCTCACTATGAGAGCTTCCTCTTCTCTCTTTGTTCCCTCTCAAAACTATGAATGGTGACTATCAAAACAACCTTAATAGCAGCCAGGTCTCTTCATGTCATCCACCAGTGGTCTAACCCAATCATAGACGAACTTCATTTACGGTGGGTTGTATACACCTCCCTATCACCATCACCCGGATTCTCCTCCTAAGGGCCACAACCTATTTCAGCAAGTTTGATTGTCTACAAATCCCACGTTTACAAAACTTATTAGATCGAATCGATGCCATGGGAATGGTTTTGGCCTGGAAGTAAATGAACATGGGTGCATGACCTCATGTCCATTTCCACTCTCAACCCACAATCAAACATTTAGTTTAGGATTTAAACTCTTTCAAAATCCACCATCACTATTCTCGTGACCTCTTCCCATTGAGGAACCATCTTCTCCCTTAGTTCAGAAGCATCATTTGCTGTAGATGGACCCATTTCCATCCCCGTCTAACTTGTTTTAGTCCATACCATTTCCTTACCGTGAACCGACGCCGATCTTCCTGCAGACAGGTAAAATAATTCAGGGAACACAAATCAGCATTGTTTTCCACTTTCCCAGTTTTTTATTGGTTTCTTTCTATTGTTTACTTTTCTTTGTCTATCATTTTAAAATCAAAAAATATTGACATTTACTTACACTTACATATTTTATCATGTATGCTTCTTTCCTCCTTCATTGAAAATGTGGATGACATCCACCGAGGGGAGCTTATCACTTCCCAAATTCCCAAACCTACTTTCGGGTAAGTCCACCCAAACTTCTTTTAACGTGTCTTTTTATGTCCAAGCAGCTGGTGTCCTCACAGGTTTCTGGGATCTATTTTCAGGATCACTCATGTGCACCCGTCTTGTCTACATCAGCTTTCTTTTCCATCTATATCTTCAGATCTTGTCTTATCTCTCAGTATCGAATTTCATTTGGTTCTGGCAGTGTTTTGTGTTTATTTGGTACATTAACTTGGATAGGTTTAAACAATGGCGTGGAAGTCTTGATCTACATTCTGGCAACACTCGGGTGGGCCCAACCAAAGTCCCTTTTGGTAGTTTCATTTATTTCCAGTTTTTGAGCTTGATGTTCTGTTCTTACTATTTTTTGTCCGTTCTCCGTAGCATTTCCTTCCTTCATCTTTCGGTCTTCTTGCTTCTTTTCACTTATAGATTTGCAAAGTTAAAGTTTTCTTTGCCTTCTTTCTTGCAAAACTAAAATTCCATTCCTATTTCGAGATCGATAATCTTTTCCATTTGATTTCAAAATTGGCATTCTTGATCCACCTCTTTTTGCAAAAATTGTTAGTTTATCGAAAGTTTTCTCGTTCTTTAATATAATTTATCATTTCTAACTTCCTCTGGTATGGTTTCTTTATGGATTTGTTGGGTGTTTTTGCTTAACCTTTTTCTTTTTCTTGCAAGCACATTGCTTGTTCGTGGGATTTTTTTGAGGGGAAGAGCTCAACAATGCACTTTTTGAAGTCCACAATCACACCTAGAGAGCTAAATCTACAGGTATTCCGCTTTTACACGTTGTTTTCTCCTTATAAGAACTTACAAAAGGGAACTTGTTTGTTTGTTTTATATCACATTCAAAACATTTCTAATTTTGTCCTTAAAATAATTTCATCGCATTTGGGAAAGAATTTTTGTTTGACCTGTTTTTCATCGAAATCCACCACTTTGTTTCTTAGTGCTTAAAAAGACCTTTTCCTTTGTCATTTCTGTTGTATGCTATTCTCTATTTTCTAAAATAGGCTGGAAAATTAATCAAAATCGGTAGGACCTATTTTTCAAGTTTTTTATTTTTCACCCTTGCCCAACGCCAAATCACTAGGTAGAAAGCAATCAAAACAAAATTCCCTCCCCGTCCTCAACCTACTTGAAGTGACATTAAGAGGAAGACCTACGCTGTACTCGTCGCCCACGCTATAATTCACAGAAGTTCTGGTATATATTGGCAAGCACATCGAATCCCTTTATCGCAGGCGCGGTGTGTGAAGGGGGGTAGGACCCTATATCAACGCCGTACTGGTCTTTTACCTAAAGTGCCTTCGAGAACTTCTCACCAAAAACGATCACTAAACCATCCTTAGTTTGGGTTATCTGAGTGTTCCTGTTCATAAAAAAGCCTTCCCTAATATTTTCTTTCTTAAAAGCAGGAAAATTTAAAAGAGATAATCACCTACACTGCTTGAATTGTCTGTGCATTAGTTAGGTCAATCTTCTCTTTTTATATTTCTGCTTGTTTATGATGATCATCACTCGGTTACAATCTAGAAGAATGACTCAACTGGCCCCTTCTTCCTCTAAGATCACCACTAGTGTGGATGTTTCGGCACCCCTCGGGTCTTCCTCGGGACCGCTATTAGTTGGTTCCTCATCTTGGTCATATAATCCTTTCTATCAGCCTAAAGCAATCCCATCACGTCCAGCTTCCCCCAGTCATTCAAAAATATCATCTGCTTCTGATATGGAGTATGTTCCTCGCGGGGATCCTGAATTTCAGGCGCTCCTTGATCACAATCTGATAGCCCTTATGGACTATCTAGTACATAAGTTTGTTTGAATATCTGATCAGGGACCACCAATCCAACAAGTTTACAATTATACTCATGAACCATCAAAGGCTTTTATAGAAAAGTTAGCATATTTTTTCTCGCCTCGAACCACAGAAGAGGGTGGCGCACTTGTGCCTTCTTTTTCTCTTCCACCGACCATGTCGACTAGTTCTCAAATAGTCTTGCCTATTCCTAGCACCGCAGTTACCTTGACTATTCCACAACCTACTTCTGAGAAGTCCTCTTCTCTAGCTATAATGGGCACACCTGTGCACCCACAAATTGTTGTTAATTCTTCTATGCCATCCATTACGTCCCAGGGTCAATACCTCTTTATGAATCAACCCCCTTCTACGAGTTAGTTGGTTCCTGCTTCTCATCCTCCAGTTGGTCTTTCTTCCAATGCTCTAGCGACAGTGACCTTCACCCATCCTCTAGCGTCGACACCCTTAATAGCCAATCCAGCAGTCAAAATCCTCATTCAGACCTTGTTCCCCACCATGTCCAATCAAATTAACACCCATGTTTCTCAATCCATTCTGATTCAGTCAAAAAGTGTAGGAGCCCACCAATCACAGGCTCCATCTTTCATTCAACCACCTTTTTCTCAACCACTTGTCATCTCACAGCCTATTTATACATAGGCTCCTTCATAATAAATACCTCACTAGGCGTCACCCAAAATTCCTGGTTATTCCTCTTATCATCATGTTAATCAACAGATGAATCCCCCATTGACGCCTTAACAAAATCCACCATTCACTTCTTATATAGGACACACCAGTATGCCTCCTCCTCAATCTGACGTGCTCCAAATTCTTTTTAAGAAAATCGCAGACCGAGAAGCCTCCACCAAAGGGGCTCTTCCTTCATACTCTTTTGAAGAAGTGTGTAATGAACCCATTCATCCATCAATGTATTTTAAGCCTTATCCTCCCCAATGGGAACTTCCTAAGTTCTCAAAATTTCATATTCAGGAGGATCCTTAACAGTACTCGCGAGCATTCAAACACACTTGCTACCTAATAGTCCAGGATCATGAGCTTATGCTCCGTACTTTCCCTATGTCCCTAGCAGGGCCTGCTTTAGACTGGTAAAATAACATTCCCCAACATTCCTTGTTTTCTTTCTCCTAATTGTCCCAGATGTTTGTTGAAAAATTTTCAATAAACATCGCACATAAGAAGTCGATTACAGATCTTTATAACATTCATCAATTTGATGATGAGTCTATTGCAAACTTTGTCTCTCGTTAGAGAGGGATAATAAACCAATTGTCTTTCTCCCTTCCTCAATCTCAACAGATCGAGTTGTTTACTTGATCTTGTGCTAATCATATCTCTTCCACTTTAAGGATCCAAACTTTTCATACATTTGAAGAAGCCTTTATGATGGCACACAAACTTGAGTCCCATGCCATTGAACAAGGAAAGTTAAAACTTCGCTCTAAATCTAAGCCAGATTTTTCTCAGTTTAATAAAACAAACCCTTTCGCTTCTAACAAAGACAAGAATCAGGGGTCTACCAACGCATTATATTAAAAACATCACGAACCGACAACACTTCTAATCAAACACCGCGGAGAGACTCCTCATATTCTTGAAAAGGATTCTTGTCATCTTGATCTTTTACTTTGTTGGGGGAATCATATGCTTCTATCTAGGAAAAAATGTTGGAATTTCACATGATCGAACTTCCCCTAGGGAAAATGACTTATGTCATTTTCATAGAACCAAAGGCCATGACATTGAACGATGTCAGACCTTCAAAAATCTTGTCCAGAAATTCATTGATAAAGGCGATCTCATCCTGGATAACCTAAATGCTCCCCCAAATCATGCGTTTGATGTTTTTAAACAACCTTTTCCCAATCATTCCCCAAAAAATGATGCTTCAGAGTCTCAAAAACCAAACACTCATACTATCAGCTTCATTTCTACTGAAGAATCTTCTTCTAAAACTAAGCCATCTACGAACACATCGACCGAATCAAAACCTCCAGTCACTCCGCTAATTGCTGGGATTCCACCATCTTCAGACATCCCATCTTTGAATATTCCCACATTGTTAGAGATAGATTCATCTCCCTCTGCCTCTTTATCTGATCTTCTGTCTATGCCCGAGACAGTGTCATCCTCATATGTCTCATCGTCAGATATTCTTTCGATGCTTGAGGTATTTACATCCCTTCGAGCTTCCACCATGAATACATCTACTATTGTTTCTCCCATTTTTTCTGCGACTATGCCATTGGTAAACATACCTATAGTTGTACCAACTTCAACGGAAGCATCTTCGATTTTTACTCTTCCCATTTCCTTTCCCACAATAGTTACACCCACAATTACTGTATCAAAAGTATCTCCCTCGCAAGGAACTGCTCCTTCATCATCCACTTCTTCCATCACCGATACTATTTTACCTATTAAGGGAAAATCTAAAGAAATAGCACTGACACCTACACTCTCAGTTTCTGAACTTAAATCGAGACAACTAAAGTCTAACGTTACATCATCATAAACTCCTCATCTCCTTCCCCTGAAAAGGCTACAATCACCTTATGCGGTTGAAGTTGTCACCATCCCTAAAAAAGGAAAACCCATATTTCAGACTATTAAGACTCTTGGTGCTTTCCCTCAAAAATCTCTCTCTGCGCCTCATAAAAGATTGGATTTATCAACTGGGAAGGCGTATTCTTCTACAATACCATCGGAACCATCATCTTCTTCTTCTACAACAACTTCTTCACTGGTGCCTTATAAAGTGAATTCACGGACTAGAGAGGCATCACCTCTTTTATCAGGACCATCATCTTTGTCACCAAAAGCCAAGGCACCCTCTGTTCCTCCGATCATACCTATTTTGGGAGCTCCTCCCTCAATTAAATCAGCATTATCTAAATCGTCATTTGTTTTGATCAAGTATCCTTCCCTGTCTATGACAACCACAACACTTGTCACATCTTCATCATCTTCAAAATATATCTTAGGAGCTCCTCCTCCATAGAAATCAATCATGCCTCACTTTCTTCCATCTCAAGTGTCCAAGGCTGCTCCTCCCAATGTCCAAAAAAGTAAAAAGATCCCTAAAAAAATTGTCAAACTAGACATGCAAGTTCTTTTAGCTCGGAAGTCCGTGGAGGTAAAAGAGGCACCTCTGTCATCTCTATCCTCATCTTTGTCTACCGGATTCTATACTGAAATTTTTTTCCAACTTATCCAATCTTCATCCATATCCCTTCCTCTGATCAAACCCTATAATCCTAAAGGAGTAAAACCTTCCTGGTTCAACTCTTATTTGATTTGTGTGTACCATCGCACTCCAGGACATGACACCGAGGGATGTAAAGCCCTTCAATCTGTCGTTAATATTCTTTTGGAAGAAAGTGATCTTCTGCTGGAAGAAAAGGAGGAACAAGTATCTCCTGTCATCTCAACCACATCTGAGCCTCAACTATCTACTCAGGCCTCTAGTTCTATTAATTCGACCCCGGATGGTCTTCCACCTTCTCAAATCGACACGATCCATATCGCCACTAGAACACAACAATATGATAATCTATCATCATCTACATCTCAGCCACGGGTTTTCATTTTTATAGCCCCTAGAGGCATTCCTCTTTCCACATCAACCTCGAGACCTAGGGTCTCTATTCGTGCTTCACCTCAAGCTCAGATTCTCCTGTTAGTAGAGGAGAGTGTTATAAAACAACTTACCCATGCTCCAGTCAAAATGTCTCTTTTCGACCTCATTCAATCATCTCCACAGCATCGTCAAGATTTGATTGATAATCTGCACCATATCACAGTGAATTCAAATGAGCCCCAACCGGTTGAGATGATTTTTGGATTGAATAAACCGTCAACCACCATTTCCTTTGAAGATTCAAAAATTCCTTCCCTTTCTTCCGAGGATTTGGAGGCTCCCCTCTTTATCAGAGTTCAAATCAACAACACTACGTTAAAACGCACTCATATTGACAGTGGTGCTGCACTCAACATCATTTCCTCACACACATTCAAGCAACTTAAGTTACCAAATAACGTAGTGTCACCCCCGCCTTTCGCCCTTCGATCTTTTAACGATCAGCTGGTAGTTACTTTAGGAACTGTGGTCCTGCCCATTCGAGTAGGTAAGAAGCTGCTTCATGAACTCTTTTACATTGTTGAAGGAAAATTCCACTACAATATGATCCTCAGACACTCCTGGATTCGTGTAATGCATTACGTCCCATCAACCCTCCATCAATGCTTAAAATATCAGTATGAGGGAAAAATCTATACTCATCCAGGAGATCCTTTTCCTTCTGCACAATGTGACATGACCACAGGGTCTGCCCCTCTAAAGGAGAATCCTTGTTCTCCTGACGAGGCTTACAAAATCTAGAAAAGACATTGTAGTGTTTCTCACTAGGAGAGCTTCCTCTTATCTCTTTTGATTCCCATCTCAAACCTAATGAGTATGGTAGACTAGAAAAACAACCTGAATATCAGCCAGGTCTCAGTCATGTCATCACCATTGGTCTACCCAATCAATAGACTAACTTCATTTACGGTGGGTTGGATACACCTCACTATCACCCGGATTCTCCTCCTAGGGCCAAACCCTATTCAGCAAGGTTTGATTGTCTACAAAATCCCACGTTTACAAAAACTTATTTATATCGATGCGCATGGAAGGGTTTTGGCCTGGGAAAGTATGAACAGGGTGTGCATGACCTCATGTCCATTCCAACTCTCAAACCACATCAAAAATTTAGTTTAGGATTTAAACCTCTTTCAAAATCCACCATCACTATTCTCGATGAGCCTCTTCCCATTGAGGAACCATCTTCTCCCGTTAGGTCAGAAGCATCATTTGATGTAGATGACGCCATTTCCATCCCGTCTAACTTTTTTTTTAGTCAATACCATTTCCTTAGGGCCGCTGACCTATAAAACTAATAACAAATCCACTTCCATACCATTAGTCTTCCCTGAAATAGTTGGAGATGACTCTCCTACTATCAACACTATCCACTGTGCAGATGATGATTCTGTCCTCACCTATATGGGGGTAGAGGATTCCTATCTTCCTAAAACCATTCCTTCTAATGCGTCTACGCTTCTTAACGAAGCCACTGTCGACCTTAATATAGGGACTTCTAAAGACCCTCGCATCATTAAGGTCGTCCAATCTCTTAATCCACAAGAGTTAGGAGACTTTACCACTTTTCTTTCCAACCATCGTCAAGCCTTCGCTTGGTCATATGAGGATATGCCAGGACTCAATCCCGATATCGTGGTCCACAATATCATTAATCTTCCAGATATCAAACCGGTTAAGCAAAAATTGCTTAAAATGCACCCTCGAGTAGCCCTTCTTGTTAAAGAAGAGTTGCAATGTTTGCTTTCTACTAACTTCATCCAACCCATTGGTTATCCACAATGGGTTTCAAACGTAGTACCAGTAACCAAAGCTACTAGGAAGATTTGAATGTGTACCGACTTCTGGGATCTTAATCTTGCTTGTCTAAAAGATGATTTTCCTCTACCTAATATTGACCAACTTGTGGATTTAACGGCAGGTCACGAGATGCTTTCTCTTATGGATGGTTTATCTGGATATAATCAAATTCTCATTGCACCAGAGGAACAACATAAGAATTCCTTCATAACTCCTTGGGGGACTTTTTGTTATCGTGTCATGCCTTTCGGTCTTAAGAACGCAGGAGCAACCTATCAGTGAGCAATGACCTACATCTTCCATGATCTCTTACACAAAATTGTGGAAGATTACATCGATGATCTCCTTGGTAAATCCAAACGCCATCAGGATCATCTTTTCACTCTTACACCTCTCTTTGAGAGGCTCATTCGATTTTGTCTTCGCTTAAATCCATCTAAGTGCGTGTTTGGTGTTCTCACTAGTAAACTCTTAGGCTTTATCATTTCTATTAGGGGTATTGAAGTGGACCCCATGAAAATAAAAGCTATCCTTGAGATGCCTTCCCCTTCTAACTTAAAGAAACTCCGCGGTCTTCAAGGATGCCTTCAATCAGTATGTCACTTTATCTCGTAACTGTCGGACCGTTGTCAACCTTTTCATCATCTTCTCCATAAGAATATTCATTTTGAATGGGATGAGCATTGCCAAAATGCCTTTGATGATCTCAAAGCTTATCTTCTTTCCCCACATGTGCTTACACCTCCACGCGAGGGGGAGACATTCTATCTTTATATTTTTATGACTGACCATGCTTTGGGAGCTATGATCTCGCATCAGGATGCTAACGGTAAAGAATAGGCCGTATATTACATCAGTTGCACTCTTCATGAGTATGAAACATGCTATTTTGAAGCTGAAAAGCTGTGTTTTGCTCTCTTCTTTGCAACTTCTAAGCTTCATCACTACCTCCTCAATCACAAAATTTACATTGTCACAAGTGTCAATCCACTCAAGACAATGCATGCAAAGCCTTATCACAATGATCGTATCACTCGTTGGCTCATGCTCATGATAGAATTTGATCTCGAGTTTATCCTGCAAAAATCTATCAAGGGTCAAGTCATTGCAGATCAATTAGCTAATGCTCCTCTTCCAGAAACTCAAGTCCCCCTTGATCAATTCCCCAATGAATATATCCAACAAATTGATTTCGGTCTTTCTCCATTTAAAGTAAAACTCTTCTTTGATGGATCCAAATGCCAGCAATGGGGAGGTGTAGGTTTCGTTATGATTCCTCCTTGGGGTACACCTATCCCAGTCGCACACAAACTTAACTTTAAGTGTACCAATAATATGGCTGAATATGAAGCTCTTGTTTTAGGTCTTCAAAATGCCATTAATCTTGGAGCCCGCCATATCGACATCTTTGGTGACTCTGAACTCATCCTTAATCAAGTCACGGGTGTCTATCAATGCAAAAATGATATCCTTCAAAAATATCACAATATCATTCTCTTTCAATTTCAATCTTTTGATAAATTCACTATCCAAGCTATTCCTCGCACTGCAAATCGATTCACCAATACAATGGCTTCTTTAGCCTCACTTATTCTTCCCTTTACCGAAGATTTGTGACTTTATGTGGCTGTACATCGATTAGATCAACCATCTCATCTCAGGGAACTGACTTCAATCAATGTCGTCACAACCAATACTCAAGATGAGTGGTATCAACACATTGTTGATTATCTATCTCATTCAGTGCTTCCTCCATATCTGACTTCCAATAGTAGAAGATATTTTATCCTACGTGCTAATCACTATACGATTCTAGGTGGAATCCTCTACAAATGTAATTTTGATGGTATTTTGCTTTGGTGCCTCAAAACCCCTGAATCATTTAAGGCTATCCAGGAAGTCCATGATGGTATCTGTGGTGGAAATTTCAGTGGCTTGGCCATAGCTAAACGCATCTTACGTTTAGGCTATTATTGACCTTCTCTTAATCGAGATTATTGTGAATACACTAAGAAATGTGTCAAGTGTCAACAACATTCCAATCTCACACATATCCCAAGTCAGGCTTTGCAACCTGCAGCGGATTTGTGTCCTTTTTTGCAATGGGGTCTTGATCTCATCAGTCTCATCAATCCCTACTCTTCACAATATCATCATTCTATCATTACTGCCATAGAATACTTTACTAAGTGGGTGGAAGTTATTCCTCTTTCATCGACCAAAGCTAAACCCATAGTTGATTTTGTCTATCAACACATCATTTGTCGCTTTGGTGTTCCATACAAACTCATCACAGACAATGGTAAATCTTTCAAAAACGTCGATTTACAGAACCTCTGTGACGCTTTCAGTATCAAACTCAACTTTTCTTCTCCATACTATCCCTAAGCTAATGGCCAAGCCGAGGCTTCCAATAAAACTTTACGTAATATCCTTGCAAAGGTAACTAGTCGATCTGGTAGGGATTGGCATTTACATATCCCTTTTGCTCTTTGGGCTTATCGGACTAGCATTCGTACTCCTATGGGTACTACTCCCTTCTCTCTAGTCTATGGGTCAGAGGTTGTTCTTCCTTTGGAAGTCCAGATCCCATCTCTTCGTGTTTCTCTCAGAAAATTTGTTTCTGATGAAGACGATAGTCAAAATCATCTAGCGCAACTTGATTTGCTAGATGAGTAGCATCGCAATGCTCTTGAGCATCATCAAATCTATCTTGAACGTGTCAAATTTGCTTATAACAAGAACTTGCAACACCATGACTTCAAATTTGGTGATCTTGTTCTTAAAGAAAACCAAAATGTCACTACACTAGAATGGAGTCAATGTGGTAAGTTTGCTCCTAATTGGATGGGTCCGTATGTAGTCACTCATAAATATGGGTCTGGGGCTTATCGTCTGTCTTCCATGGATGGTGTACCTGAAATGGAACCTCTTAATGCCTTGCATCTAAGGCCATTCTACTGTTAAAATCTATCTTACACGATCTTAGTCGCAAAACAGATCTTTCATTCATCTAATAACTAGTCATATATTTTCATAGTGATTCGGAACTATGTGGTTCTCCGCATTATGTATTTTCCACCTTAAATATGAGTATCGCGGCTCTACTCATGGCATTTTTCTTATGGATATGTTCCTCCTCCTAGTAGGGACACCTTAATCACTTCTTCATCTGTCCCAAGTATCTATCTTAATCGAATCTACTCGGGGCATGAGTACGTGTTTTTTATACATTTTCTTCCCCTCTATCTGATCTATCTGGTCTACACTCAGCTTCTTTCAAAAAATCTCCAAAAGCTCCCAAAAAAAAAGGTGATGTCCTAAAAATTCCCAAAAGATAGACTGATCCCTCGAAGGATAGCTATCTATGCATTTTCAAAATGAATCAAAAAGATAGAGACCATGCCCTTGAAGGATGGCTACATTTGAAATACAGACCATTCCCTTGAAGGACGATAGTTTTTTTGCTTCTTAGCATCATTGAAAGACATCCTGTATCGATCAGTCTTTCTATATCTAGAAAACTTCCCGCATTGATCAGTTTGCTCTTCTGTCAAAACAAAAATCATGAAGCTGAGACATAAGACCTTTTTTCAATCATATGGAGAACCCTATTTTCCCAATGGGAGCATGTATTTTGTCCTTTGTAAATTTTGATAAGATAAATACTTACTTCTCCTTCCATTTACCTTCTAGATCTGGTTTACGACTAGCTAGTGTCAGGTTTATTTTAACCTCATATATGGCCTTGTATGCATGGTCTTTTGGTTTCCTATCAAAGTCTCTATTTATGGTCAGTTAGGGGCCTAGCTTATCATTCTTTTTCTTATATAGGTGCATTGCCTTTATTTTCTAACCAAGGTCATTTCATTACATCCTTTACTTTCACGGAGAGCATTTCCCATTATTTTTTATTCATCCAATTAAATTGACATTTAACATGTTAATTTAGTCAAAATCTATCATCTATCTATATTCATCTTATGTACTTTGTCCAAAAAACATATCAAAGCATGTATTGCAAACACATGTGAATTTACCCATCTATTTTCATCAAAATAAAATTAACATCTTAAACATATCAAATCTATCAATCACATCTATCCATCAATCATCTAAAAACGTGTACATCCAAGTCACACTACATCTATCTATATTTATTTCTCATCAAAATTAAATCCACATATCAATCACATCAAATTACATCACATCTATCTATCCTCTATGTCTATGTCCATCAAATCACATCTATTTGTCCTCTATCAGCATATGTCTATATCCATCACACTTACACTACATCTATCCATATCGATTAAAATTAAATGCATGAGTACAATCATATGACACAGAAAATGATGAATCTATATATATACATGAGTGTCTGTACAACAAATAATGGATGGATTTCAATCAAGCCATCTATATCATACATCAAAAATGTCTTCAAATAGAGGCTACATCATCATATTGATATAAAAATATAGCATATCTATATCGTGAAATCCGATAGGTGGAATAGGCTATCTCATCCACCCTCCTCTGGTCCAGGCTATCTCTCCTGGCCATCACCTATCGAGATAAAAGCACCTACTACTGGGGGCCTGCTGCCACCTCGGTCTCTCCCGGTGCTCCCTCCCTCTGATGCCCCACTAGCTGCAACTGTCGCTGATCTCCTCCTTGCACTATAACGGGGCACATCAGGGGCATGATGTGCTAGGGTGTCCTCGTAGTATCTCACCTCGGCAAGGAGAGACTGATAAGTACTCAGGATCACCATACCATGTGCTTGTAATGGCACTATTGGTGCTGCTAGTAGTGGCCCTCCTATGGTTGCACCCTGTGACCCAGACTCTGACATAGTGCCTGTCTCACCATATTTGGCCCTGAGGGCCTCTTTATGTCGATGGTAGCGATCCCTCTGCTGGATCATTATATTTCACTCCTGAAAAACTGTGTCTCTCTCTAGTATTAGCACATCCCTCTCCTCTATCAGAGCTTTAATCTCCTAAAGGGAAACCTGGTGTGTCTACACCAGGGTGGCATGCTCTCCCTCCAGCCTCTTCAGCACTATGGTTATATCCTCCTCGTCGGCGTCTATGGATGTTGGCAGGTGTCATGGTAGCTCTGTAGAATACCAGGCCACATAGCCATCACCCACTCTGGCATCATCATCACTATCTGTAGAAGGTGGGGCCTCCCTCAACGGATCTGCCAGGATCAAAATCGGCAGATCAGTCTCGCTGCTATCTTGCCTGTATGGCATGTAGGTGTTCGGAACTACCTGTACTAAGCCAAACTACCTCAATACCCGTATAAATAGGATGCACTCCCACATATCTAGCATGCGGCCCCTAACCACCCTACTCTGTCTCAACCCCACCAGGTGAGCCTCCTGACCAACCCATGTCAGATATACCCGATATGGTCTCCAAATGACCTACTTTGGTGTCAGTGTCCTAAAATTCTCAGCATACCACTCCGTAGATCTCCCTGTATCTCCTGGGGCCATGTCGGCCCGCCATCGCTAGAATCCATAATCAAGGGCCCCTGCTGCTGCTAGCATCCATGGAAGCCCGGATGGCCTGATCACTGCTATGTGCTCATATGCCCAGCAATGGAGCACAAAACTAACATCGATGCCTATCCTCCTACCGGTGGTGTACATCCATAACTCATAATATATCTGAGCTATCAGGGCATCAAAAAACGCAAACACCTATCTGAACTATAGGATGTCACAAACACAGTCTAGTAATAGCAATGGAAATCTCCCACCTCCTGAATTTGGCAGAGAAAAATAGGAGATCGCCATCTGAATCAGTACTATCCATCTGCTCCTAGCATCATCCTATCTATAATGAGAGGCTGTCCTCACCACCCCAGAAACTATCTCTAAATCATGTACCATGTCCCCATATAATCGTCCTAGGGCCCTCTACTGCTGCTCTCACGAAATAATCTCAATTGGGTCCCCAGTGATCGGTAGCCTCAAGATCCTATATATATCCTCGTGGGTGATGGTCATCTCACCCATCTTGAACCAAAAAGTGCAATTCTGGCTATCCCATCAGTGCTTACATCAACTCTACATCTCGTGGCACTCGTCGGTAGTACCGAAAGCCCCCGAGCCCAGCTAGCTCTAGGTGACGCCAATCCGCGTCAGTCACATCAGGGAGAATGGTCTCTAGAAGCTCGGGAATAGTATCCCACATATGCAAAGCCTCTCATGCCTGCATCACACGACACCATGAATAGTGTTAGCTACTCATCCACATCCAAATATCACAAAAAAATACATTCTATCTTCTTAAATCTAAACATTGCAATCAGCGTCAATTGAGTCAAATCGACGTCGATCCAATTTAGTCGATGATGATTTTAACAATCGACGTCGATCTAACTAAATCGGTATCGATTTTAACAATCGACGCCAATTGCAAGGCCAAATGCCCCACAATGCTCTGGCCCCTCGTTTATCTAGTTTTTTATTAAAAAAAATTGGCATCCTAATATGCTATTTCATGATAAAATTATATAGGGAAGTTTGAGTAGATTCACTTACCCCCAGTCGTGTCCTCTTCCACTTATGACTACTCCCAGAGGCTTCCATGGTGCTCAAAACCAATTTTTGACTCTCTCTAAATCAATCGTCACGGTCTAAATAAATCATTCACATTTTCTCTTCACATATTTATATGGGCTCGGTACGGTCAGCGCCGATTTGTGTGGTCGGTGCCGATTTTTTTGGTCGGCAACGATTAATTTGGATCGACGCCGATTTATACCTATTTTGGTCGATTGGTTGCATTTTTGCTTCTTCACCTCGCTTTCTTCCATCTCCTAATCTTCTAGCCATAGTGTTGATGCTTGGATTATTTATCTGGTCATTACTGTGCCCTGAGTGTTTCCTTTTGGCACATACTTTTGATATTATCACCCATTTCGAGCCTTCTCCCTGTATAGGGGGCACTCACATTTTTGGTAGCTTAGAGTTAACGCGTCTATAGGCACTAACGTTGTTTGCTTTGCAGACCGTCTGGTTGTCCCTACTAATGTGTCTCTCTTTAGGTGCTAACTATTTTACAACCCTCCTTACACTCATGGGTCTGTAGGTACTAACGTCGTCTCATGTGGAGACCGTCTAGTCTGCCCTACCAATGTGAGTTCCTTAGGTTGCTACCTTTTTATTTATTTTTGTGCATCATTAATGATCAGATCTACTCTAGGCATCTAGTTGGGGCATCCTGCGTTTTCATCTACCTTTTTCAAACTTGGGATTGGTTGCTCTTTCGGGGCCCATCCCATCCCTAGTTTGAGGGGGATCACGTCATCACTTTTTCTTCCTTTCTTCCAACTCCTTGTTTTTGTCTCACAACTTTGCTTATCGCAAGTTACTTAAAAAAAAGGGGCAAAATGTAGACACCTAAAATTGGTTACCCAATTTAGTGTCCCCCGCGTGTGTTTTCCTTCTCGGGTAACCTGGGGCACATTTATATCACCACTTCTCCCTTAGGGTATTATTTAATATTTGATCCCCATTATGTTTTACCCATAGATAATTAAATATTAACTATTTAATTATACTTTTTACATATATCTTAACCACTTATCTACCCCATATCAATTCCTAACCTCCGATTTCTATTTTATCCATCTATCCCCCCTATTTCTCCTCCTCCCAAACCAAGCAGTGGGATATTTCCCGTATTTGAGGTGGAAGGATCACATTCATCTTTCCAAAAATCACCCCTTTTGGCCATTTCAGGAGTCTGTTCCCTGATCAGCGCCAACCAGTACTCAGTCGACACCGATTTTTCGGAGCAGCACCGATTTCATCTCGGTTAGCACCGATTACAAATACAGGGCCAGAATTTAGTTTTGGTTAGACAAAAATAACGAAAGAGAGTTTTGAGCATCAATTCTGAGCATTATCTATCAAGCGAGAGTGAATCCTGTCTAAATCAATCCCTGAGAGGAGTACCGTTACTCTGCTCCTACCACATCGACATCATGAGCCTCCATCGATCTCTTGGTGACTTTGTTCCTGCATCCAGCATAGGTGGAGCCTTGTCAGTATCCCTATGGCTCTTGCAAATCTAGCAGAGATCGATGATCTAGCTTCCACTGTCTATTTCTCAATCTTCCTCCAATTTTCCCAAGTCGACCCCAACCGTACCCAATCAATGCCAATTCTGTCTAGTCGACGCCGACCTATCTCAGTCGACACTGATTTTTCTCAGTCGACGCCGATTTTCCTAATCGATGCCGATCTGCCTACGGACAGGTAAAATAATTCAGGGAACACAAATCCAACATTGTTTTCACACTTTCCCATTTTTTATTGGTTTTTGTCTGCTGTTTACTTTTCTGTCTGTCATTTTTAATCAAAATATAGACATTTACTTACATCTTTTATCATGTATGCTCCTTCCCTTAATTGAAAACATGGACTGACATCCGCCGAGGGAGCTTATCGCTTCCTGGACCCGCTTTTTGGGTAGTCCACCCAAATATCTTTTAACGTGGTCTTTTTCTGTCAAGCATTTATGTCTCGCAGGTTTCTGGGATCTACTTTGCAGGATCGCTCATGTGCGCCCGTCTTGTCTACATCGGCTTTCTTTTCCATCTATATCTTCAGATCTTGTCTTATCTATCAAGTATCGATTTCATTTGAGTTCTTCAGGGTCTTTTTGTTTAGTTTGGTACATTAACTTGGACAGGTAACAAGTGCGGAAATTCTTGATCTACAATTTCATCACAAATTGTACTTATTCAAACTTCCTCAAAGTTAAAACCTTGTTGTTCAAACAAAGCAAAACTCTATCGAAGTTACGGAAAGTACTTTTCATCACCACTCATACATTCCCTTCTTATTTTCACATTATTTGGTCAAAATGGAACACCTCGAATTGCTTCCAAAAAATATTCCACCACTTTTACACCCACTTAAAACTATTTTTCTTTAAAAATAGGATTTAAGTGTTGAAAGGGTGTTGGTATGTATGTAGACACCAATTTTTGGTATCCCTTGTCCCTCATCTCACATTTTCTCCCCTTCATCTTTATTTCCTATATACATACCTCTCTTCCCAAATTCAATTAATCCTTTTAATTTCCCACCTTAATCCCATCCTAATCATAACCTTAATTTATCTTCCCTAACCATCCCTAATTAATCCTAAATCTTCATCTAATACATTTATCTTCCCTAAATGCCTTTTTTTCCTCTCTAGGCCTTCATTTTATAAATTTTACCCTCTATGTTCCTTTATTTAATGTTTTATACCTCTCACCTATCCTTTTATTCTTCCTAAGCAACCCTATCTCACTTTTACCTCCTGAAACCCTAATCTGGCTTCATAAGGGCCCTTTACATTGAGCTGATAAATCCTCCACCACCCAAATGGACAGACCACCATAGTCTCTGGTGACCCATTAGTGTCACTGTTGACCCTATAAATATTCCCATACCCCTCCTTCTTCAAGGATGAAATTTTTAAGACTTCAATCTTTCTTGTGATTTTGCCTTGGTTTCTTGCTTTTCTTTACAGTTTTTATCACCATATTGGAGCTACTTTAGAGATCTTGTACCTCGCCCAAGGAAATTTGAATTCCTCTCTCTCTCATACATTTTTGAGTCCTCCCTTTCCATTTCATAACTTTTCCTTATCATCTTTTTTTACAGGTCCATCAGTCATCTTGGAGCTTTGTTTTTGCATGAGTCATCTTCCATCCCATTTTGTAAATCATCAATTATGTCCATTTCTATTCATCAAACCATAGATCACTCCCAGTTTTCATCGACCTAGTTCTCATTTTTTGGCTTTATGTCATCCATCTTGTCCCCTATCTAATTTATAGTCTCACAGTCCCTCAGAATCTATCAATCTTACCATTTTTCTCACCTACAACCTTAGATCTCATCATCATCAAATCCAGTCACCACCGATCAGGATCAGTCACCATCGAACCTATCAGAAATTCTTATTTTCATTAATTTTCTCACATTATTTCTATTTCTCTCAGATCCAGTTTACTTACATCATCCCCAATTCAGTTCTAGGTCTAGGTTAGCTTCAGAATAGTACTTTCAAATCTTCCTTTTTCTGCATCTCCTTTCTGTCTCTACTACCCCAGTCATTGTCGACTATGCTCTACAATCTTAGGTCACCGTCGACCCACCCAGGTTTATTTTGGTTTGCATTCAATTATATCATATATGCATTCTTAATTCATCTATTGGATCTCATCTTTTTGTTTCACTTTGTATTTAGCTACATCATATCAGTTATTTATCATTTATTTTATTCATCTTTTATCAAAAATTGGGTTAACATCCATCCTAGGAAAATCTCACTTCTTGGGAGTGACGTTGACAGGAAACCCACCCATATATCTACTAATCATTTTCTTTGTTGAGTTCTCTTTTTTGTGTAGGTCATCAAGCTCGTTGCGAGGAGAGTCTCTCTTTTGCCCCTGTATCCATCATCATATCATCTAAAGGTACCTTAAACCCTCTCATAGTGGAGGTTGTTTTTTTCTTTGTTACCATTTCAATAATCTAAAATAGGGACAAGAAAATTGGATCAACATTCTGGCACGCCCGGTGGGACCACCCTTATTTGGTGAGTTATTTTATTGACTTTCACTTTTATTTCCATTTTTCATATTTATCTTTATGCTAACCTTACGGATAGGGGCTTTGCTTACTTGTTCACTTGGCAGAGTACTTGATTGGATCAACAATGTGTTTTCTTGCTTAAAAATAAAAACCAAATAGGAAAATAGTGTTGTCTAGGTATTCTTCATTTTTTCATATTTTCTCCTTTTATATTGTATTTCTTTTTTTATTTTTTTTATTTCATCAAACTTCATATTTTGATTTTGGGACTTAAAATTAACATTTTCATTCTTTCTTGACAACATAATCTAATTAGGAGGTGAATTCTTTGCACACACATACAAAATGCACACATCAACTTACACATCATAAACATATTATTCCATGTGGAACTATTGGGATTTCATCACCCAATAGGAAATCCCCTGCAGTGTTCTGATCATGTTAGAAATGTTTTGGCTTTTGGTATATTTGTTAAGTGTCTGACACCCATATCGCTACGGTGCATGAAGTGCGGGGGTAGGCCCCAATATTAGGCCTTGTACCAATATTCATCATAGATCTGGGCCTCACATACCTTTTTTTATATCGAGAAATCCATCCAAAAAAACGTGAAACCATCCATAGTTTGGCCATTATTAGTGTGAAATCATAGCACCCCAAAATGACTTATGGATCTGCTTTTCTAAGGTAGGGTCTTTTGGCGTGATTTGCATAACATTGGATCATTCCCCAAGTTGTGGGACATGCAAATGGGAATGATCCTCTAGAGAAGGATGGTTCCTCTTCCTAATCCTAGCCACTAAGCTACTTCTAAGTGTAGGAAAGCTACTATCTAATCCTAATCTAACAATTCCAAGGAGACCAAGGAGAGAAAGAAAACTATGAAAATAAAGAAGAGCCTACACTACAAACAACGATACACCAAGAGAAGGGAAAATGTTGATCATCTATCAGGGAAACTACCATGGAAACAAAGAAGAGGAGAGCAATGGAGAGGATGGACAAGTAGCAGTCACATGACCATAGATGGACTTCACACAGAAAATGTTCCATTAAACTCCCTGAAAAACAATAGCTCCAAAACCTACAAATGACATTCAATACATGCACAGATATGCAAATCTGCAATAATGAGAGGCACAGAAGAAACAACCAAAAATGATGCAAAGGATGGACAAATGCATCACAAAAACATGTTTTTATTGCTCCAGAATTTACACAGTGCACCATTAAATTCATGGGTATAGAGGCAAAAAATGCCATTTGCTAGAGCAGGGGAGGAGGTTTCAAACTCCATTTTCAACCCTAGGGAAGAAATAGAAGGGGGAGGCAGAGAAGAAATTTGAACAGAGTTTCTCTATGCCCAGAATGTCGTCCTTTTGAAAATGTGCTTCTGTTACAATATATAGCAAAATGCGAGAGAGAGAAGAGGGAAAAAATGCGGGATCCTTCTCCAACCACTTTTCAAAATACGCATTTAATTCTTCATCTATTGATGGGCTCAACCACTGAATATCAATGCCTTCTGCAAATTCACCCACAATATGTTACTTCTGCAGTTTCCAAAGAAAATGACCCATACTTCATTAAATATGGTAGTTGAAGAGACTGGATTTTGAGTTAATTCCCGTGCCAAAACGCGCTTTCCATTTTTTACCTCCCAAATCTTTCACAAAAATGCAAAATTGAATCCTTCCATGGCATAAAGAGAATCTCCAGATCTTTCCAACGGTACCAAGATTGTCGTAATATTTGGAGCTCTGGAGTCAAAAGATATGGCTCTTCAAAGTTTTTCCTTTACGTTTTCGTACAAAAACAACTTGGGCAAACAGCTTGAAAACTGGGTCTCCTTTGAAATCCGGACTTGGCAGTCATTTTAGACTCAAAACTCAGGTCGAGTCATAACTTGAAAAATACATAGGAGTTAGAAGGATTTCTTTACCTTTCTGTGAAACACAGAAATTCTCAGAAAACCCCCGCGTTTTCCAGAAGCTCCGCCTTTTGAATGCTGCTTGACCAATGCCCCTGAAATCGTTTAGTCTGAGATCACAAAAGGTAGTAAGTTAACCGCAAAAATAAGTTTGAGCTTATCTTTGGTCTCACACAGAGACGTTTAAAGATTCAAAATTCCTGTCAAAAAATGATGTAGAGTGAACCTAGGGCGGAAACACGTGTGTATATGCTGATGTGCGTGATGTACCTGCCATAGGTTAGATATGAGGTATGTGTTTCCACAAAATATCATCATACATTGTTGTTTATGCACATTGTTGTTGTTGTTGACTGCAATGCTTCTCATATAGTCAGACAAAGAGAAGAGGATCAAGTAGTTCAAATAGGCACATGTATATATGTGTAAGAAACGCATGTATGTAGAAATGAAAAGGTAGAAAATAGAAATATGAAAAAGGTAAAAGTGAACATGTGCACCTAATCCGTGATGAGTAAAAAGGGGTGAAGAAATAGATAAGTGGAATAAACTGTGAGTATCTCTTTGGGTGGTCTCAATGATCACTCTGGTCATGAACCTAAAAAAATGACAACCTTTTGGAAAGAGATTGCCTTAACACCCCTTCTCTTTAGAACTTTTATATTACTTTTAAGTATTTAAAGCTCATGTTAAAGGTGACCTATTTACATTTGCCTTGGATCTAAAACTATATTAAACATTAATAAAATTTCACTTATTTTAGTTATTACTCTTTTTATAAAATAATAGTTGACTTTTTAACCCATTTATATATCCTTTAGTTACTTTAAAAAATAGTATTAGGTTACAATGGCATTATGATAAAAAGGTGATTTACCACATCTTGAATAAGTAGAATGACCCCCCAGCAGAGAACAGTGATGGAACACAAGCATAAAGATAAAATGAGAAATAATAACAATGAAAAAAAACCTCAATCCTATCTTTAAGGGATCCTTGTTAGAATGGGCTGATGAAACGCTCCCACAATCTCTTGAAGGAGTCATATCCTTGAATGTTTCACTACCATGCTAAAAGTGACTTTCGATGATACACAAACAGTGAAAACTAAGTATTTGGAAACACTGTCAAATGATTCCTTTAGTGACCCCGAGTATCACTCATGACGATCTCTTTTGAAGAGATTGAAGCTTGAAACTAATTCTGCTATGAATCTTTGCAATATTGTTATGTTCCACTGACACATGAATTTATGACATTCATGTTGTTTTCAATCTTATCTGCCTGTGTTAGTGTCATGCATTAGCAGTTCTACTAGTTACACTTTTTTGCCATGATAAATTGAAATTTTTCCTTCTTATCATTAGAACCATGAAGCATCCTATCAACTTTTTTATGGGTGGGGGGTATTGAGCCAAATGTTTGTGATTGATGTGTCACCAAAACACCAAAAGTATATGTTGTTCTAGGAATCTAATGGTTGTTCACCATAAAAAGGGGGAATCTCCCTATAGTTAGTGACTGATAACCATTTACCTCTTCTAGCTCCGAGGACTCACTCTGACCTTCATGGATGACCATGTTGCAAACTCAAATTTTGGCACGAGAACATGTTTTTTTTTTCTAAATGATGAGTTATCAAAAGAAATAGCACAGTGCATCTCTCCAATGGAGGTTTCTATATCCCCGGAAATTATGGCTTCCACTCATAAGTGACAAAACAAACTTATCTGATATGGATTTTTTCTCTTTAGTGCACCTCTGAAATTTCAAGTCTACTGTGATGCCTGGAAATGGATATTTCCAAGTCTACTAAAACACATAAGTCTTTGTTCAAGGATTTATTAGCTTTGTCCTCTACTGGTTGAAAAAATAGCAATGAAGAATGTTTGAGAAAATAGGCGAATTGGATTCTAATCGTCCCTTTCACCTTCAATTGTTGATGTTACCCAAGCTTACAATTTTTTATTCACGGGGACCTCAACCTACAAACTTGTACAAGTTACAACCTCAAATTTTAAAGTAGTCAAGGTTCTTCTTCAACCTCATTCTAGTTCAAAGGCGATAATCAAATCTTCTTTATCCACTTTAATAAACCTTGTGTTTCATCCAAGAATCTTTATTTCTTGTATTATTGGCATGGGATCCAAGCTCTAATAAATGGATGGATCATGAAATTTCTTTGAGAAAATATTTGACAAAGTTATTCGGCAGAGCTTTGGGAGCAAATGGAGAGATGGTGGGATCTAATGAGCGAGAGAATGCCATAATTACCTTTTAAAGAAATAGAAAAACAAGTGAGGGGGTGGGGAAAAAAAAATCCCCATTTTCCCTTTGGTTTTATGACAATAGGTGCAAAAAAATGTGCCTAATTGGCGACCAAATTTTCGCATGTCTATTCCTGTGAGCCTAACTTAAGGAGGGGGCTAAAAATTAGCACCTAGAGGCCGAAAACTGATTGATTTGAGTAACCAGGATTCTAAAAGGGAGTAATTCAATTGGTTGATGGTGTTACCTGGTTTAATAACACTTTTTAAAGGGACAATTACATTTTAATTAAGCATGTTCCCTACCCTCACAGTGACATAGTTTAATGCATGTGGAAATAGATTGGGAGATCATATCAAAATGGTACAAAGGGGCTTAAGAAGTGTCGTTGGGGTCATATAAGTTGACCAAATGCATAATGGGGGGAGGGAAATATTATTTTGTCCAAATTTGAATTTAGGAACATGTACCAATTAGTGATCAATATAATTCTCCTTCAACCTCAGGTTTCCACGTTGGATTAGACAAGGTTTCCACTGAGTATCGAATAAAATGTTCTTGATAGGAGTGTTGTGCAAGGTCATGAATTTTGATGCTAGCGATGAGTTTCCAAGTGCTTCCTTATATTAATATGCATGTAAAATTTTTTTTATCAGAAGATGAGTCTAATTACTTTATCCTTTCACTATCCACAGTTAATTTTGCATCATAACTTGGTTATCGGGCTTGATGTAAATACATGGATTAACTGCCTGATTTTGCCTTAATGTACAAACCATGGTACAATTGTACTAGATATGATCTGTTTTCTCTACCATTATTTGACATAAAAACTCAATTTCCAATGATATATTTTTTGGATCATAACTCATTTTGGATCTCTTGGAATCATTCCTTGAAATATAGGTGCTTTTTATGGTGCAGGCTCCTTCAGGCCCCAAAAACCCATTTTTGGTGCATTGGCTCCTAAACCTTTGAAACTTTCCAAATTTTCCCTAAATAAGTTCCTTGATGTTATTGGCTCCTAGATATACCTCCATGATGAAAACGAGTCACCTGCACTACTCTGGTGATGATGAACTTGGCTTAGAAAGGCTGATGAAATCCCTTTCTAAGTTTGATGAAAATTTTCCTTGAAAATTGTTGCTCCAACATATTTGAATGATTTTTCCTATCCTAAATCACCTAGGGGGACTGATGAATTCCACATATGTGTTAATTTTTGGAGATAAATTACTTCACAAATAGCATGCTTTACAAACTTGTACATTTACACAGGTTATGGCATCAGTCGGCTGACCGAAGTCGGTCACCTAGGAGCAACCGGCATCGGTTGGGTAACCTGCATCGGTTACTTGTGCATGAATGTTTTTATTTAAGTTATGGGATTAGATCCAAACTTTGATTATAAAGGTGATCTAAAAGTTGTAAATGCATAGCTAAGTTTCCCTAAGTTTGTATATGATTGTATAAGCTAGAAAGCTAGGGTTATAAGGTAGAATCCATAAGAGTTGAGGAAGAATATTGTTTCTCCTTGGTTGAGATGATGAAGAAAAAGAAAAAGAAAAAGAAAAAGGTTTCATGAAGACAGAGATTCTAGGGAGACAAATTATACAAAAGGAAATTGCATGTACATTTGGATGGTGAGAAGAGGATAATGTCTTCTATTGTATTTCCTATGTATTTTTTTGTCTCAATGTAATGGCTTGCATAGAATGTAAAGCACATATGGTTTCTTCTTGTAAATCCATATGTTGTTATGAGATCTTGTATCCATGAGACCAAGTTGTATTGTTGGTCCATAGAGATCTATTATTTTATCTCATTGGATAACTTGTGGGTACGTGACAATATCCAAATATTGTAGAGGAGGTTGTCTTCTTGTTTGCACAGGTTGATGCAGTTATGGAGGAGAGACTTAATTCTTGATGCACAATTATGGTTGCACATTGGTAAACCCATTTGAGAGGTCTTATTTGCAAATTCACATGAGAGCTTGGTTGCACAGTTCATAGATGCAATAGTTCCTAGTTATGTAATATTTGTTGGTGGTTTGGAGGCATGGTTATAATGCACTCATGTAGATCCATTTAGAGATCTAGAAGAGGAGATAATCTTGGAGAGATGCATTGTACTCTTATGGAAAGAGTTTATTTGTACTCTTTTTTATTATATATATTGATATCTCTATCTTTGGTGGATGTAGCCCACATTGGGTTAACCATGGTACATGTTGCGTTATGTGTGTGTACTTTGTTTTGATTTGGATTTTCTAGTATATGCTTCCACTGTTGTAGATTTTGGGGAATTTTCTACTTCCGCATTTGCATGATTTGGTTTTTTATTGAATCATAACACTATTCCATAGTCAATTTTTTCCAATAATATGGACTATTGAAGGAAAAGACTGTACTTGACACTAAGGGTTAAGTTGATCTAGGAGGTGTCTTGGAAAGGTATGACATGAAAAATTTGACATTAGGGTATAGTTGTTCTATTTTTCAGGTGAATTTTTCCCATGCAAAAACACATGCCAACAAACCTATTATATCCCCATAACATCCCCATCTAATACCATTATTAGTGCCCCTATCTAATCATCACAAGAGTCTCATTTGTTTTCCCCTTCATCTAAACAACATAATCAAACTTTACCTCTTATCTCCACCTCCCATGTCCATGAAAATTTCATCACTTCATAACCCCATCCTTCTGAATCAACCCAAACCCATCAACCTCCTCTTCAAAGTGTCTTTCATTACATACCTCCTAATAAATATGCTCAAACATCTCAACCATCACATAACTATATCTCAAATCATCCCATAAAAAATCAATCTAACATCCCCATCATTCAACAACCGACACAATCCAATAAATCTTGTTGCATTCCCATCTCCCAACAAAAACCTATATCCCAACCTATTCAGTCACAACCATTCAACAACATCTACCTTTATTAACCACTTCCATAGACACCTATCCATCCTCAAACATATCAACTTTATTCTCATCCTAACCATTCCACTTCATGTATTCCACAACCTCATCCTTCAATTTCTCATCCCCATACATCCAATGATCTCATGCATAAGTTATTAAGTAGAATGGCTAACCTTGAAGTTGTTACCTAGGGATCCAAGACCACCTTCTTCTATGAACAGATTTGTAACGAACCTATTAAGCCATCAGTCTTTGTAAAGCTTTATCCCCTACATTGGGAGCTACCAAAATTATCTAAGTTTAATAGCAAGGAGGACCCACAACAGCACCTTTGTGCCTTTAGGCATGCATGTTACCTCATTGCTCATGACCAAGACCTCATGCTCTAAACATTCCCCATGTCAGTGGCTGGTCCTACGTTGGATTGGTACAATGGATCCACAACACTCATTATTTTCCTTCACCAAACTTGTGCAACTATTCTTAGAACATTTTTCAATTAATATTGCACGTAAAATCACCATCACAGACCTCTATGCTAGTATACAGTTTAACAAAAAATCTATTACAGATTTCCTCACAAGGTGGCATGGCATAATCAGCCAATTTTCTCTTTCCCTTCCATGGAATGAATTAATTGAGCTCTTCACGCGGTCTTGTGTGAATTATATTTCCTCTACTCTTCAAATATAATCATTCTAAACCTTTGAAGATGCATTCACCATGGCTCATAAACTTGAAATTCGTTCCCTTGAGCAAGGCCATCTCAAGCTTCAATATAACAAACCAAAACCTAATTTTACGAAGTCATCCATGCATAATGATAAGACTAAAATCATGGCCAATTTTATCATAGTCAAGTCTTCATCCACATCTACATCTCACACCGAACATCCACAAAGGGTTCCTATACCAAATTCCAATTACACTCCTCTTGGAGAATCATGCAACTCCATTTTTGACAAATTAATAGTTGTTCACCTCATTCAACTTCCTCCCATCCAACCCTTTGATGATTCATGAGCCAAACCCACATGGTATCGAGAAGAGTATTATTATAAAAACTACCAAGTCCATGGTCAAAACATAAAAAAAATTGCACATTCAAGGATCTTGTACAAAAACTCAGACCGTGGTAATATTTAGTTAGAAAATACCAACGCACCACCCAATCAACACTTAGACATTTTCAAACAACCTTTCCCCAACCACCCACCTAATAATAAAACATCTCCTTGGACATCCCAACCACCCAATGCTCACATTATCAACACCCTAAGGCATGAATCAACTTCATCACCTCCACCCATCATCCCTTCACCCACTGATCTTGTATCTGCTTTTATTTCTACCACTTCACCTAGAATATATTATACATCTGCACCTATCCCTACATCTATTTCACCTATCACTATTACACCTATGCCTATCACACCTACCACACCATTCATATCGATACTCACTACCTCTCCATCCATATCCATATCTAGTCCTTCACCCTCGCCTATATTAAAACCTATCTCAACACACTTATCACACATCCTCAAATCTATAACTACTCCAACACCCTTATCTTCAAACTCTTCTACAACTATGTTTATGCCTACATCGATATCTGAGCCCATGTCCACATCCACATCATCTCCTAAGGTATATATTACGCAGACATCCTCACATAGCACAAGTGATATCCCTACATCACCCACAAGTTTAATCACTCCTACAATAACATCCCCAATATCCACACATTCTCTAACTCCTAATCTCATTAAACGTATCATCTAGAAACCTCTTCCATCTTCAATACCCACATCCACAACAAAATGTACATCATTTGATTCTACCTCAAAGGATCCCCTAGTTGAAATCATTATTATCCCTGCCAAGGGAAAACCATCACAACAAAAATCTAAGAATCTTGGCATTCCTATTAAAAAATCCCTCACTCCTCTACACAAACAGTTGGAGCCCCCTCCTCCTAAATCTTATCATCTTAAATAATCCAATCCTTCATCTTCAATCTTAGGTGCACCTCCATCTATCTTGGGTCTAGGCCTTTCATCCACTCATATTCTCTAATTAAATTCTGAATAAAAACCATATGTCATTTATTCCAAATCAAAATTCAAGCCGAAACCATCCAAAAATCCTATCATCACTAAATCAAAATCAAAATCATCCACTTCCTCCTCTAAGTCTAAGACCAAATCACAAACTTCTTCTTCTAAGTCCAAATCAGAATCAAGGACTCCTATAAATCCTCACTAAAGCCAAACATCCATCTTTCCTTCATATACCATTCTCAAATCCACTTCATCTACAAACCCTTCTCCAAAAACCCCTATCAGTTCCTTCATAAAAATCTTTCAACACCTATTTCAAGCTTTTGTGATCACCCTTCCACCTATCAAATCCTTCAAATCGTGTGGTCCAACATTGTCATTGTTTGATTCTAATCTCATTTATGACTATCATTGTGCTCTTGGACATGATGCAAAACACTTTAAGGCCCTTCAAACTATAATACATAATCTTATTGAAGAAGATGATCTCCTCATCAAAGAAGATCATCCTCTAGGGAATTTTTTAGTGGTGAATATTCGTAATTTGGTGAATATTCCATTTTAGGAAATTTTGAAAAGGTGAATTTTTCGAAGTAGGTCAATGTAGTGTTTGCCTAGAATTTCTAGTATAAATGTTTTTAGGGGTTGGCTTTGCCTACCATTAAAAACTACTCCTTTATAAACCTAGGTAATTCACCCAGTAGTATACTAGTAACTTACTACTAACTTACTGAGGTACCATCTAAATTACTTGTTGACGCACGATAAGAGAAGGTGTTGATGAGTGACAAATAGGGTTTTCTAGTGTGTGACAAGGGAGGGTGTTGATGCGTGACAAGGGGGTTACAAATGTGTGACCAGGGAGGGTGTTGATGTGTGATAAGGGAGGGTGTTGACGCACGAGAAAGGAGGGTGTTAACATGTGATAAGAGGGTTGTAAATGGTTGAAAGGGGGAGCATTTTTTGGTGTCATGTGATAGCAGACCTTGTTGTCACATGATACCAAAAAAATACTCCCCCTTAAGAAATTGACAGGAAAAAAATTGACTCAGAAATCCTAGAAAATTCATCTTTCCGGCAAAAGTTGTTCTAGGTATATTTGTCGCAGATTTTCCACCTCCAATTTACCAAAGGCATCTTAAAATGAATCCTTTCATCCTTTTCCATCTACTAGTTAATCCACCTCCCCTCACAACTCTTTGATCAAATCTCCACCACCAAATATCTGTAAGTCCCCCCACTCATCCATGACCTTCGTTGCCATTCCTCCTCCAAACACCACTTCTCCTAAAGAAGTCCCCCCTCTCTTTATCAAAGTTGTTTGGATCATCACTCATTCTCACCCTCATGATTTCCAACCACCTACTCAATCTAAGTCAAAATTTGTTGTCACCTTTCACTCTAGTGATCCTACTTGACCCCCTTCATCATCAAAACCCAAATTTTCTACCTTAGCTACCCCACAACCTACTTCCATAGAACAAAGTATTGTGAAAAAGATTCATCAATCCCCAGTCAAGATGTCACTCTATGAGCTCATCTAAAGCTCCACTTGATCATAGACAAGATCTCATTGAAAGTTCTAAAGCGAATTCCTACACCTAGCAATGAGAATTATCCTTTTGTTGCCCTTGTTAGAGCACATGTTTCACTTCTGCCACCATATATTTTGGTAACTCTATGAAATTCCCATATATATCAACTGAGGACCACAATCTCCCACTTTTCATCACTGTGTGCATCAATGATGCATTCATCTGGTGTTCTATTGATAGACAACTGAAGCTAACATAAATAGCATCTCATCCCACACCTTTTATTAGTTCAAACTCCCTAACTTCATTGTCACCTCACTCTCCTATCATCCTTCACGCTTTCAATGATTGTTGTTGCCCCAACTTTGGGCACGGTTCATTCTTCACATCTGCATTGGTCAAAAAAAATTCCTCCATGAGGTCTTCTGATATCATATAGAGGGGGATTTTTAATACAATGTCTTACTCCAACGACCATGGATCTGTGCACCATGCATTGTTTTCCTTCCACCCTCCATCATTACATCAAATACGAGCTATGACGGGAAATTCCTAAACTCTCCCTGTAGACACTCCCCCATTCAAAGCATGTCACATGACTTATCGACATAATGACATGCTTATCCCCAAAAAATATTCTTATGAGGCGTCCACTAGTTCATTTGTCTCTACATCCAAATTTCCCAATGATGATTCTATATACAAAGTAATGGATCATATCTTGTTAGGGGAGTATTGCCTCCTCACCCTCAATGCTCTTCCCATGCCTAATCAACATGGTAGACCTGATAAAGCACCATTGTATCAACATGATGTTGGGGATATTTTTTCTTTTGGACCACTTCATCTTCGAACCAATATCATATATGGTGGTGTTGATCGACCTTCTTCTCACATCAACCCTCAACCACACACTAAGCCTTACACCAATGGTTTTGAATTCCTTTACAATAAATCCATTGCCTACACTTATCTCTATCATTGTGCATTGAAAGGATTTGGTATGGGGCGTTATGCACAAGGCATGCATGATCTTATCATTGACCAATTTCATAAGCCCCGTGATAAGTTCAGATTGGGTTTCAAGGAACAAACCATTCCAATCTCTCCCACACCTTCTTCATCTTCATATCTTATGCACATAAATCCCTTATCCATTTCTTCTCCATCCCACCAACCTATGGATACAAATGACATCATATCCATCTCCTCTAGATATTCTTCTAATCTCAACCATTACTCTTGGGACCAGATCACTTATCAGTGAGAAGGTGAGACTAGGTCCCTCCCTTTTCAATTTCCTAATATGGTAGAGGAATATTCCCCTACCATTGACATTCTTCAATGCACCAATCACAACTCCATCTTTTCCTACATGGGGGTGGAATATTTCTATCTTCATAAGACCTTACATCCTAACACATCCACTCTTCTAAATGAATTGTCCATCGATATCAACATAGGGACGTCACAAGAGTCCCACATCCTCAAATTGGTTCAATCCCTTAATCCACAAGAGCTCCAAGTACTTTTACCACATTCCTCTCTAGACATAGTCAAGCCTTTACATGGTCCTACATTGACATGTCCGGGCCTCGATCCTTCTATTATTTGCCACAACATCATCACCGTTCTCTGATGCTAAGTCTAGTTAAGCAGAAACTTCACCGCATGTATACATCCTTGCGTTTCTCTCCTTTTCAACGAGGAATCACAATGCCTCCTTTTAGCTAACTTCATCATTCATATCAACTATTTGTAATGGGTTTCAAACATTTTACCCATTGCCAAAGCCTGTTGACAAGCTTTGTATCTGCATTTACTTTTCGAGATCTGAACCTAATGCTTGCCCTAAAGATGACTTTAATCTTCCCAAAATCGATCAACTCATTCAACCTCACCAGTTGGTCATGAGATGTTTTCTCTTATGGATGGATTTATATAAGTATAATTATATTCTTCATTGCACCATAGAGGACTAGCATAATACCTCTTTCATCACTCCTTGGGTGTACTTTCTACTATTGTGTCATGTCCTTTAGTTTGAAAAATGATCATAGAGCCACCTATGAGCGGGCCATGACTTACATCTTCCATGATCTTATCCACAAGACTGTAGAAGAATATGTTGATGATCTCTTGGGTAAATCTAAGCATTGACAGAGATCATATTTCCATCCTTAAAACCCTCTTCGCATGCTTCTTATCCAATTCTTCCTTCATCTAAATCCAACCAAGTGTGTGTTTAGGATTATTGACTGGAAAACTCCTTGGGATTCATCGTATTCTATTAGGGGTATTAAAGTTGACCCTGCACAAAATCAAAGCCATCCTTGAGACACCCTCTACTTCTATTCTAAAGCAACTTCACAATCTTCAAGGCCCACTTCAATCATTCTATTGTTTCATAGCATAACTCTCCAACCATTTCCAACCCGTTCACCATATTCTTCGCAAAGACATCAACTTTCATTAGGATGACAGCTGTCAAAAAGACTTTGATGATCTCAAGCAGTATCTTCTATCCTCACATGTACTCACACCTCCACATGAGGGGGAGCTTTTCTATCTTTATATCTCCACCACTAATCATGCTTTGGGTGTCATGTTGGCACACTGCGATAAGCAAGGTAGGGAGCAGGTCATCTATTACATCAGTCAAAACCTTCATTATTATGATACTCACTACACTAAAGTTGAAAATCTATGTTGCACCCTTTTCTTCACTATCTCCAAGGTTTGCCACTATCTTCTTAATCATAAAACCTATGTTGTCAGTAGCTTTCATCTTCTCAAAATGATGCACTCTAAACCTTATCATAATGAGCTCATGCTCATGACTAAGTTTGACCTAGAGTTCCTTTCTCAAAAATCAATCAAGGGCCAAGTTATCGCTGACCAGTTAGCTGAAGCCCCTCTTCCTGATAGCCATCTTCCTCAAGAACAATTTCCTGATGAATCCATCAACACTATCGATCACAAATTTTTTCCCCTCAAAATGACGCTTTTCTTTGGTGGATCTAAGTGTTGACAAGGGGGATGCCCAGGCGTCATTATCATTCCTGCTTGGGATACTCCTATCCTTATCGCTTATAAACTCAATTTCAAATGAATTAACAACAAGGATGAGTATGAATCCCTCATCTTGGGTCTTGAAAATGGTGTCATGTTCAGCATCCAAATCCTTGACATTTACAGTGGTTCCCATATTATCATCAATTAATTCAAGGGAATCTATCAATAAAAAAATGATGTCCTTCAAAAATATAAGGACATTGTCGAATTTCTTCTTAAATCCTTCAACTTTTATACCATGCAAACCGTCCCTCGGTCATCTAATCATTTTTCAGACACTATGGCATCTATCACGTCTCTCATCCCATGGAAATAGATGAATTTAAGATTTCATTTTCTCAATCAACCATCTCATGTCCATGAGCTTCCTCACATCAATCATATTGATATGAATCCATTATATCTCTGGTATTCTCAATTTTTTGACTATCTTTCTCAGTCTCAACTTCCCTCTGACCTATCCAAAAATGGTAGGATCGCATTTCTTCAACCCACCAACTGCTATGTCATCCTTGGTGGTATCCTCTATAAATGTGGGTTTGACAGTATTCTTCTTCGATGCCTAAAGTCCTTTGAATCTATCTGCATTATCCAAGAAGTCCACGATGGTATATGTGGTGGACATTTTAGAATTTTTGTTGTTGTCAAGCGTGTTCTCTGCATGGGTTATTATTGGCCTTCTCTTAATCAATATTGTTGTGAATATGTCAAGAAGTGTGTCAAATTCCAACAAAATTCTAATATTATCCACATTCCTAACTAGGCCTTACAGTCAACTCAAGATCTTTCACTTTTCTCACAATGGGGACTTGACCTCATTGGCCTCATCAATTCGTGCTCCTCTCAACACCATCATTCTATCATCATTACAACCAAGTATTTCACCAAATGGGTGGAATCCATTCCAATCGCATCTACAAAAGCTAAATAGATCATTATTTTTTTCTATTAGCACATCATTTGTCACTTCGACGTTCCTCATAAAATCATCATAGACAACGGAAAGCCCTTAAAAATATATATATCTCAAGAATCTTTGTGACTCTTTCAATATCAATCTTATCTTCTCTTATCCATATTATCCTCAATCTAATGACCAATATAAATAAACTAACAAAACCCTTAACAAGATCCTTACCAAAACCATTGATAAATCAGGACGTAATTGGGATCTTTGTATCCCCTTCACCCTTTTTTCCTATCAGATAAGCATCCACACCTCTAAATGTGTTACTCCCTTCTCTCTTGTCTACGGCTCTAAATTTTTTCTTCCTCTTGAAGTCCAAATCCCATCGTTGTGTGTTTCTCTTCATGACTTTGTTTCTGACGAAGACTATCACTAATAACGTCTAGCACATCTTGAATTTTTAGATGATCATCGATTAATCACTCTTCAACATCATCATGTCAATCAAGATCGCATCAAACGTGCCTACAAAAAACATCTAAAGGAATGTGACTTTAACATCAGTGACCTTGTTCTTAAAGAAAATCAAAATGTCACTACTTTATAAAGGAGTCAACGTGGTAAATTTTCTCCTAACTGGATTGGACCTTATATTATCACGTAGAAGTATGGGTCTGGAACCTGTCGTTTATCTTCCCTTGATGGTAAACCGGAAATAGAAACTCTTAACGCATTACACCTCAGACCTTCTACTATTATCATATCTACTAACATGAACTTAGTTATATCAATTATCTTACTTCCATCGTCAACCCCTTCCATCTTTCTTCATAATGATTTAGAACTAAGTGGTCTACCATCATTATCCTATCTATGACCTTGAATATGGGCACCACACCTCTACTCATAACATTTTCCTTATGGAAAAATTCCTCCCTCTAGGTGGGAACCCTGCAATCATTACATCCATATCCTTCTTATCTACTTATTAGAACCATGTTAAGGGTCCATAGGTGTCACTTGTACATCTTATCATCCCCTCCCAAAAATTTCTACCTAGTTATCCCGAACTCTTTCATAAAAAGTTAAATTTCTGGATGCTCATATTAAAAGCTATCTTACCCCAAAAAATACTACTCCCTCAAAGGACAGTTGTTCAAATAACACAAATTGTCAAAAATATAGATTGATCCCTCAAAGGACAACTATCAAGTATCCTATCATCTAAAAAGAAAAAAAATTCAAATATCCCAAAGAAAAAAGTAAAATGTAGACCACTCCCTCAAATGATGGATACCATCTTATATCATAGCAGTGAAGGCTTGCCACATTGATCAGCCTTCTATATTCAAAAGCAAGCATCCTAAGAAAGATACCTGCATTGATCAACTTTCTCCTCTGTAGAAAACTTCTTGCATCAATCATTTTACATCATATTTCTCAGATCTGGGGCATAGACCTAGGAACAACCACATAAGGAGAACCTATCCACCCTCGTATGAGTCACATCTAGAACCTTTTTTTGTGACAACATTAGGTCTATAAGTTAATCTTCCATATTTTCCCTCATGATCTTAAGTATGACTAACTAATATTAGTTATGTACATTAACACATGCTACAGCTGCAAGTGCATTACTTTGTTTGGTTCCCTTTCATATTTACCCCCAATCCAGTCCAAAGCATTTAACCTACATACACTCCTTCCTATGAATAAGTGCCATCCAAACCTTTTGGTCACTTTCATTAAGTCGCACTCCTTTAATTAATCCATAACATATAGTCTAATCTCAAAAAATTGCATCCATCATATTTTTTGACATCACAACAATCTATGTCATATCATCTATATTTAACCCAACAGTTATCTATCCATAGCCATCATATTTATTTACCATATATATATGCCTAATCTATCACATCACGTCACATTTAAACATCCATGTTCTACTCTAGTATCTAGCCCATATCATAAACCATCGCATCCATCCAACATCTAAATCAAATACTCACATAGATCATCCCAAAACATGTATAAACCTTGACAAAATCATATATATATATATATACACACACTCATCAAAATATGTATATACATCCATGATAGATCTTTATGGGCTCTATCTCAAAATCTATACATCAAAAATCAGTATACCATGATTCTCCTCTAGATGCTAAGTTACAGATCAGATGCTCTGAGCTCTGAGCCTTTTCCCCTCTAGGGTAGGTTCCTACACCTCTCTTTTCCCACCATCCTCTCCTCCATCTAGACTTGGATCTCACCTTGGCTACAACACTATAGTCATGCTCCCAGATGGTGTGGCTCATATTGAGCTCGTTGCTCTCCACTCCCCTACTAGATATGTTACATAACGCAACACATATGGTAGCCTTGATGTCACAATGCACTCATAATAGCGTGCCTATGCACCCAGTGCCTTGTACTGGTCTAGTGAAACACTCGGTAGGGCCATCTGACCAATTCCCTGAGAATTTTTTGGTGCCTCACTGCCTGATACTCCAACTATGGGTCTAAGATCTCCAAATCTGGCCCTGTATGCCTCTCTTGGTGCCAACCCCCAAACTTAGAAACATGCCCAAAAAAACGAAAAATCATTAAATAACTTTAAAACTAAGCTAAGGTTTAGGCACTTATCATCCTTCAGATTATCTGGTGCTTCCTCGTTGCTCCACTGGCCTCCATCTCGCTCATAATCTCAAATATATTTCTCTTAGAAATCTCTATTGTCAAATCACACACTAAAAATGAGCTCCATCGGCCACCTCCACTGCTTATATAGGTCACCGACCTCGGTCACCATTGACCTAACCCTAGTTACCGCCAACCCAATCCAGTCATTGTCGACCTAGCTATAAATGTTTTATCCTTGTCCTCTTCCACCTAATCCTTCTTTTAAATTATCTTTTTTTCCACTTTTGACTTATGTGTTGTTCATATCACACTTTTATTTATCCCCTTGGGCTTATCTTAATCTCATCTTACATCCTTCGTCACATCCACCATATTGATTTATGATCATCTTCGTGTTCCTCTTAGGGTAAAATATTTCATCCTAAGCCCACCATTATGGCCATCTTTTATCCTCGTCCTACCCGGACACATATTTTTGAGTCCTCGTGTATGAAGGATGTTTCCTTTTATTCTCCCCCCATATGTTTTCAAACCATTGTCTTGACCATTTTTCACATTTATTTGCACATATTTTGATGTCTACCTTATACCATTTGGTCTCAATGCTTGTACATCCATAATGCAATGATTTTTTCTTACTCACAAATCCATAGGACATTGTCGTCGTCTCCATTGAGGCCATACTTTGTTCCCTACCAAAGTGATTTCAAAATCACCGCCATATTTTGGTTTTTATTTTTTTATCCCTCCTCACTTGGGGCATATTCTTTCATAGTCTTATTTTCTCATCCTTTCCACTCTTTATCCTTTCATCCATCTCTTTAAAACTTGTGATCGCTTCCTCTTCATCTTATCGATCCCTAGTTTGAGGGGGAGCACCTCAGTTATCACCATATTTAATTTTCATTATCTTCTATCACTTCTCGTTTTTGTCTCAAGGATTTCCCAACACAAACTAGTTAACAAAAAGGGGCAAATGTAGACACCAATTTTTTGGTATCCCTTTTCCCTTATCTCATGTCATATCTCCTTCATCATCATTTCCTACATACATACCTCTCTTCTCAAATTCAATTTATCCCTGTAATTTCCCACCTTAATCCCATCATAATCACATCCTTAATTTATCTTCCCTAACCATCCCTAATCATCGTTAATTAATCCTAAATATTCATCTAATCAATTTATCTTCCCCAAATGCCATTTTGTCCTCTCTAAGCCTTCATTTAATAAATTTTACCTTCCCTTTTCCTATATTTAATGTTTTCTACCTCTCACCTATCCTTTTATTCTTCTTAAGCAACCCTAGCTCACTTTACCCCCCCCCCCGAAACCCTAATCCCACTTCATAAGGACCCCATGCATCTAGTTGATCAATTTTCCACTGCCTAAATGAACGGACCACCGTAGTCATCGGTGACCCATCCGGGTCATCGTTGACCCTATAAATAGGCCCATACCCCTCATTTAAGGATTTAATTTTTGAGACTTCAAGCTTTCTTGTGGTCTTGCCTTCATTTCTTGCTCTTCTTTGTAGTTGTTATCACCATCTTTGAGCTACTTTACATATCTTATGCCTCACCCTTGGAGATTTTAAGTCCTCTCTCTCTCTCTTACATGCTTGGGTCTACCATTTCCATTTCATCACTTTTCCTTATTAGTTTTTTTACAAGTCCATCAATCATCCTGGAGCTCTACCTTTGCATCAATCATCTTCCATCCCTTTCTGCAAATCATTGTTTCTATCCATTTCTATTCATCAAACCATATATCACTCCCAATCTCCTCAACCCTATCCAGTCGCCATCAACCTAGTTCTCATTTTTTTAGCTTTCTTTCATCCATCATGTTCCCTATCTTCTTTATAGTCTCACAGTCCCTCAAAAATTTTCTATATTACCATTCTACACACTTGCAGCTACAAATTTTATCATCATCAGATCCATTCATTTTCAATCAGGATCAATCATCATTGACCCTATCATCAGTTCATATTTTCATCAATTTCTTCACATCCTTTATGTTTCTCTCAAATCCATATTCCTGGCATCATCCCCAATTCAATTCTAGTTCCAAGTTAGCTTCATAATAGTATTTTCATATATGCCTTTTTCTGCATCTCCTTTTTGTCTCTACTACCCCAATCGTTGCCGATTGTGTTCTGCAGTCTTAGGTTGCTGTCAACCCACCCAAGTTTGGTTTGGCTTACATTTATTATATGATATCTGCATTCTTACTTCATCTATTGGATCTCAACTTTCTATTTCAGTTTAGATTTTGTTACATCATATCAGTTATTTATCATTTATATTATTCATCTTTTATCAAAAAGTGGGTTAACATCCATCCTAGGAAGTTCTCACTTCTTGGGACTAATGTTATCAGGAAACCCACCCATCTATCTAATAATCATTTTATTTGTTGAGTTCTCTTTGTTGTGTAGGTCATCAAGCTCGTTGTGAGGAGGATCTCTCTTTTGTGCTCGTATCCATCATCATCTTATCTAGAGGTACTTAAACCCTCTCATATTGGATTTTCTTGTTTTCTTTGTTACCATTTCACTAATCTAAAATAGGGACAAGAAAATAGGATCAATAACATATTCATATTTTTAGTGGTAATCTTAAACCAACATTGGGACATTTCACCCCTAGGATAGTTTCATTTCATGGTTGTTACATTGCTCGCATTGTACCAATCCTTTTTTTGATATTTACATCTTGTTTCTTTGAAACTTGATCTAGGTATTGGTGTTATATTGTTATGATGCTTGCATTATATCAAACATTTTTGGGTACTTAGACCCTTTTTTCCTAAAATAATTGATTTGATATGTTGACAGTGCATTGTTACACTATCCAATTTGGCATAAATCTCTTTAGGTATTCCTTCCTTGAATATCCCATATACTTAGAGATTTGTCACTTTATCATTGTTACGCCGCTCATTTTACCTTGGATTTCCTTGTGACGCTTGTTTTTCCAAACTTACTTGATTATCAAAATAGTGTCATTATGATGTCTATTTCTCTTAGGTTTCCTGTCAAGACTTATGTCAGAACCCCCATCCTTGCAGGATGTCTAGTTTGTATTTGTTATGCTTCTCAAATCAACATGGAGCTTCCTTCCATTTCAAGGAGTTCAATCAAACAATCTAGATCTAGGAATTCAAATCTAATGACGCCAACCATGACTAGATATGTTATAGTTCCTCATGCTTATGAAAATAAGGAACCCAGTTTATCTTCCACTTCTCCACCTTCATCTCCTAATCCATTCTATTCTTATGATTCTCCTCAAAATTTGAAGTCTCATCTAATCAACTTCCTTCTACACTGTGGTTAGTCTCCCAAATGAACTCTTACTCCATTGAAGATCTGGGTCAAACTATATTCCTTTAAGAAATCATCCAAGACAACCCCTACATCACAATCCATTTATTTGCTACACATTCCCCTTCTTTTATTTTCACTAAGAAATATTCTAGAAAACTCAATGCAAAACTATCCTAAAAATAAATTTAATTAAACTCTCAAGACTTTTGAATCCAAATCTACTTCGTCTCTTGAGTCATCTTCTTCTATCAACTTCCAATGTCTTCATCTCTATCATCAGACATCTTCTAAATCTGCAACACTTTTTGGACCTCTTCCATCAACCCAATCTTCTATCAGTAATTCACCACACTTTCTAATTGATCTACTTCAGAATGAATAAGAAATCAGTGAGTTCATGAACTTATATGATTACATTCCTCTAGAAGATCACAAGCAAGGATTCAATTTTGACCTCGATGCATACACACATCTTGGGGTGGAGGTGAGTTTTATATTCCACAAATAGAGGAAGATCCTAAGATCATAAAACTTAATCCTCCTCTTGTTCTTCCATATTTATCTTTCCCTTTGCATGATAAAACATGAGGGTTTATCCTTGATCCATATTCTTCGCTATCGTCACTCCATCAATCAATACATATCAAATTTACTCAATCACAATCTCTCCTTGGGTCACCTCCTAGTATCCCATTATCTTCTATCTGTGGGTCACCTCCTGGTATCCCATTATCACCTATATGTGGTTCACCTCCTAGTAAACCATTATCTTCTATCATTGGACTTCCTTCTAGCCCATTATCTTCTATTTTTAGGTCACATCCTAACATCCCATCATTGTCTATTTATGGGACACCTTCGGGTATCCCATCCTCTTCTATATATGTGATACCTTCAAGTAGCCCATCATCTTTAATCATTGGGCTTCCTTTTAGTCAATCATCCTCTATCAATGGGACACCTCTGGGTAGTACAGCATTTTCTCCCCTTGAGTTTTTTTCTATCCCATTACCGTCTATCTTGGGTCCACCTCGTGGTTGCATATTACCTTCTATTCATGGGCCTCCTCCTAGCCCAATTCCTTCAATCCTTGGACATTATCATCTTCATCCATAATATCATCCCTCTATTAATAATTGTGGCAAGCCCGCTATCATCCATAACACTAATTTTCAACATCCTTCTTTTTCTCCCACTTCCAGGGATTAGCAAAATTATGTATTATCTTATATAAAAACCCCACAGTTTCTTCATCGAGCTAACATCAAAAATCCAAAGAGCTCCAAAGTTCCAAACAAATCCAACACCCAAAAATATAAAATTCAAACATGATTCAATAATGCACACCAATGCAACCATCAAGTATGGCACAAATTGAAAAAATCTATGGATAGGGAACTCAAGATCCAACATATAAAATCCATGTTCCAAGATAATTCGCATTCACTTATCAATTATGAGCTCACAACGATCATTGAGATTGAAGATAAGATCACTTTGATATAAGAAGAAACTCCTAGTCTCCCTCATCAAATAAATCACAAACATCATTTTCATATCCTATCACATAGAGCGACATCATTGGTCCCAACATCCCATTCATTCATCTTCATCGTCTTCTCCCTTCATATTTTTCTCTTCGCAAAACTGTCAAAATATTAAAACATGAGAAAACATTACAAAAAAATAAAAGGTACAAAGATCAAACATTAGAATCAAGTATTGCATACACATGGATATTATTTCCTTTCTTTTCATCTTCCTCTGCAAATCACCCACCATTTACATTGCTTCGGTGATCTTTTGGCTGGTCTATTCGCACTCATTGTGTGACATTTATCTCTACAGTATTCATTTGACCTTAGTTCTTCATCACCTTGGTAAATTAAAAAATGACTGATCTCTTAGATATCTTTTCACTATCTTCATCTAATAAACTTGTTAAAAATAAATTTTAGACATATGTGTTGACACTAGCCAATGTCGTCATCACAATCACTTCCACATCCTTCCATTAAGCCATCAGTGGTTCTTAACACCTTATCAAAACAAATTGAGAGAACTGAAATCAATTTTTAGAAAGTAAAATAAATCAAAGAAAAACAATAAAAATCAAAAATCAAGATCAAAATCTAAATAAATCTCTTTCTTGGGTCATTTCCAGTATCTATATCAAGGCTATGGACACTTGCCTAGCAGTAGAGAAATGTTAAGACTAGAATCAAATACATCTTTGTTAGGGTTATGAATGTTTGGTTGGCAGTGGGGCAATGTACGAATCTCCCTCCACCCTCCATTCACAAATCACCTTTCAAAATAGATCATTCCTACACATTGGCTAGTTTGTCTTCACTTGTTGTCTACCAAATCTTCCCTTCAAGAAGTAATTGATTTCCACGTGCACACACTAGATATCTATGAGAAAATAGGGTTAGTATGTTACTAAGTATTGTTTGGAACTTTTTCAAACTCTTACTTTAGTTCTTATTTTGTCTTGCCATTTGCGCTTTTGGCTCATCACTTTTTCATTGCGAGCCTTCTAGCTACATTTTCCATATCCTTTCATAACATTCATTATTTTTCCACTTCGTTTAGAACATCCATATGTATAAGATTTCCTTTTTACCATGTTTGAGGTAAACTTTGTCCCCATTTCAATAATCAATCGTGTCTTCTTTCTATCATATGTTTCTTGGACTAGTTTGCATTGGGGGCATGTTCACTCCTTATTAGCTCTTCAATTGTCTTAAGTTCATAATCTTTTTGAACCTTATACCTTCTTGGCCTTGAGTCGGACTGATCCTATTCTTATATATATGTGTGGGATTCTACCCTTGTATATTATCACCTATCACTAGGGAGCATCTTGGTACTCGGTTATTCATGTACATACTTTTGGAAAAGCTTAAAAAATCCAAAAAAACATTCACAAAACCTTTGAAAATCCTAAACATACAAAAATCACAAAATCCAAAAAATAGTGAAAAACTCAAAAACACTAAACATTGGAAACTATACTCCAAAACATCCTACTTCAATGCTTGCTTATTCTAGTGTATGACATGTGGATCATCTTGTGATATTCCTTCATTAACAAAGTTGGTTTTCTTGTTATGTCTATCTTCCCTTGCATAAATCATTGCTCGAGGCAGTTTCATAGTGCACATTGCTTTTTCATGGGACTTCTTTGTCCTCCGTATACTCCCTTGCATGTATCCTTGCTTGGGGCATCATTTCAACCCATGTCATATAACATTAGCACTTAGTAACTCAATCTAGATAATAAAAACATTGGTACAACTTTCTTACATGTTGCTTGTTTAATTTTATATGTATATGTTTATTTACTTGTTTTCCTGCTTGTTTACTTTCTCATATTGTATTTGCTTATGTATTTTTTATTTGAGTAAGTCCCTTTAGCATAGAACAAAAATTAATATTATGTATTTTCATGTCATTTTACCCTTTTGTTGCATGCTTATGTCAAATAAATAGCTACTTCCAAGCTAGATGGTATTTCAGCTACGTCGTGATCTTCCCTTTCCCTGATCTATCTTATCTTCCATTCTAAGTCACTTTCTATCTATCATTTTCTTCCATCCCTCCCTCCTTTTTTCTTTTCCATGAAGAGACTTGGGATTCTATATGAATCAATTTGAACAATGGCCAACCAATCCCAATTTGACTCCCTTCCATCGTTATGACCCCTTTTTCTTCTATAGGATATGTTAACAAAAGCATACCTTGTCATCAACAACATTGATCTTGTGAACTTACTAAACAAAAGATTTCATACTGTTATATTCATACTTGTTATATCGTCATCTATCTCACCATTGCGATGGGATTTTCCACCATTGTGGTATTTTCTCTTCTTATTTTCGAGTGTCCATCGACCTCTTCTATCATCCCATTGACACTTGTTAGAGCATCCTCCATCCTACTAATTTTTCTTCTACCCTTACAAAATTTAATTGTTTGTAATTGTCTACTATCTTTGAAGTGGTGTCGCTCATGCTAAACCACATGAAAGAGGGGAAAATGTAGACACATAAATCCAACTACAGTAGTTTTAACACTAAAATTGTACTTCTTATCCTATTCTTCTATTCATTTTTTTTTATAATTAGCGTCTTTTCTTAGTTAGTTAGCTAACACTCCTCTTCCATCTCGGTCAATTAACGACACTTTGTTAATTAACTAGTCTCCCCTTCACTCTAGATGCAAATTAACACTACTTTGTTAGTTATAATCCTATTTTAATTGATTAATTAATTGGTCCAAAATTTATTAAACAATCTTCTAAATGAGGATTTACCCTCCTATTGGGTCATTCCCCCTCCCAGAGTCATTTAGATTCCATCATTCTTCTCTCCAACTCGGCTTTTATAAGCCTAGGTTGGTCTATTAATCAATATAATTGATTAATTTAAATCACACCTATCTCACTTAAGTGGGAAATTTCTAATTAATTCTCCCATAATAATACTTAACTATTACTAAACCTGATTTAACACTTGTCTAATCCATAAAGTTATTTCTAACCCACATTCATGAGGATGATAGTTTCTCCAATTTGGAAAACTATATAAATAACCCTACCCCCTCCCTTCTAATTTTACACCTTTGCGCCATGTCCTTCTAAGACATTTGATTAAGATAAAAGAGTACTTTCAAAACCTATATGAAAATATCATTGATCTAGAAAACTCTTTCCCATTTTATAAGTCTTAGTAAGAGTCGTAAGAGGATAACAAAAAATGGAAACTAAGCCATATTGGTAAGACCTCTTCCTCTTCCTTGGAGAATTCCTTTTGATCACACGTGGCTATGTACGGCTCATTAAAGGAGGTGTCTATAATCAAAATCCCATAAAAAACATCAAAGGATTGGCTTATCATTTCATCATTTTTAATGTTAGATGCATTAGATTAAGCTTTCCCTTTTAATGGCTTTATCTTGATGTTTATGTTGAACTAGCTTAGTTATTGAATCTACTTGGTGTTAGGTTCTATTAATTAGCTTAGCTTCTTCAATATGCATACATTATATATATATATATATATATATATATATATATATATATATATATATATATATATATATATATATATATATATATATAACTTCATACACGAGCAATACCAAATGATAGTTTAATATGGAAGCCATGTTCTCACACTGTTTGGACTTCACACCATGTTTTTATTTTTTCTATTGGATTATAAATATTAAACTGGATGCACAAATTCAAATATTTATTTAGCCACATTTCAATGTTTTATTTTTAAAAAAATTATTATTTTTAATATTTACATTAAAAACAATTATAGGTAAACTAGGGTTGAAGGGGCCCTTTCCCTTTACATGCCAAGAAGATTGTTAAAATCTTACAAAAATGTGCATTAAGCACCAACTGGGATTTAACCCATCAAAAATATTAAATATGAACAACTAACAAAGAAACATCAAACAACAAACCAATTCAATCCTCTGAATCCAACAGAGTTAACAATAACTTTTGATGCATTAGCCACCTCAGACCCATCATCGAGCATCTTGGTAGACTCCTCTGGGGTCTTTATCCTAGCCACTAAATAAAATATTGAATAAGCCATAGATGTTGAACCATGAAGCTCCTCCCACTAGTAGGGAGATGAATAAAATGAAGTAGAGAATGCTTCCATATCCAAATGGGGAATCCACAGGACACCACTTCTTTTTTTCTTGCAATAATTAATCACAGATCCTGCAATTTTTTTGAGAATTTTCATTCTCCTTCCTAATTCCACAAAAGATGCCTTGTCCACCCGGTCCATTTGACAATCTAAGTCCCATAAAAAATAGCGTTCAAGAGGCAAGGCATGCACTCTCCATAGCTGCATCCATACCATGTATGTTCTTAGGCCGAATCCACTTCCGCCCGATCACCAACACCTTAGCCTTATTTGGGTCAAAAATAAAAAGATGCTTCACAAATTTGGAAGCAACTTCAAAATTAACATGGGAACAACCAGAGATTCTCAAGTATTTCTCACCAAGAATCTCTTCGATGTTAGCCATGGATAACTCAAAATCAATGAAGAATATTAAACTCAATTTTTTCTAAGATATACCAATAAGAAATGCCATCTAATGAGCCAAACCAGTGAATTGTAAGAGAGGAATCATTAGAGACTCCATGACAAAGAGAAGCACTAGGAAAGAGAAACCTATAAAGTGAATGGAGAAATCGATCCCAATTTAAAAAACCCTAGCAACCTTTCACACATGGGATGTGTATCTCATCTTATTATGGAATGAATGATCGTCATCAATGAGACAATCTTCTAAACCTCTCCAATATTTCACATTCAGGATAAATATTTACATTAAAATTACTTTTTACGAATATTTTATTATTATTTTATTTATTCTTACACCTTTCTCATATTTTATTTTACATATATATTATTATATTATTGTGTAATGAGCCCACATAACATACAAATGAAATTCTATGAAACATGTAATTAGAACTAAAGTTTTTGACGTGTAAAGTTGAGTACCATTACAATATGATTTTCCTACATTAAACAAAATTTATATTCTTTTATTTATGAAATTTTTAGAACGTTCATTACATCAATAGGCATTCCTATATTGACACTCGAGGGTAGCTAAACAGTTATAATGGAGCAGGTGTGTTCACTTTTAATTGTCAACATAACAAAAAATAGAACCAACTTAATCTATCAATAACAAAAACCTTTTTTTTATAAAAATTCTCATAGATTAATCAAATAGATATTTGAAAATCATATCCAGAGGTGTTTTTCCTTTATCCTATTTACACTGAGATATGTTCTCTAATGTGATTCAGAGGAGTGGTTGTGGGCTGTAATCTAGTGAATGTATTCACTTTTAATAACAACCTTAAATTTGGCATCCATTTGACCATCACTAAGAAGGCTTCCTTTTGAAAACACGTAAATTGAAAAATCGTGATATCTTGGTGAAATGGTGGGTTTTCAAGCTCTTTATTTATGCACTTTTTTTGACAAGCCTCACACACTAGTATATCTACATTCACACCATTTTTCACTAGCCATGAAAAATATGTCGAAAAAGAAATGGATTTATTAATAAATATAGTACGTGAAAATTACAAAATAAAGGCTTTAAGATTGATATCTCTTTATAAATTTTTAAACATATATATTTAGAACAATACTTTGTATTTAAGAGGCACATCTTAAAAATCGGATATCATAAATTCATGCAATAATGTATGTGGCCATTGATAATACATCTAAGTTAATTATATATTAATCCTATAGTATAAATTATAAATGATAATATTTTAGTGACCTTTTAAATAAAATGACCCTTGTACCTCACGTATTATAATTTTTTTGCACTCTTATAAATAATAATTGTGGACGATAGATATTGTAAAATACTAGATTTGGAAGTATGGTGCTCTTGGTAGTGTTTTAATTCCAGCCAGAGGTTGTCCTAACGACAAGATCACATGAACCCCATACCCCCATGCATATACACCATACATCCCGCCCCCACATGTCAACCCATCACTTGCTTGAGTGGCACCAAACTAATCAGAACAAATTATTGCCACTAGAAATCGTCGTTGGGAAAGTGACGTTGTTAGGGGTGAGTTGGCATGTTTCTAACAAGTTGGACAAGACTATCTGGATGGCTTGCTAACCTAGGAGAGGAAGGTAGAGTCTCATCATTTCATTCCTCATTTCTATTATTTCCCTCCTTCCACCGTCTCCCTCCCTCTCCATTGCATTTCGATAGTATGTGGTTTGAATTTGCACAACCAAAGATTACAGAGGTATAGCCATTGCATTTTGATAGCTCGGGCAAGGTTCATTTGTAGCAGGTCCGGCGAGGTTCGCAACAACTCAGGCGAGTTTCGATCACAGCAACTCGTGTGAGGTTCGCAACAACTCTCCTGCATTTGGCTCAGGTACCTTTTTTTTACAGACGTCATTTCTGCCATTAAAAATAACGGTTTTCGCGTGGGTACTTCTTTTTTACAGACTCCACCATTTTGACATAGCTCCTTTATTAAATGGTCTTACCCATTAACCTGTGTTCGTTGTCCGCGAAGAGTACCATTAACGTCTTCCTTGGAACTACTTATTTCAAGCTAAAACCTCAATAAACACTTACATCACATGGCGATGGACTTTTCTACAAAGTTTTACTCAATTCCATGGGTGTATTTGAGAGATAATGGATTTTTAACCTCCAAACCCTAGCTAGAGGGTTTCTCAAGCTTGTGTCTACTCGAGAGTCTAAATTTTGCTTTAACTCCCTATAATTATGGATACAAGACCCAAAACTTTACCCAAGGGTCTATTTCACTATACTCCTCATTAGTTCTTTACCAGTCAGCAATAAATAACACTTGAAACTTTGAAAGAACACTCATTTCTTCTTACCTAGAATGTGCAGGACAGAGATGTATACATGCATGACTTTTCTTTCTTCTGTTTAAACCACTTTTCTTTCACCCGTACAAACTGTAGCAGAGCTTCCTCGCATCCCTATAAACTTGAATGATCATGATATCAAATCACAAATGCATATCAACTCGTGCTTAGATTCTTACAGGGTATAGATTCTTACAATCTTCCAATCTTTCGAAATATCTTCCATCAAATAATGACAAACTTTCATTGGTAGAGCCCATGATGTTAGAAAAAATCATTTCTCAAGCTAATGTGTTAAAATAAATCTAAAAATTCACTTCCAATTAATATCTAGTTTTTACAAAATATTTTATCAACTCCTTATCCCTACTAGTAGAAAGGTCTCTTTAATAATATGAAAGAAATTAAAAAAAAATAGTTATAAAAAACAAAGTTGCAACATGACAAAAAATTACAGCATAGAAAATTGAGAAAATTCTTGAATGAAAACTAATACAATATTGCAGGGTCATGCGAGTGTTGTTTTCCATATACACAATGTGTGTATACCACATAAGAGAGATAAAATTGTATATACTCTTGTCTTGGTTGGTTAGTTCAATGAATGTGTTGTGACACCTACTTATACATACACATACATATCCATACGTGTATATATATCATATACGTACGTACATACATATATATGCATTTGTATATGCATATTTATACATGCATATGCATATACATATATATGCAAGGCAACGAAAACAAAAGCAATGCATTATACCTCTTAAATGCATGCCACCTTTTTCATCCTTTCCTCGCATTTCCTTTCCTTCGGATCTACCTTGGGATTTGGCATGTCTTTGCGGGCCAGTCACTGACACCGGCTATGACTGGGCTATGCTGACTACACGCCATGGAAGCAAAACCGGGTCCCACACACGGGCGTTGCATGTATGACATCTTGTATGGCATCTTATGGTGTTTCTTATGGGGGCTCATGCGATCTTGTCGCTAGTGATAGACGGCTTCAAATAGCTTGTGACACCTACTTATACATACATATACACATTCATATACATACATACATACATACATACATACATACATAGATATGTGTGTGTAACCTACTTATACATACACATATATATTTATACATGCATATGCATATACACATACATAGATATATGTATGAATTTGTATATGTATGAGTATACATACGTGCACATGCATATGCATGTACATATACATATGTAATGGTCTCACATACCTGGAAGTTTGTACTATCATATGGTAGAGTTGTTTGTCATATACACACGTATGTGTGTATACCAAAAAAGAGAGATAAAATTGTCTATACTCTTGTCCTGGATGGCTAGTCAATGAATATATTGTGACACTTACTTACACATACACGTACATACACACACACACACATACATACATACATACACAGACATACATACATACATACATGTGTGTACATACATACATACATATATATGTATATATATATGTACATTTATGTACGAGTTTACATATACATATCTATATGTAATGGTCTCACATACCTAGATGTGTGTATTATCATATATACATATATACATACATACATATATACATTACATATATACACACATATATACATACATACATATATACATACATACATACATATATATATATATATATATATATATATATATATATATATGCATATATATACATTTATGTACAAGTATACATATACATATGTATATGTAATTATATATGCAATGGTCTCACATACCTAGACGTTTGTATTATCATATGGTAGCGTTGTTTATTCATATACACACTATGTGTATACCACATAAGAGAGATAAAATCTATCTATACTCTTGTTTTTGTTGGCTAGTTAACTAAATGTGATGTGATGCCTACTTATACATGCACATACATATCATATGTATGCATTTATATATGTATGTATTTACACATGTTTTTAGTGTACACGGGAGCAGACACACACATTTGGCATGTGGGGGTAAATGTATGGTGTATATATGGTCTATCGCATGGGGGTCATTCGATCGTGTTTCCAAAACATCCTCTGACATGCATATGCATATACATATAAATATATATGTACATGTATGTATGAATATACATATACATATGTATATGTACTAGTCTCACATACCTGTACATTTGTATTATCATATGATAGTGTTGTTTTTCATATACACATTGTGTGTATACCACATAAGAGAGATATAACTGTCTATACTCTTGTCTTGGCTAGTGATGCAAAGGGTAATATCAATAAACATTTCTAAATATATATTGGTGCCATATGTATACAAGTTATGGTTTATTATAATGGGGGTGAAATAATATTTTGAATACTATGGTCTATCACATGGGGGTCCCACTCCTTCGAACTCTATGTCACCAGGATTGGCTCTGGCTTGAGACTTATGCATTTTATGTTTAACCACTAAGAGACAAGGGCCTAATTGAGACGTAAGGGTTCTCCTTGAACTGAAATACCTCATCTTAAGACCTTATGAGGGTACAATATCCTGTCTTGGTCCTATGTGTTAGAGTATCATGACCTATGGACATATATAGACTCTACTTGGTGCACCTTAGGATTAGCTCAAGTAACTAATTTAGGTTAGGTGTACATGCCAAATTTCATGTTAGTGCTTCTTAATAAGAACTTCTTAGGTTGTTTTAGAGTCTCCCCAAGTTGGATCCTTGGATCATAATGAAGACTCCTAGAATTTTCTATCTTTGTGATTTATCGTGCATACTTGCTTCAGAGTATCCTTAAGGTGACTTTGGAGTGGTGCCATTTCTGAATTTAGAGTATCAATTAGGTTATCTTTAGAAGTCTAGTGCAAATACCTTCCTCTTCAAATTCAGGATCAATCCAGATCTAGCTAACAATGCCAAGATAATCTTGATAGTCCTTGCATGAAAGATCCATGAATACGTCAATTCTCATTCTATATGTTTTCACATTCCTTATTTCCTTCATATGATGCAATATCACCTCCACAACATGCTATTATTCATCTCTAGAACAATTATACATTGATCTTGTCTAGAAAATATTAATCTTTGGGGACAATGACTTTATTGTCATAGTTTGATTACCTCATGAATATCTTTTTACTTCATTATTGATTTGTAATGGACCCAATATACTTAACTCAGTATATCTATCTTTCTGGACATGATTGCCTTTAAACTTCTGATTGTTCCCAAAACACTGCTTGCATTCAAACTACTATTCAATTTTCCTCACTTCAGACTGATGAATCAATATAATGAACTTGTTTCATTTGTCCTTTGCTTGTGTCTTATAAGAATGGGGAATTAAAGGTACTCAAAATTTGAGTCATACCTGGACTTGATATAATGTGAGATCCTCACTAGGTTGTAACATTTCTATTTGCAAAAGGCAAGACTCCTTAGATCTACTTATAAATCTGTTCCTCCATGATGACTTATACCCAAGCAATAGTGGACAGAATCTCATCAAGAATGGTTCAAGGGAAGCTCTTCAAGGGTAAAAGGTCCTTGGAAAATTCCTATTAATAGTAAGATCAGTACGTCAAGAATTAGGGATTGTTCTATACCTGAATTGATGAATAGATTATAGGAATGTTCTAGCTCTATAAACACCTAATTCCCTTTTCATTCTTGACCATGGAAAGTCTTTACCGTTCCTTCCATCCCTTAAATAATGCAAAGCATGTCTACTAAGGTCAATTTATGGAGAGATATAATTCTTGAACCCTATGGGGCTGTAACATTTCAGATAGTTATTGTGATATCACCTGTGAAGGTGAATACAATATGTTAGGAGGCGATACAATACGAATTCTTCCTTCATTTGAAACAAGGTGTGTCTACAAACTTTCAGGGCATCGAATCAATTTACCTCACCATTTTCATCCAGCTCACAAAATTTTCCCTTACATTATGGCTTCGATAAATGTATATTTCAGTCCTTAAACGGAATTGTGAATTACCATCTTCTCATTTACAATTCACCAATGTCATAAATTCAATTTTATTTTGCAGAAGGGTCAGTATCTATTAGATGACTTAGATGCAGGAGATGGATTAAGTTCCCGATTAACTCTGACGTACGTGCAAGTTGTGGAATCTGTTGCACCTAAATCAACTCCATCCCTTACTCGACCTGAAGGAGAAATTACATGACATAGCATTGAATAGGGTTAGATATGATTGATTTTTCATCTATTTTATGCATTTTTCATGGTGTATATCATGTTGAAAATATTGGGTTCTAGAAGGACCATATGATTGCACCCTCAAGTAGAAAAATAAATCTAAAATTGATGTGATTCTAGATGATTTATATGACCTCAAGAAGTGCAACAAATTTTTCATGGAAAACCTAGATTCAGCTGTAGAGGACTCTGACAAAACAATGACAGATCTGAAGATTCATATAGGAATTCACTATAAAGGGGTCCTGAACATATTTCCATAACCTTCATTCTTCCAATCAGGAAACAAAAAATGCAAAGGCTCCACTTATAGAGAAAGAACCTACTTTCATTCTGCTTACACATCTTTGTCAAGGTATTCAAGCACATACAATTGTAGCTACTTTAACCTATGCTCCTCTGTCCATCCTTGAATTCATTAACCACAGTAGCTTAACAAGAACTCTACTTAGAGTCTCCCTATTGATATTCTAGCTCGACTCTTTCTCATGAAAGAAACCCTTATCTCTTCTCTACAAGTGCAAATTGCCTCATACTTGAAATGTAGGATGCATTGAATCTATCTTGACTACATACTTTTACATACACTACATTACATACATATATGCAATTGTATAGTGCAAACTGTCCTTATACATAGCAGGAAGCATATACATGTATATGATACATATATGTAACAATAATGACAAAATTGCATATGTCAGATGTATGAATCCCGTTGAATATGTGCTAGTTGGAAGAAGAGTAGAATCCCAAAGTAGAGACCAAGGTAGAGAAAGGCAGAGGATAGGATGAAAAAAGGTGGTGAGCATTATAATGTTGCATATGTATTATGGGAAAAGTTTTTGTTGCCTGTACGCAACTGCCAAACTCATCATCTTCATTGTATATAGTACTTTCTTGCAAGAACAATTCTACAGCTGTAAAAACACAAAAAAAAAAATTGTGAAGCTCTAGATCCATTGCGGGAGAATTGACAGGGTGGACATAGAATTTTTGAAGGCATTAAAAAAAAGCTCCCTTTTGCAGTCAGAGTCTCATGTGTTTCTTCAAGATTCTGCATAGACTAGTTTTGTTTTTTGACATGTTAGTATTTGGAAACTGATCTCTTTGTAGGGGAGCCTTAAGCTTATGATGAGTGATAGAGCATGGAGCCTACAACAAGTGAATGTAGGAGATTTGAGAGTTTGTGTATTGTTGCAAGTTGTCTAGCCATGTCTACACATAATTTTCTGCTAGATTTTAGTGGTGTTACATCTGAATCATTTAATTTTTCGTCCAAGATAGGATTGTATGACCCCCATATGATACACCATAAGATGCCATACATGAATCTTCCATTTTTTCATTTATGGTATACACATAGTGTGTATATGACAAACAACACTATCATATGATAATACAAATGTCCAGGTATGTGAGACCATTACATATACATATGTATATGTATACTCGTACATACATGTACATATATATGTATATGCATATACATATACAAATGCATATATATTTATGTACAAGTATGTATGTGTCTGTGCGTGTGTGTGCATATGTGTGTGTGCATGTGCGTGTGCATGTGGGTGTGCATGTGCATGTGCATGTGGATGTGCGTGTGTATGTGTATGTGCGTGTGTATGTGCATGTGTATGTGCATGTGTATGTGTATGTGTATGTGTATGTGTATGTGTATGTGTATGTGTATGTGTATGTGTATGTGTATGTGTATGTGTATGTGTATGTGTATGTGTATGGCTATTTGCAAATGCAATGGTGGAGATGGAGATAATGGACAGAGAGAGGACTCAAATGATGGGACCAAGTTGGCGGCATCCTCCTAGGTTAACAAGTCATCTGGCTATGTCCAACATGTTAGCTCACCCCAAACCTCATCACTACTAGTATCCTATTATGATGTTTACGTTATTTTTCACATACGCACAAAAAATGACAGCTTGTGTATACCATATATTTTCACTACTAGTATCCTATTACGTTGTTTGCATCGGTTGTCACATAAATTATAATCACAGCCTGTATTATAGCCTATTCATTTACATTTCATAAAAAATGGGCTTCTATGACCCCCATAAGATTCCATACATGTATCGTCCATTTCTGTATTTTGTGTTATACACACAACGTCTATATAACAAACAACAATCTCATATGATAATACAAATGTCTAGGTATGTGATACCATTACATATACAATTATGTATATGTAACTTGTACATACATGTATATATACATGTACGTATATTTATATGTATACACATATATATATGTATGTATGTATGTATGTATGTATGTATGTATGTATGTAGGAACCGGGTATCCTAGCGATAGGATTGCATAACCACCATGTGATAGACCATAAGATGCCATAAAGTATATCATACATGCAATGCCCATGTGTGGGACCTGTTGGTGCTCGATTTGATCATGCCCTAGTTTTCCCTTGAGATTCTTCAATCTGTGGGCTTCGTCATATTGTATATTTCCCTGAATGGATACGTGAAAGGTTTTCTTCATTGATATGTTGTTGAAGATCCTTCTCCATGGTCATGGATCACATTTGGGCCATGTATCATTTCCAAATTCTTTTTCCTTAAAGAAAAATTCAATTCCAGATGCAAATGATGATTTCCCTAAATTTTACGGTTTAACGGGCATGTTTTCCCCGTCAAATTATATCTTATCATCTTTAGTTATGTGTTCTCTTTTGATTGGATGCAGCCCGGTGGGTCTTTTTGGTGAAATTTGCCACTTTTGTCACATTTGTAAAAAATACCAAATTGGCCTCGTAGCCCCGATAGTCTCTGATTGGCTATTCAACAAATATGAAGCGAAAGGGAAAAATTCTTACTTTGACCTTGAAGAAGGACACGTGACATTTTTTCATGTTACAAGCGGGAAGGCAGGTCGACAGGGCATTTTGAAACTTTAAGGCCCGCTTCAACTCAAATCTTGTCCACTTGGAGGACCGACACTCATTTGAAATTTGCCTCTGGCTCCTACCTTAGCAATTGCGCCAAGGAGACATGTGGAAGCTTCTGCTAGCTCCTCTCTATACTTAAACTTTTCAAGCAACTTTCTAAGGTCTGGGACACATGGAGGGCCCACACCTATTTTGGGGACCTACCCCTGTACTTTACTTTTGAAAGAGAACCAAAGGGACGCTTGGAGGTTTCCACTAGATCCTACCCATACTTAGACTTTTTCAATGGCTGAAGAAACTTTCTTAGACCCAAGGCATGTGGTGCCTTACACTGGTTCTAGGCTGGCACATGTGGTGAGTTCGTCCTTGTTTAGGGTCTCTACTTTTGGGAACCATATCAGAAGAGCGCCAAAGAGACACGTAGAGGCTTCCACTGGCTCCTTTTTATACTGAGACTTTTTCAAAGGCCAAAAGGTAATTTTCTTGGGCACATGGCATGTGGAAAGCTTGCGCTCGTTTGAGGTTCCACCTCTAAACTTCATCTTTGAGTTTGTGCCAAACCAACACGTGGAAGGCCCTCGCTTGTTCAGGAAATTGCCTCTGTACTTCACCTTTGTAGTTGTGTCAAGGAAATATGTGGAGGCTTCCATTGTCTCCTCTTCCTACTTGACCGACTCAAACTCATAGCACAAGTAATGTGGGATAATCCATGCGCAGAAACTCATTTCTGAGAAACACAAATGCAGGCATTCATGCGAGGGTACTCATTTCTCAAGATGTTTCCTCAAGGGTGAAAAGGATTGCTTGTCAGATCTAGCTATACAGAGCCACCTAAAAATGATTAAAAAGGGGATTTCTCGCATGACACAATAAAAGAATGATTAGAAGGATTGTCAAAAGGCTATGGCGTGGCATCCCATTCATGGTTGAAGGTCTGAGAAACATGATCAGTTCATGATTTTTCTACCTGGCAGCTTCGGGTGTAAATTTGTTAAACATCACTTTCTAAGACAAATTGGTAACGAGCAAAGTATTCCTCAAATATTCTTATTTTTGGGGGGAAAATTTGGGATGATTGAGCAAGTGAAATGTATAAATGCAATGAGAATACTCTTGCAAAATTTTGGGGGGGTTGAATTCTTATGAGAAAATTTGAGAAAGCCCATCTTCATGAGAGACCATCTGAGAAACATGTTAAGCTCTTATGTTTTAGATTTGATCATGTCAAGTTAGTTGCAAGTGTACAGCCATTGAAAAGCTCTGAGATTTTTCAAGAAACCTTCCCCTGTTGATGAATCTAATCAACTTCAAATTAATATGTGTTAATCTTGGGAAAATTTGTGTCTCCTTTATTTCAGAATGACTGCAAATAGTATTTCTTGTTCCTATTAGAATCTTGTGTTAAAATCCCTCTAAATCACACAGCATCTCGTCCCTATGATAGTTTAGTGGCATTTACAATTTCATTATGAGAAGATCCTTCATCCCGTAATGATATAAACAATTTAAAATCACATTACTATCATTTTGTTCATAAAGATTTTCTGTAAGCCTTTGAGTGTATCTTAGGCGTTAGGAACCAAGGGTATTTAATGTTTAATTGAGTATTTAGCTCGAGCCTTCATGTTAAATTCTTGGAGATTGTGTGAAACCATGCAAATCTGGGCCTCCATTGATGCACACCTTCTGGTTGAAGGAATATTTAGCTATTCTGAGGCATTTTGTCATTTAGTTTTCTAATTGTTGTGAAGGTTCTCAAAGATCTGGAAAAATCAAGTTTATCCTACTTAATCTCCCACCAAAAATTATTCAAAAATAATGAATCCTACCTGAACTACCCCTATTTTCCCTATATGTCCACAAATGAATAAATTCTACTTTCAAAATATGCATACGAAATTAGGATTCCATAATGTCTTTAGTAACCTTAACCTTGTTTAGAAAATATCACCATTCTTTAGAAGTGACAACTCGTGAGAGTTAAATTGTGATGCATTGATCATATTTTCTCAAGGTTTCCTTTCAAATTTGTGTAAAGAAGGATATCTTCATTCTCCTCCACCAACAGAGGTTACGAAGTGGGTCCTCTCACCCTGGTTGAAAGGCATAACCTAAGGTAGTGAGGATAGATCAAATCCTTTTAAAGGTGCTATCGATTTCTCCAACATTTGGGTGACAAAGAGCCAGTTGAATCACCTCCCCAGATACAAAATGACATACATGATGATTTATATGTCTCTAGGCTTCTTGTTAAATCTGTGATGTTGCTTGGCTTCCAAGGGAGAATCAATTTGGATACCAACACCTGAATGATGTCATTGCCAGGGATTATTTAAACATAGGGACCTATTTGTGTGATAACAACACCTGAATGGCGTCGTTGCTGGGGATTATTTGAGCATCGGGACCCATTTGTGTGGCAACAACACCTAAATGGTGTTGTTACTGGGGATTATTTGAACATCGAGACCTATTTGTGTGGCAATAAAACCTGAATGGCACCATTGTCGGGGACTATTTGAACACTGGGACCTATTTGTGTGGCAACAACACCTGAATGGCGTCGGTTCCAGGGACTATTTGAACATTGAGACATATTTGTGTGGCAACAACACCTGAATGGAATTGTTTCCGGGGATCTTCAAAGGCCTTTGTATATTTGGCCCTGGTAATGTTTCTTACATGATCTAAGCGAGAATATGTTGTTTAAATGTCATCCTGTGTTGAGATTTGTAAGAATTGTGCAAAGTTACAAGTTCTATGTGTAATATTTCCAGTTTCTAGTGGTTATTGCACTAAATTTATATCATCATTGTTAAATACTGGTAAAGGAAGGTCAAATCTGCTAAGCTTTGTAGGAATTGAGTGTTGATAGATATTTGACAAGTCATTTATAGTGCATTGCACAACTAAGGTGAAAATCCTTAGTAGCGAATCCTTGTTGTTTTAAGTTTTGATAAATACCAATGCTTTAACCTATTTTAAGTGAATATGTCACTAATATTTGCAAATCTGGAAGGAATAATATCTTTCTTCACTAAGGACCCTACCAAAAAGTTGTTTCCAAAACTAGGAAAGACAAATTCAGAAGGAAAAAGAGTCTGGAAAATAGTTGGAGATCAGGAATCAAAAAAAGAGTTATCCATTGTGAAAAGTGATCAACATGTGGTTGAGGATTACCATTCTTCTTCAAGTGATTATGAATCAGGTAATATTTATATACACTTGAATTCTCCAACTGGAGAAAGGCCTTCATTTGTGTCTGATAAGTGTGCTTCTTAGTCTGTCCCTGTATTTTCCAAAGTTGATGAGGTTTTCCATGGAACAGAGTCTTTAGAGGAAATTCATTTTGAAAATTATACTCTTGTGTTCCAAAGACCCCTTGTCTCTCATCATTTTGTTTCTCCTGTAAGATCACCCCCTCAAGGCAATATGGCCCAACCTCCACCTAGGCCTCCATTTGTTGTCAACACTTTTGGACTTATAGATTTTAAAGGTATGGCTGGATATCAAAATGTACTGCCACAAGATATTAGAAATAGACTGCCTAAATTTCAAGGGAATAATGCTATCACTAGCAATTAACCTTTAAAACTCTTTTTCAATATGATAGAAGACTTTGAGATTAAATTTGAGGATGTGTATATAAAATTGTTTATTCATACTCTTGAGGAGGATACAGGTGACTAGTATAAGTCTTTTCCAGATAACTCAATAGATTTACGGACAAAAATGAAAAATGCTTTTAGATTACAATATGGGGATAAGACAGATCCCAGATTCCTTTTGTCTGAATTTGAAAATATAAAGAAGAATCCTAATGAGTCTATTCATGAATTCAATACTAGGTTCAATAAGACCTTGAATAGGCTACATATAATCTTGAGGCCAAGTGATGTTTCTTGTATGATAAAATATTCTGATGCTTTTGACAAAAAGGTTACCTATTATTTAAGGGATAAAAACCCAAGAACATTAAGGCAAGCCTTCACCATGGCTTTGCAAATTGAAAACAATATCAAAGCAGTTGATAAGCCTCTTAAGAGGGAAAGTATCAAACTCATCAATCCAGAGAAGCCTCAGTCAAGTAAGTTTGTGGATCTAGAAGAGGTTGTAAAAACATTGGCTGGAGCTGTTAAGGAAATGTCCTATAAACTAGCTAAAGTAGAGAATGGGATTGGACAAGGTTCCCAAGGTCAGCACAAGACAAAAGGTCAAGAAATATTTGCAAATCATCCTAGAGGTGATCATATATCAGATAAAAAGGGTAAAGGGCCCATGGGATAACGAAATAGACAACCCCAAACCCGTGAAAATAGAATCATGCCGGATCCTTTGACTGTCAGATTTACTGTTGTGGAAGAAACCAATGAAATTGAGTGGTGTGGTAGATGTTTCTTGCCAGATGCCCCATGTGATGAAGACAAAGAATTTGAGGAAGCTAATGATAACATTGATGATGATGTGTGCATGATGGGGTTCTCTACAAGCTCACGGTAAGGAGCAACTTCGACTAAATTAATTAGTGCCAGAACTGTGACAGATTTATGGGATTACATTAACTGGGTATCACCCCTTCCTCCCTCTCATAATTTTAAAATAGATATGGTACAAGATTTTGAATTTCCTAATAATGATTTTGAATACTTAACGACATTAATGATTAAAAATTATGATGGATGAATCCCTTCTGAGGAGGATAGGTAGGTGTTAATGAATGTTGTGGTTGCCCAAGAAAAAGAATATAACACTAGGAGTAAAGTTGTCAAAGGGGCAGGGCCTCAGACCAAACATAAAACTCTAGTTCTCACCAATATCCCAAAAGAAACTCTTAAGAAAGATACATCTGGCAAAGGCCTTGTTTCCCCAAACAGAACTGGTATCCCTGCCCATGCTCAGACCATGAAAAATCCTTTGTTGTCAGATGAGTTTGTCAGTCTTCCTCCAAATGTTGCCTTGCCCAAATATGTTCCTTATGACATTACCCAAGTCTTAAGTCAGATCAAGATTTCAATTCCAATTGTTGAGCTGCTTAGGATTCCTGAGCACAAGAAAAGGGCCTTTGAGTATTTGGGATTGAAAGAAGAAAATATTACCCAAGGCAGAAATGTAAACAATGTTGAGACTCCTCCTACCATTGCAGAGTTGGAAAAACCCCAAGTACTAGAAGAACTAGGTGAGCCACCTAAAGTATATTTGGGAACATCCTTGGTTGAGTCCCAACTGAATGTAGATCCATTTTTCACTACTTTGATTATTAGGGACAGGTTGTTACACAATTGTATGTTTGATTCTGGAGCATCATGCAATGTTATGCCTCTTGAGGTCATGAATGAATTAGATATCAAAGTGATAGCAGCTTATGAGAAGTGCACTGCCATGGATTCCAGAGAGGTACCAGTGGTTAGATGTGTTAAGGGTTTGATAGTGCAACTTGTAGCATACACAGGCAAGAAATTAAAAATAGATGTTGTTATTGTTGATTGCCTCACCAAATGGGGAATGTTGTTATCAAGAAAATGGGCTGCTAGTGTGGGTGGGAGTGTGCAAATGGATGTCTTTTGCCACTATACCTATTGAGGGAAACTTTGTCAAGTTGTATGGTGGTGAAAAGAAGATGCTACATCTCATTGAGGATCCCAATAATGCTTCCTATGAAGTGGTATACATTGACATTGATGTTGATAACTTTTTGGATTTGCTGATGGTAAAGAGCACAAAATTGATCAATGCAAGTCTCTTAAACAAGTAGGTTCTCCTTGGAATTTTTTGTTTGATGGGGCTTGCTGTAAATTTGGAAATGGTGTTAGTATTGTTCTGATATCTCCAAGCTAGGAAGAGTTTGTTTTTTCTTTTAAACTCAACTTTGAGTGCACTAACAATATTGTTGAATATGAACCATTATTATTGGGTTTAAGAATTTCTTGGAAATATGGTGTTATAGACATCATTATTAAAGGAGATTCAGAGCTAATTGTCAAGCAGGTTAAAATTTTGTATGCAAAAAAAAATCAAAGAATGAAGCAGTATAAGCATGAAATATGGAATTTCATTGAAATGTTTGACTCCTTCAACATAATACATCACGATAGGAAGTACAATACTCTAGCAGACAAATTGGCCATATTGGGGTCCATATTTGAAAATTGTACTGTATCCCCCTATTGTGAGTATAATATTGAGATATTAACTAGGCCATTTCTTCCTGATAATGTTAAACATTGGCAAGTGTTTGAAGGTGACACCCAGGTGTAAAGGTTTTTACAGAACCAAGGAGAATTTTTTGATCAACGTATAGATTGGGAGCCAATGGTTGGTGCAGCTGATGGAAAGGAGACATTATTTGGCAAAGACATCATTCAGAAGAAGAATAATACTATTCCCAAAGGTTTGGTAGCACTTGAATCAAACTTTGATAATGTTGATTGCATTGTCAACAGATACATGTCAGCCTCAAGAGATGTTGAAGAGCACAACCTGGGCATAAAGGATAAAACATGTAAGATCTTGCTAGGTAGCAATCTGAGCAAGGAATAACAGTAGTTGTATGTCTCAATTATTGATGAAATTACCAAGACTGCTTAGCATGGTCTTATTATGAACTAAAAGCATATGGAGAGGATCTGTTTCCAGCACAAAATTCCCTTGGAAGATTTTCTGCCAAGCTGTTTAGGTAGAAACAGATGCCGATAAATCCACTCCTTTCCTTGAAGATGCAAGACGAATTAAAAAAGTTGAGGGATGGAGGAATCATATAGCCCACAAGGAACTCATCATGGGTTACAAACTTGGTACTTGTCAGAAAAAATAACTAAGATATAAGCCTGTGTGTGGACTTTAGAAACTTGAATAGAGCATCAATGAATAAATTCTACTACCAAAATATGCAGAAGCAATCAGGATTCCATAATGTCATTATTAACCTTAACCTTGTTTTGAAAATATCACCATTCTTTATAAGGGAAAACTCGTGAGAGTTAAATTTTGGTGCATTGATCATATTTTCTCAAGGTTTCCTTTCAAATTTGTGCAAATAAGGATATCTTCATTCTCATTCACCAAAAGAGGTTAAAAAATGGGTCCTCTCACCATAGTTGAGAGGCACAACCTAAAGTAGTGAGGATATATAATATCCTTTTGAAGGTGCTATCCATTTCTTAAACATCAGAGTGACAAAGAGCCAAATGTATCTCCTCCCCAGCTACAAAATGACTCCTTAATATGATTTGTCTGTCTCTTAGTGTCTTGATAAAAATATGATGTTGCTCGGATTCTAAGGGAGAATCAATAAAGGATAACTACCCTCTACCAAATATGGAAAATATGTTACCATTGGTTACTGGTTCAAAATTGTTATCCACCTTGGCTAATTTTTCTGGATATAACTAGGTAGTTGTGAAGGAAGCAAAGTGAATCAAGAATGCCTTTACCACTCCTCGGGGAACATATGTATATTTCAGAATGCCTTTTGTTCTAATGAATGCTAGTAGCCACTTTCCAAAGAGTAATGGATGTAGCTTTCTATGGCTATATTAATGATTTCATTGTTGTATATCAAGATAATGTAACTAGTTTTCTCCAGAAAAAGAAGTGACAACCTGAAACACCTAGAAAAAATGTTGTTAAGATGCAGGGAGTATGGTATTTCACTAAATCCCAAGAAGTGCCATTTTGGGGTTCAGAAAGTAAAGTCTTCTTGGATACATTGTATCAAAGGAAGAGTGTCATGATTGATCCTGAGAAGGGTAGAAGCCATCAGCAAAGTCCCTATTCCAAGAACCAAGAAGGGAAATCAATCCTTTTTTAGGAAGATTAATTTTATCAAGAGATTTATCTCTAACTTTGCTGAACAAAATATCTCAATCACTAGCATGTTGAAGAAAGATCAAAGTATCAAACGGGAAGAAGTAACTATTCAAGATCTTCTGCTAGGATCAAAGAATCATTAAAGAATGCCCCTATTTTAGTAGCTCTAGATTATAAGAAGAATTTCCAAATGTTTTATTTTTCTTTAGAAAGCACTATTACATCTATGTTATTGTAAAAGGATGATGAGGGAGCTAAAAGACGAATTGTCCTTTTTTAGTAAGGCATTACAAGGATCTAAGCTAAAGTATATTATCATGGAGAAGTAGGCCTTTGCTTTAGTAAAATCAATAAATGTCTTCAATCCATATATTCTGAGTTCCAAAATCATTTATTATGTTCCCCACACCATGGTGAAAGATATCCTATCAAAAATGGAGGTTTCAAGAAAGATATGTCGATGGGTAAACAATCTGCAATAGTATGATATTAACATCCAAACAAAAAAATTGGTCAAAGGTTTGGGGCCTAGCAAAACCTTATGGCAGAGAGAAATCTACATATAATTGAGGGAAATGAAGTTGAAGAAGAAAGGCTAAATGTCCTTTAAAAAATAATAAATTCTAAATGGTACAAGGACATCATTTTTTATCTCAAACATCTATGGTACCATGAACATTTGAGTAAGAATCAGATAAGAGCACTTAAGTTAGCTTCCCAAAAATATGTCATTACTAATATTGGGTTAGCTTAGAAGAACCCTGAGGGAGTTCTCTTAAGATACATTACTTGAAGATGAAGCCCCTAAAATAATTGTTGATCTCTATCGAGGAGTTTGTGGGGGGAATTTTGAAGGGAGAGTAATAACCCATAAGATCTTAAGGGTTGGTTACTGTGTGGTCAACTCTTTTCAAAGATACAAATTTTTTAGTTAAGAAGTGTGAAATTTGTCAGCATTTTTCAAGGAGATTAAAAGCTTCAAGATCCCTCCCATTACAGACTATATCAATTGAAGACCCTTTTAAGTAGTGCAGGATAGACTTCATTGGGTAAATTTCTGATCCTTCAAGTGCAGGTCATTAATGGATATTAGTGGCCATATATTAATTCCCCAAGTGGGAAGAGGCAATCCCCACCAAGAAGGAAACCCACCAAATAGTCATGGATTTTGTTATGAATTATATCATTTGTAGATTTCGAGTACCTGCCAAAATAGTTGCTGATAATGCCATGTGATCTTTCAAGCTAAAACTTTGGTGGCTATGTGTCAATAATATGGTATCAATCTAACATATGCATCAAATTATAATCCCCAAGGTAATGGACAGGCAGAATCGAGTAACAAAAATTTATTGAAAATAATCAAAAGAACCTTGGAAATAAACAAACGAAAGTGGGGTGAGCAGTTGAAATTTGTTGTTTGGGCTGATAGAATCAGTGTTAAAAGAGCTACTGGAAAGAGCCCATTTGAATTGGTATATGGAACTCAAGATCTACTTCCCCTGCATATGCAATTATCTTCTTACTAATTTATCCAAAAATTAGAGGACCAGGAGGTCAATCCATATGATGCTCGTATAAATCAAATTGTGGAATTGGATGAGAAGAGAAGAGAGTCCCATCAGAGGCATGTAAAATTCAGAGAGAAATTGAAGAATTTTTTTGATAAGAAGGTGACTCCAAGAGCTTTCAGTGTGGGAGATCTTGTGCTATTGTGGGATAGCAGACACGAGGATAAGGGAAAATATGGAAAGTTTGATGCATTGTTAATGTGCACTATTCAATTAACATTCGAATTGGTGAACATACCTTCTTCTTAAAATACCTAGATGGGGAATTGTTTGAATTACCTGTTAATGGTAGGCATTTGAAACATTTCCTTGATTGATTTCTCAAAATCGAGGTATGCACCATTGTATAGTGTAAAGTCTTGGGTTTTTTGTTCTGTTTTTGTGTTTTTTCGGTTTTGGTTTTCCCTGGTCCTTGGCGGCCATTTTTATTGGTTTCTCAGTTTGTTCCTAGAGGGTTGGCTCATGACTCCATTGCCCAATGGTTTATTTTTGGCACTTGGTCTACTATTTGTTCTTATGGCACTCGTTGGGAGTGCCTATCCCTGAGTTAGAGCTGATGTTGGTGCTCGATTTGATCATTCCCTAGTTTGCCCTCGAGATTCTTATGTCTGCGGGCTCTGTCATATTTTCTATTTCCCCAAATGGATGTGTGAAAGGTTTTCTTCATTTGTATGATGTTGAAGATCCTTCTCCATGGTTGTGGATCACATTTGGGCCTTGTATCATTTCCAAATTCTTTGTCCTTAAAGAAAAATTCAATTATGGGTGCAAATGGTGATTTCCTTGCATTTTACGATTTGACGGGCGTGTTTTCCCCGTCAAATTATATCCCAACATCCATGGAAATGTGGTCCTTTCTGATTGGATGAGGCCTGGTCGGGTATTTTTGGTGAAATTTTCCACTTTTGTCACATTTGTAAAAAATACCAAATTGGCCCCATAGCCCCGATAGTCTCTAATTGGCTATTCAGCAAATATGAAGCGGCATGGAAAAAGTCTTACTTTGACCCCGAAGAAGGACATGTGGCAGTTTTTCATGTTACAAGTGGGAAGGTGGGTCAGCAGGGCATTTTGAAACTTTAAGGCCCACAACAACTCAAATCTTGTCCATGTGGAGGGTCAGTGCTCATTTGAAATTTACCTCTAGGTCCTACCTTAGCAGTTACGCCAAGGAGACACATGGAGGCTTCTGCTAGCTCCTTTTTATACTGAGACTTTTTCAAAGGCCAAAAGGAAATTTTCTTGGGCCCATGGCATGTGGAGAGCTTGCACTCATTTGAGGTCCCACCTCTAAACTTCATCTTTAAAGTTGCACCAAACAAACACATGGAAGGCCCGCACTCATTCAGGAACTTGCCTCTATACTTCACCTTTGTAGTTGCGCCAAGGAAACACATGGAGGCTTCAGCTGGCTCCTCTTTTTACTTGGCCAACTTGGACTCGCAGCGAGGTAATGTGGGATAATCCATGCGCGGAAACCCATTTTTGAGAGGCATGAATGTAGGCATCCATGCGAGTGCACTCATTTCTCAAGGTGTTTCCTCGAGGGTGAAAAGGATTGCTTGTTAGATCCAGCTATACAGAGCCACCTAAAAATGATTAAAAAGGGGATTTCTCACATGAAAAAATAAAATAATGATTAGAAGGACTATCAAAAGGCTATGGCGTGGCATCCTGGTCATGGTTGAAGGTCTGAGAAACGTGATCAGTTCATGATTTTTCCACCTAGCAGCTTCGGGTGTAAATTTGTTAAACATCACTTTCTGAGACAAATTGGTAACAATAAAAGGATTCCTCGAATATTGTTCTTTTTGGGGGGGAAATTTGGGATGATTGAGTAGGTAAAATTTATAAATGCAATGAGAATACTCTTGCATAGAGTTGAGGGTTGAATTCTTACGAAAAAATTGAGAAATCCCATCTTCCTAAGAGACCATCTGAGAAACCTGTTAATTTCCTTTGTTTTAGATTTGATCGCTTCAAGATGGTTGTGAGTGTACAGCCATTGACAAGCTCTGAGACTGTTCAAGAAACTTTCCCCTACTGATAAATCTAATAGATCTCAAATTAATCTATGTTAATCTTGGGCAAAGTTGTGTCTGCTTTTATTTCAGAATGTTTTCAAATGGTTTTGATGTTCATGTTGCAATCTTGTGTCTAAATCCCTTCGAATCAAATAGAATCTCGTCCCTGTGCTAGTTTAGTGGCATTTGCAATTTCATTATGAGAAGAGCCTTCATCATTTAATGAGATAAACAATTTAAAATCACTTTACTGTCATTTTGTTGATAAATATTGTCTGTAAGCCTTTGAGTTTATCTTAGGCGTGAGGAACTAGGGGTCTTTAATGTTTAATTGAGTCTTTAGCTCGAGCCTTCTTGTTGAATTCTCAAAGATTGTGTGAAACCGTGTAGATCTGGGGCTCCATTGATGCACACCTTCTAGTTGAAGGAACATTTTTGGCTATTCTGAAGCATTATGTCTGTTAGTCTTCCAATTGTTGTAAAGGTTCTCAAAGATCTGGTGAAATCAACTTCATCTTGCTTAATCACCACCAAAAATAATTCAAAAACAATGAATCCTACCTGAACTACTCCTGTTTTCCCAGTATGTCCACAAATGAATAAATTCTACTGCCAAAATATGCAGAAGCAATCTGGATTCCATAATGTCTTTAGTAACCTTGACCTTGTTTAGAAAATATCACCATTCTTTAGAAGTGACAACTCGTGAGAGTTAAATTGTGGTGCATTGATCATATTTTCTCAAGGTTTCCTTTCAAATTTGTGCAAAGGAGGATATCTTCATTCTCCTTCACCAATAGAGGTTACAAAATGGGTCTTCTCACCCTAGTCGAAAGGCACGACCTAAAGTATTGAGGATAGATCAAATCCTCTTACATGGTGCTATCCATTTCTCTAACACCTAAGTGACAAATATCCAAAAAAATCTCCTCCCCGGCTACAAAATGACTCATTAATATGATATGTCTATCTCTCAGTGTCTTGCTAAATTTGTGATGCTACTCAGCTTCCAAGGGAGAATCAATTTGGATACCAACAGGACCTGGTTCTACTTTTGTGGCATCTACTCAGCCTTCCCCAGTCAGATCATGTGTATACCACAGAGTTTCACTCCTAGGTATCATAATACAATGTTTGTGTTGTTTGTCACATACGCACAAAAATAATAGCTTGTGTATACCACAAAATTTCACCACTAGTATCCTATTACAGTGTTTATGTCATTTGTCACATAAAGCATAATCGCAACATGTGTTATAGCCCAATCATTTACTTTCCATTCAAGATGGGATCAATTGACCCCCATATGATACACCATAATATTCCATACATACAGCATCCATTTCTATCTTTTGTGGTATACATGCATCATCTATATAACAAATAGCACTCCCATATGATAATACAAACATCCAGGTATGTGAAAAAATTACATATACATATACATATGTATATGTATACTCGTACATACATATACATATTCTCCATGTATCTTCTTGTTTCCATTCTAACTAATTTTCTACCTATCATTTTCTAATTCTTCTCCCCTCATTTGCTTCTTCCACTTGAAGCATAAGATCCTCATTTTTTCTCAATTCTAACAATGGCCAATGAGGCCCAGTTCAAATCCCTTTCATCACTATAAGTTTTTCTTCCACAACATCTAGGGCTATATGGATCATATTTATCCCCCTCCCTCCCTTATTTCTTCCCTACGTCGAAACATGAGACTTCTTTTCTAATCAATCAATTTGAATAGTGGCCTACCAGGATTAGTTTGTCATCTCAGTCACTAAAGTGTCTTATTCTTCTGTTATGATTTATATATATATATATATATATATATATATATATATATATATATATATATTATTGTAAATTAGGACACTGATAGGGGGAGTGAATCAGTGTCTGTTCATTTTTTACCTCATAAAACAATTCACTTAGTTTGTATCATCAAAACCAAAATAGCATCCATAAGCAGCTAGAAGGAGAGATAACTGATTAACTAAAATTGACTAAACTAATGTAGTAAAAGATAGTTAATATAATATAGGAGGACATATAATGCAATAAGTAAATGCACTAAAACAACATGTAAATGAGATAATTAAATAAGCTAATGAAATTAAAAACCCTAATGTGCAAGAAGGGAAAGTAAAGAACTAAGATGAATAATAAAATCATTTCAGACTGTGTTGCAGTGATGCACACAAATTCAAAAAGAAGGAATGACTATGTAGGAGTGCTGAAAAGGACAGATTTGGATGATGTGTCTAAACTAGGGCACTTGGAAGAGGACTGGGGCACCCACGGGTGCTCTAGTAATGAATCTTAGTGCCCTAGTTTGGGAAAAGTGTCTAGAACTGGTGCTCACAGGGTTGGAAGGTGATATAAAACTCTACCTGCCTGTCACATTAATTTTTATGTACTTCATTGAATGCTCCAAATATTCCAAGAGGATGAAATAACCTGCAAAATACCAAAAGGAAGCATTAAAACCCTAAAAAAAGAAAGATGCAAAATGAATGGGTCAAACTGACCTTGCCTACCATAACAATGAGCTTACTAACTGAGTGATGCACTACATTTCAGACCCAAAAGTAGTTTTGGTGTGTGTGTCGTGCCCTATGTGCTCTTTTGTCAATCCTACTTTGTGAAGTAACGAGCAATAAATAAATGTAGAGAAATGTAATATCATGTGTGCATGGAATAAAATATAATCCCTCCCCTATGAAGTGTGATGCAGATGTCCTAGCTTGTGCCTGAATGATGGAGCTATGTGGATTCCAATGCAATAGATGTATGCAACTCTAGATGGATTGATAGTAGTGTATGATGTTAGGTCCCTCATTATGGTCTCATAACTTTATATTATAGGGTTTTCTTTCTCCAATTTTGTAATTAACCACAAAAGCCAAACCCCAAGAAAGATAAATATGAAAAATGGCTAGAAGAGGACCAAAAAGTGGTGAAAAGTGTTAAAAGGATCAAGGCGCCCCCATGTGGTACCAGGGCGCCCAAGCTGAGGCTAAAATAACTCGGGATGTCTGAAAATGGCTAGGTATATGGGTGCAATAAGTCACAAATTACAAAATAAAATAAACAAGATGGCCAAAGAACAGGGGTTCATTAGTACGTTCTTTACTCAAGAACCTTGTAAATAGTAGAATGAGACTGGGATAAATAAATGTCTAAAGTGCATGATTTTGTGACTACATTTTGCCCTCACTTTATGTTGGTGAGCAGAAATCTCAGTAACATAAAGTAGATAGAGATGCATACCTAATGTCCATGAATAGTGTAGTAGAAGCATGCTGAAGGACTAGACAAAACCATGGAATGATATAAAGATGGAGGAGCGTGGAAACTATAGATGAAAAATATACAAAGAAAAATTTATGAGAGTGAACCTAGGGTGAAAAGCGTGTGTGGAGCTGCGGCATAGTGACGTGTACCTATATAAAAGTGGGATGTGTGTGCTATAGTGTGTTTTTGCATAGTGTTGTTGTCGTTATTGTTGTTTTTCCCTCATTTGACTTCTTGTTTCTCATACAGATGGACCTGCAAGGAGAAAATGATCAAGTAGTCAAATATGTATGTATGTAAGTGTAAAAATGTTATGTCAAAGATGCATGTGTATGTAAATGTAAAGTATGCAAATGTAAATGGAAAACATAAATGTAAATGGAATATGTGTACATGATCTATGTCGAGAGAGAAATTGTAGAAGGATATTTTGTACTGCGAGTTTTTTGGGAAATCTCACGCCACCCTAGATGAAGAATTGTAGAGAGGAAATTCTCTGTGTCCTCCAAGATCTAACTGCTTCTGCTGAAATGTGTGTAGATATATTTGTATTGTCATGGTTTTTCAGGCGATCCGACGCCACTGACCGAAGTAGTGTAGAGAGACACACCCACTATAACCTTCAAGCTTGTAATGGCTTCTCATAAATGCTAATTGTGTATGGGGTTCATAGACTGGTCTGAAACCACTCACTGCATATAACTAAACCAAAATGGTGTTGACTATATGTCTTAGTATGTAAACCCCCAAATGAATCCCCCCTATTTAGGGGTGCATGCGACATCACTGATAGGATACATGTGGCCCCAAAAGAGGGCCAACCACATGTACACCAGAAAGTTCTTGGTAGAAACCAAGGCACGCACAAACAAGAAGGCTAGTCAAAGACAAGTGTAAACACGCATGCATGAAGAAAACAATGTATAAGTTATGTAAATAGTGTAAAAGCTACCAAAAAAAGTCATGTAAACACGTAAGAAGACAAGTATGTTGCACAAAGTGGGTTGCAAATATGCGACATCACTCACAATTTTGCAAGACACGCAAGGACATCATGTCCGCAAACAAAAAACAAGTGTGCACAATAAACATAGGGCAAGGCCCATAAACAATTACAAACCAGAGTAGACAATGTAACAAACAAGCATGAAAACAAAATATCCTACAATACAAATGTTGCATTTGAAGCACCCATTAGCATGTTATAAATATAGATAGTATGTCAAAAGTGTGTATAAGCAAGTAATGTAAAGTGATAAGTACAAAATGAAACAATAACACCTATAAGAGACGAATGTGTGGATGCCCCCAGAAACTAGTATAGGAAGGGTAGAAGGAGAGCATCCATGCCGCATGTAAGATACCTATATCTATGATCACAACTAGAAGGCATGAATGTGCATGTGTGTATGATATAGATAAATTACATACAAGTAATCAAACTAGCATGTGTAATAAAGTGACCATGAACAAGCAAAAGTATGCAAGAATATAAGCAACCATAGTATACAATATGTTGTGGATGGATGGAATGGAATGCAAGGTGGAATGATAGGAGCCATTTACCCCCAAAGTGAATGGAAATGTATGTAGTGAGGTTCATTTTGTTTTCCTACTCAGCAGTCAAGAATGAACCGTAAACGAGAGTGCGTCATTGGTAAATGGTTGAGTAATGTGTGTTGTGTCTAGCGCACTATGAGGAAATGTGTATATGTGTAGGGGTGATGATATGTGATTTGTAGAATAAATGTGTGTGGACCTTATAGTCTAAGCATATACCACAATGAGATGAAAAGTGGAGTGATGATTTATCCCTAAGCATATATCACTACGTGATGAATGGATGAGTGATGAGTTTGCACTAAGTGTATATCACTATAAAGTGTATGAAGGGTTTGGTGATGTAACCTAAGGTGTAGACCACTAGGAAATGATAGCATAGGTGATGATTTAGCCTAAAGCATGTGTCACTACAAGATGAATAGTAGGGATTGGTGATGTATCCTAAGGTGTATACCACTACAAAAGGATAGAATATGTGATGATTTAGCCTAAAGCATATGCCACTATGAGATAAATAGTATAGGTGATGATTTAGCCTAAAGCTTATGCCACTAAACTAGGAATGTCACATGATGAAAGGTGGAATAGTGAATGTGTGGTGAAGGGAGGGTCCATTTGATTTGTAAACCCTCATTAGTCGAGTATGGACTGAAGAACTAAAGTACATCATCAGGTAGTATGTGCAGCACGTAAAAGATAGTTTCATGTAGAAAATGATAAAATTCAGCCATATGATGAGTGGAATGTGCAAATATGCTATGTGTAGAATGTAAATGAAAATGTGTGGGATGTGTAAAGTGTAACGTATAAAGTGACATGTAATGTATGTAAATAAAATAGAAATGTAATGTTAAACTCATATATGATGAAGACTAGTGGACTATATGTGAAAATATGCGGTGTAGTATGTATGTTATGTAGATGTATGTAGCTACCATGATGTATAAGGTGAAGAGGCCAAAATGATGAAATTTTGTAGAATGTATAACGCGTAATGTGTGATGAAGTGTAATGTGTGATGTCTATATTTTAGTGTGTGGGGTTTAGTGTAGTGATAATCCCTCAACAATCAGGTGTGAACCGAAGCACAAGAGTGTGTCATCGGGTATGATGCTAGTATGAATGTATGAGAATGTGAAAGGTGATGATTGTGACTATGCTAAGACAAGGTATGGGGAGAGGTGAAGTGTCATGCCCCCCAAGCATGTGTGAATAAATGAACTATCCAATGAGGGTGAAGGATGGAGGTCCTTTATCTGATGCGGGTGATGAAAGCATGTGACTATGCTCTAATAGTAGAGGTATGGTAGGTGAACACTGTAGTGGTGAATGAATCCTATGAGCATGTGTGGGATGAATGTATGAGGGAGGTCGTGGCATCATAAAATGTGTCGGTGATGAAGATCTACGTAATATGGAATGTGAAGGTGAAGAAGATCCGTGTGGAATAAAATGAGGTGGTGATATATGCCATGATGCAGTAGTTATCTGAGGAATAGGCCTATACCGATGTATAGGGCTAGTGGAGGATGTGGTCGTGGAGAAGTAAGAGGTGCTCTAGATACCGTGCAGCAAGATGATAGCCACAGAGTAGATGGAGGGACACCATCAATAGAGATGACCTGATTATTGTAGATAAATTTGAGGCATAGATGATTCATATAAATGATAGATTTTGATCGACAAATCTAATTAATACCAAGGAGCATGTCACATCCCTCAACTATGTTTCCAACAAGGAAAGGTATGAGCATTATAAGAGGGCCAACTATGACATGAAGTTGAACAATATCGAAAGGTTTTTTGAAAGGGTACTCGACTTGAGATAGAGGATAGCAAATAACATTAAGGAGTGACATAGAAGGCGCACTAATGGGCCATGATGGGTCAACCTTAGTGTTGTTGATATAGGTTGAGCCAATGGATGAACGGATGTGCAAATGGTTATATGTAAATGTGGCATGATAATTTCCGTTAGAAAAGGAGATGATAGGTGGAGAAACTTCAGTGTTATCAACTAAGAAATCTAGAACTCATGAGTTAGTGGGAGACATCTTGTGTGAAATATAATTAGCGGTTGAATATGTTATTTGTGTGTTATGATTTGGAAATGGGTTATTAAAGATCTGAAGTTTATGATTTTCATTTGTAGGTGGAGTTGGCTCAGATTCCAGAAGCTTAATTTGACCATTGTCAAGCAAATCCTAGATGAGGTGTCCTAGTCGAAAGCATCAATCAATGGGATGTCCTATGCATTGATGATAATCACAATAAAAAATTTCATCGAAGTTGCATCCTTTTGGCCAAGATGGATCAAGTTGTAGAGGGGATGGTAATGTAATAAGGTTACTATCAATGATCCTTGGTAGCAAAACACTCATAGGTGTGCTAAACTTAGTAAAGGTACATTTGTATTGTTGTGGTAGAATTTCCTTTGGAGTAGATATTGTGTTTACAATATGTTTTGTATCCATTGATTTGGTTGTAGAAGTTTAAATGTTAGCTTACCTTGAAAGTGAGTGGACGATGACACTTGCTCCTGATATTTGAGTTTACCTATGGTTAAGAGTTTTGTCTCATGAATTTTGAGAGTATGGAAAAGTTGGTCAAATGAAGGAGATGTCTCAAATAGAACACTCTCTTGTAGAGGTGGTAGTAAGATTTGAATAAATAAATCATGAAGTTTAGAATCTGTGAGTACATTAGACATCTTAGCTAAGTTATTCTTGTATCACAAGACATAATCAGATAGATGTTCGTTAGATGCTTGTTTGAGTTGTGCCAGTTGGGCGTAGGATATCTTTGAGCCAATGTTAATAGAAAAGTGAGTGAGAAAGGCATCAGCCAAGTGCATGAAAGAAACTACTGAATGCACAGGTAGGTCATAGAACCAATGCATTGCATAGTCTTGTAAACTATGAGGGAAAAGCTTAGCTAGTATAATGTGATCATCTGCATAGTTGAGGCATGCTACATGAAATGCTCAAAGGTGTTCCTATGGGTTTCCATGACCTTTAAAGATAGGTAGCTTAGGAGATACAAAATTAGGTGGCAACTGATATGTTGATATGGCATGGGCAAAAGGAGTATGTAACAAGAGTAAATAATCTAGGCATGGTTCGACAAGTAAGGTAGCTAACTGAAGCTAATGAATTTGTGTTTGTAATTCTTGATATAATGATGTCAAATTTGGATAATTCGAGGAAGAACCAAGGTGCATATTAATAGGAGCAGAAAAATATGTGGGCAGAGTGGGTACCATAGGAGTAGAAACATATGTGGGCAAAGTGGATACCATAGAGTGGAAACATGAACAAGTGGAGTAGAGACCATAGGAGCAGCAGAAGCAACGATGGCAACAGAAGCATCATGAGCTCTCTTAGTAGAAATTAAAGCATGTAAGACATGAGGAATATGTGTGGGGTTTTCACACAATGCTTGGTGGAAGTCAGTAATAGCATTTAATTGGTCTTGGTCAACATTGGTGTCTTCATCGTAGGAATTTTCACTATCAGATGCTTCTATCTCATGGAGAGGAACCTGGTTGGATGTATCTAAAGGGTTTTTAGATGTAGAAGTGGTTGTGTCATCCATTGGCTTAGATGTATGATGAGTAGATAAAGGGATCTCACAATATAGAAGAGATCCAAAATGACCACTACAGGTGATGGGAATAAAAGGAAATAAATGAAAGCAAGTTGTAGAAGGTGTAATGAAGAAGGATCGGGTTCACCAAAATGATTAACTAAAATTGAATGAACCAATGTAGTAAAAGATAGTTAATCTAATCTAGGAGGACATATAATGTAATAAGTAAATGCACTAAAACAACATGTAAATGAGATAAGTAAATAAGCTTATGAAATTAAAAAATTGAATGTGCAAGAAAGGAAAGGAAAGAGCTCAACTAAATAATATAATTTTGTCAGACTGTGTCATAGTGATGCACAAAAATTTAAAAAGTAGGAACGACTATGCAGGAGTGCCGAAAAGGATGGATATCTAGATGACTAGTGTCTAGAGGATGGGGGAGCCTGGAAGAGGACTGGGGCCCTGTGGGCACTCTGGTAAGGAATCTAAGTGCACCCTGGTTTGTGGAAAAGTGTCCAAAATTAGTGCTCACAAGGTCAGAATGATGATTTGAAACTCTTACCTATTCTTATCACATCAATATTTTTGTACTATGCCGAATGCTCCAAATATTCCAAGAGGAAGAAATAACCTGCAAAAGACCAAAAAGAAGTATCAAAACCCTAAAAAAAGAAAGATGCAGAATGAATGGGTCAGACTGACCTCAGCTTCCACAAAAGTGGGCTTACTAAGTGTTGCACTAAATTTAAGACCCAGATGTAGTTCTAGTGTGTGTGCCTATCGGGCCCTAGGTGCTCTCGTGACAATCCCACTTTGTGAAGTAGCAAGCAATAACTAAATGTAGAAAATGTAATAGCTATGTGTGCATGAAATAGAATAGAATCCCTCCCCCTATGAAGTGTGATGCAGATTTCCTAGCTTGTGCCTTGATGATGGAGCTATGTGGATGCCAATGCAATAGATGGATGCAACTCTAGATGAGTGATAATAGTATATGATGTTAGGTCCCTCATTATGGTCTCATAACTTTATATTTATAGGGTTCTCTTGATATCTAATTTTGTAACTAACCCTAAAAAGGCTTACCACAAGAAAGATAAATACCCCAAAAAGTGGCGGGAAAGTGTAAAAAGGACCGAGGTGACCCTGGTGGGACTAGGGCACCCACATGCGCCCTAGTACTAAATATGGGCACCCCAGTCAAGGATAAAATAATGTGGGATGTCAGAAAATGACTGGGAATATGGTTACATTGATTTCATAATTGAGCTTTAACTCAGCATGGAGCTCCAACTAAGCATGGAGCTCCAACTCCAAAATTCAACCAGGAATATGCCTAGTATTTGACAAGCTTCTACTTTCTTGGATGCTTGAACTCCCAAATTTATTCTAACACCTACTGACCTTCTATAAGCTTCAACTTACTAGAAAGGTACAAACCCCCATATGTTAAGCTACAACTTATATTTCTAAATATTTTTGATCACATTGTTTTTGTTGTCTTCCACAAATGATAGTGACCACTAAATTTGTTCACTTTTCTTCTCTTTTCTCAATATATTATCCTAATCACCATCAACTCCATTCTGTAGTCATATCAGGTAAGTTCAAACACTTAGTCTTGTCAATTTCTCTCTTTCAATCTGCTGCAATCTCTATGGTAAAAGACTACTTTCAAGTATCTATCTGACATAAATCATATTCTTGATTTTCTCTCTCAAAAAACTCATTCCTTAAAGTATTCAACCTTACTGATATTTCTACTCCTTTTTAATGGCTTCTTATTACTTTTACAAGCTCACACATCAAAAATCAATATTTCATCATTTTGATTTATTCTTATGAACCTATGCACTCTTCTTTATGAGGATAATATACTAATGCTCCCATTTTTTATGTTTTATCAATATCTTCACTCACTTTATACTCAAAATCAACCTATCATTGTAATACATTCGTTTGTATTTTAAATCCATTTTCCATCTCTCTCAAAATTCAGTACAAGCACCAAAAATTTACCTTTTTTACTCCTTGACCTTGAAATTTACACTTTCTCTTAGATCTTAAAACATCTACTTACAAATAACTTTTTCAACTTAATAAATGAAAAATTTTCACATTTCACCATCTCATCCATACAAGGAAGATGAGAATATTTTTAAAATCAAACTTCCTCTAATGACATTTATAACTCTAATAGGGATCAATTTTGTTCTCTGAGATTGTAGACCTATTCAAGATGAACTTAAGAATGATAATGACACATGGAGTTCTCTGAACCTCATTTGCACTTTTATCTTCAACTTGTAACATTATCTTTTGATCTCTATTTCTAATTATGTAATGTATGACCTAACCCTTCACATGATATTTAATGAATAAGGTGTGTTTTACAAATAATTGATGGATGCACTAGGACCTATCATTATTAACATACGTTAAAAACATCTCATCTATTCTTTATAACTTCATTTCATTCCTTCATACTTAGCAATTTATCTTACCCACTGCATTTGAGAACTTAGAAGAAACAAAGGTGTTTGTGCTAGTGAGCATAATTTGATCATGAGTAAGAAGATGACTTGATAAAACACCTGAGATATGCATGCAATTTCAATATTCTTGCAAGATAACCAAAAAGAGCATGGAGGATTTGATTCCTTGTTTATTCATATGTTTTATCTTCACAGTAATAGAAACACATATCATGAATTTGGAGATTAAACTCATAATCATAGTTTTACAACAATATAAATAAGAGGATACATAAGAACATCATGTTTACTAGTGGTCTATATCACCAAGGACAACTTGAAGACCTTCCATGATCAGAGAGAGAAACATTTTTCACATACATCTTCATTGTTATCAACACATCCGAGTGAAACTCAAACATAGTATTTAATGAGCTTGATATGCTAAAGAGAGATGAGTGTCACAAATTGTAAAGTATTATTTGAGATCTTTTAGTCATTAATCCAACCAAAAATTCATGACATTACAAATATTCCTCATGGATCAAGCACCGAAATAGGGTATGTGCTTTTCTTGTTGAAACAAAGCAAAGATGCATATCCAATATTTTAACTAATCTACTAGTTTTCCTTGGTCAACCACATCTAGAAGAACATATTTCAAGAAATTTGAGGATGAAATCAAAAATCTCATATCAAGATTTTACTTAATATCATGCTTACTAGATCAATATAGCTTGATCTTCTGACATTGTACAATTAGGGTTTTAATCTTGAAACCTAGTCATATATTTTGAAGCGTTTAACATATGGGTATTCATTTCTATGCCAAGAAATTTTTGGGATCACTTGAATACATGACATTACCACTAGGACCCCAAAATTTCATATTTATTTAATAATCTCATATTCTTCACAATTTGAACAAGATCACAATCTAACTTAACTGTCACATGAACCTAAAACCAAGTCTTAGTAAATAGGTTTTTCACTTGATTTAAAGTCTTTTTAAAAGCATATAAACCACTATTATGATAAGGTCTTTGTCTTTTTAAAATTACCACACTAGGAGAGATCACTATTTAAAGGAAAATAAAACAAGTATTTGTTGAAATGAGCTCAACTTGTTTTTGAACTCTTCTAGTGTGGTCATAATTTCGAGATGTATTTCCAACATATCTTGACCAATATGATAAAACACTACCATGAACACTTTAAATGACATACCTATATTCTCCTTTTCTTTAGTGCATAATTAATGGAGTGAGCTTCAACAAGCACCAAATAGTTTCATTCTTCTTAACCAGATTCGATCAGGGTAGTTTTGAAGAAAAGTAAACTTGGACCATATATCACCTTGGAAAAACAAATGTGAGCTCCAAAAAATCAACTTTAAATTTTATAGGGTGTTTATCACCAATTCTTACCCCAATTTTCAGGCCTATGCTTAGAGGCATCCTTCAAACATCATGAGTGCATTATCTTAAGAAGTCTTTTGGTAGTAGGGAAGAGAGTTTGATTAAATTCACACTAATCCATGTACTGATATTAATGTAAATATTCATATCACCTAATAATAATTTTCATACCCTCTCATCAGTAGGGGATTTAACTTGACACCTTCAAATTTGTACTATATATCTCAGATTCTTCAAAACAAGGTCATACCTATATGGAACAATCAACCATGAGCAACACCAATTCAGTAATTTTGACATATAAGAGTACATATAAAAATATGAGGGGTTTTCATAGCTCATTCCTAATTGATTTGGAGGCCATCTAGAAGTCATTTTATGCTTATCACTTCAAGAAGGAGGTCTGGAGAGAGAAAACATTGTTAGTAAAATGGATAGAACTTTTTTGTTTCTTATCCAATTGACCCTCAAATTTTTTTTTTGAAAATTTCATTATTGGAGTTTTCTTAAAAAAATAATTCTATGATTTATATGAAGAAGTCTTATCAAATTTTTTTGATGCCAAGAAGACAAGGCTCTCAGTTTTCCTTTTTCAAGAAATCAGATTTGGTAAAACTTGAACAACTTCCACAAAATCCATTTCAAAATTTGATTAAATTTGACACAGAGTACCAAAACACATCCCTTTACGTGATTCATAGATTTTTTACTCATAAATATTCTTTTACATATCAGAACCAATTTTCGTTTACCTCATCATTCCACTGCTATAGTTCTCAAAGGTAGTCTTGGTGAGACACTTGTATTTTGCCTCTAAGAGATAAAGTAATCCCTATAGATTACTCATAAATTCCATAGTGATATGTTACTAGGATTCCACCATGCTTACCTAATATTTTCATGGCCTACATTGAGCTCTTACACCTCATCATTCTCTATAACCAGGCCTAAATGAGCCATTTTCAACTATGGCTTCCAAAACTTGACTTGATGCTTACTCAAAAATCTCTTGCACATGCTGGAGACACCATATAAGACCTATGAAATACCTTAAACCAAGCATACCAACCATCTTCATACCTCCAGTGGGCACTAACCCCACTAGTCTAAGCATGTAGCATCATGAACAAATCCTCTTTATGAGCTCAAACCATCATAATAAGGAACTACCAATCAACCTTAATGCCCCTGTTTTAGCCTCACTTCACCAATCACACATTTTCCATCAATGCCACCTGACATAAATGACAAAACAACTGCACCAGGGTTCAACAATCTCCCCCTTTGTCATTGATGGAAAAAAACTTAGAACATTTTTATGGAAAACAACAACATCATCATCTCCATAGAATTCATATCTTGTTTGTGAAATAACTCTCTCCCCCTTTTATATCTATGAAAAAGGATCATACATTCAAATAAGAATATGCAGCTAATAACTTACAAAGCCTAAACTTACTTCAAGAAAGCTCCCCCTTGAATGATGTTGACTCACTACCTGTATGATTAAACTTCACTCAACTACATAAATTTATTCATCAATTAGCCTGAAGTGATCCCCATAAACATATTCTCTTCATATTTAGGAATGTCACTTCACCATGCTCAAAAAACAAGCTCAAATCCTCCTTAAGCTAGTTGTTTTTGTTATTTGGATCTTAAATCCCTGAATTTTCTTTTTTTTTCCTTTTAGCTAAACTATTTCCCTTCATAGGAGTTTCTATGTACTTCCTGAACATGATCATGCACATCCCTTTGGTATCTTTTAATCCTCGTTTACCTAAAACTGCAAGAAATAGAATTTTACCTTGTACTCAAACCATAAGTATAGATCATTCATATATAACCATTCCTAACGGACCTTTTCAATGCTCTTTATTTTATTTTCTTGTTCATTCACTGAATTGAGAAAAATAAATTCTCCCCCTTCAATATTACCACCTTATGTCCACTATATGGGTTTTCACTACGCTATCTAGGTTACTATGACACCTCAAGACATTTTCACCATTTCTCATGCTCCAATATTCCTTTCTAAACCTAGAGGTCATTTTTGTTACCTCAATATAGTCAGTAACAACTCATAATGGCTAAGAAGTTCATCATTTGTAGTCATAACAATATTCTTGGCCAAACTTCTTATTATCCTTATCACCAAAATTCATCATGCATACCTTTTTATCCTTCCTTTATTCATTTCTTCATCACCTAGGGTTCTTGGGAAAGGGAAAATCTGAGTTCTTTCTCCTACAAAATCATCATCCATTTCAAAAAAATGTAAAGAATTGTTGTGATCTATCAACCAAATGTTATAATCCTTCAAGATTGTATTGACTTCATTGCACTACATGTTCAACATTAAAGGAATACCTTTTCCATGTTGACTCTCCTAACATTGTTGAAGAAAATCTAGTAGATCTCGAACTGATCATCTTCTGATCTATAATTTATTCCTTGACTTTGGGAAATTTTCATTTGCATACATTTTCCATTCTCTGCTTTAGAGAAGCATATCATACTTGAGCATGATTTAGGCCACTATAGCATTTCTTTCACTCAAACTTCCATATAGACTTTTGACTCCTTCTGTGCAAACAACATTTACTTAGACACTTCACCAAGCAATGAAACTTTTCTCATGACTTAATTATACTTGCAACAGACAGTAATAACTTACAAAGACACAAATTATAGGTGAAATGAGATTAGATTATACAAGACATCATATCAAGGTACATGACATTTTTCACTAGTTTTGTACTCTCTTGAGGACAACCACACTTAACAAGGATGCATACACATCTGACACTTATTGGCCACACACTCTTTTGTATGAATAGAGAGGAAGGTAATTTAGAGAATAAGGTAGTAATATTGTAACATGAGATTGAACAAACATTCCTTGAATTTTGCATACCCTAGTAACATGATGAACACTCCAATCAACTACTACTGATGGTTACTTTCTTTCACAATTCACACTTTGGACTATTCATTCAACATCTTTGATTGACAGGATGAAGAATCAATGAGGAGAAGAACTTTCTTGAATTTTCTTCTTTTAATTGATATATGCCATCTAAAATCCTAGAGAAGGCACATCACTTTGTGATATCACCTCAAAATAAGATAAAGTCATCAAAACAACATGATGACTCAATTTTTTCTCTTCTTTTCCTTGAGAAATTTTCATCCTTCCTAGATGTATTCCTTGGTGTGATAATCTCATCTTATAAGCCTTCACTTTATGATTGAGTTCCTAATAAACACACATGTTGCATCTCGTACACTTGTTTGAGCACCTCTTGAGGAAGAAGTTTTTCATCCCTTGTACTAGAATTATCTTCCTTCTTCTTGTATTTGTCATCAACTCCTGATGTCTTATTTGCACTATATTCTCCTATGATTTTCATTTATTATTATGCCTCTTCAACATCTTCCCATGTTATCTTCTTGTCATTCTTTTCTTCTTCAGCTCCTGAGTTTTCTTCCTTAACCTTGTATATCCATTTATCTTTCTTCTTTCCAGTGTATTTTGCAACCATGGCTAACTTGGTTTTATCCTCAAAGTCTGCCTTAAACTTGAATATCTTGTTGCCTTGCCTTTAATTATATCTAGGGCATTCATGATAGTGTCTTGCAAAGTGCCCTTACCCATGACAGCTGAAGCATACAACCTGGTTCTTAATGATTCTTCTAGGCAGTACTTAGCTATGTGGCCTTTTTCTTTATAACTGAAACATACTATATTATTTTCAAATTCATTCTTACAAGCCCTCCATGGATGTTCTTTGTCTAAATTGCTCATGCAATCCCTAGCTCTATGTCCAAAAACATGGCATGAAAAGAAAAATCCATTAAACTTACATGAGAGTCTCCTTGCATTTGGTTGCCTAATGATTTTATTATGTTCATTGGTGTCCTTGTCTTCAAAGTGTCATCAGCATGATACATGGATTGATTCACCTTTCAATTCCTTTTTTCCTTGTTTGTTTTAGTTCTTCGCTTAAGGTCTTCAATTATGCACTTAGTTTGTCACATCCTTCAATCTTGGATTTCATAGCATCTTGACATGATTCATGACTAGACTCATGCTCCAAATCATAATTAGTTGCTTTACTTTTAATAACCAGACCTGATTTTCCATTTGGATGTTTTTGTTTGCTTAGAAATTTCTCTGGATTGCTTATACTTTCCTCACTTCTTTGATATGTCATTGGTTTACTTGTGCCATGTTCTAGGTCATTCTTTAGGGTATTCAATTCTTCTTCATGATTGAGGTGGGATTTCTCTTTGTCTCTTAGAGCTTTTGATACATTCTCAACAAATGATTCCATCTCATTGAGTTCTTGGCCATGATTAGTTTCCATGAGCTTGATTTCAGTCTTTAACTCATTTATAAGATCTTGAGCAATCTTATACTTCTTTTTCAACGTTGATTCTGCTAATGACCCCATGTTTGAGGCTTCAGGATCACATCCAAGTTATTAAACTTGATTTAAGAGGATAAGGCTCTGATACTAATTGTTGGACATTAAGACACTGAGAGGGGGTGAATTAGTGTTTGTTCAATTTTTACATCATAAAACAATTCACTTAGTTTGTATCATCAAAATCAAACTAACATCCACAAGTAACTAGAATAATAGATAGCACACAAAGAAAAAATTTAATGTGGAAAACCCAAACTAGGAAAAAAATCACTGAAATCAAGAACTAGCTTAGGACAAAAATGTCCTTTAAATGTTACATTGATTTCAGGTTGAGCATCTACTAAACATGGAGCTTGAACTCCAAAATATAACCAAGCTTCTACTCAGTCTTTGACAAGTTTCAACTTTCCTAGAAGCTTCAACTCCTAACTTTAGTCTAGCAACAACTGACCTTTAGTAAGCTTCAACTTACAGGGAAGCAATAACTCCCCACATGCTAAGCTAAAACTTAGACTTTTTCAAAGTTTTGATCACAGTTAGTTTGTTCTCAGACAACTGATGGTGACCACTAAATCAGTTTACTTATCTTCTCAATTCTACTCTTAAATCCCCTTTCTTCTCATCATCTAATCAACATCTAGTTTTTGTCATATAGGACTCACATTCATTAACATCTTCATATCATGTTTTCACTCATTCAATCACTCAAACCCTCACCTTTTTAGGCAACAAATTCTCATGTATTTGTCTATATCATCATGAGATCAGTGTTTGCTCATCTCAATCACCTGGTTTGACATAATCCTCTCAAAATTCTTGCCTATATCATTCCTCCTTCCTCAAAAGGTTCTTACTCTTGTATACAAGCTCCTCCTTTATCAAATTCAAACACTTATCTGCTCATTTTGTTTAGACATCTAAAATTAGGTTCATATACACATCATAATTCCATCCTCATGGTCTTATGCCTTTCCCTATTGATTTCATCTCCACTCTCTTCTCACTGCAATATGGTCTTTAGCTCTGAATCACATTCTTTACTTCATGAATATAGTCCTCTTATACTCCTTGACTCTCTATCCTAAGTTCATCACTTGCTCTTCATCTTAGAAACATCTACTTTTTCTATATGCTCTTCTACTTTCGATCATCAAAAGCACTTCCACACCTTCAATTAATTACTAGTTCCACAATTTAGCCTTTTGTAGTCAATAAAATACTAAATCACCTAAATTTTCATCTTCATGTTCTAAGGCACTTTACATTACTCTCTATATTACTCGCACATGGAAATCATAAATTTCACTAAATGTAACTCCTTTTAACCTTTTGTCATATCTATATTTTATAATTTTTATCCCTCACATACCTCAACTTGTACTAAGGAGGATAAAGAAGGACCTTTTTTATTTGTATAACTAACTTAAGAAACATAACTCCTAATGAAAATACTTTTTCATTGCTTCAGTTGGTTATTAAAATGATTAGGAATGGAGGCTTCTCATCTTCCCTGACACATTGAAATCATTGACACTATTGTGTGACTGTTACAAATTTGTCTTCTCAAATTCCTTGATGAGTATGTTTCTTAGATGCATGCTTAGGCCTTTAGGAAAGTTTTCGTGAGCATTGCAACAATTACAAAAACTCCTTAGATGTTATGAATTCAATCTACATTCTCCATAACTCATAGTATAACCTTCCTAGTGGGTTTGAGCACCTATGAGTGCATTTGAACCTTAGGCTATAGTTTACTAGATGCAATACAATCCTTAGGATCTATTATTGCTTTGAGTATTGGTTTATTTAACTCAAGAAGGCACTAAGTGACTTTTTTTCCTTTCTTTAGTACCCTCGAGAAGAATTAAGCTTTCATTTGAACATATTCAACAAAGTTGTTTGATACATAGATTATGCTTCAATATTTTAGCTCATGGAATGGATACTGTCAAGTCACATTAACATTTAAAACACAAAGACCAATCAAATATGGTTTGAGCCATATTTTATCCTTATGAATCTTTGCTCAAGATTTCAGACCTTCAAACATTGAAAGGAGACACCAATTTCACTTTCCCAGCATTGTGGTCATGTTTTAAACCCTATCAACTATGATTGTCACAAAAATATTCTTCACTTCGAGCTGAAATGGGATCGTTCATTTTTCAACATGCTAACGACCCCCTCACAACCATTACCTTCCAATTTCAGGATTTTTGAATGGTTAAATTTTTATTTTGTTGGTTTTATTTCCTAAAAACCCTAGTTGTAGGGTATGAGGGATTATACACACCTGAGAGAGAGTTTTTAATTGTTTCTTATTCATTTTGTAGTCTAGATGGATTTTGTAGGCTTGACAAGGATTCTCACACCTGTTGAAGACTCTCTATATGCTCAACACTCTTTGAATGTCTACCTACAATTTTTGTATCTTGAAATTATTGTGATAGAGAACCCTGCTTTGTTTGTATCCTTACGGTATTAGCTAAACATGACACTAACTCTTCATTCCATCACAAAGGAAAATTATGAACATCATAAACCATGAATATCCTCTTCATTAACAATAAATTATAACAATACAATCTTATCATAATAGTTCCACATCCTTAATAACAAGAATAAGTCCTTGCACAATGTACTTTAAAAGCTCTACCTCATAATGGAGTTGCATTTGAATCAAACAGAATAATTTTCCTAGCTTAAAAGGATTATTGAGGTCCCAAAACCCTTTTTCAACACAAAATAACCTTCCAAGAATCAATGTTTCAAATTTATTATGCAATTATTCTTTCACAGTGAAACACAGTTCATACTATGATTAACATTAAGCTTCACCATCTTCACCTTAGACCTTTACATGCTTCAACATCTTGAAGACATATATTTTGAGATGAAGACCACCTTGACCCTTCCAACATAATGAAAACATGTATTAAAGACAGAGACCATAGTCTGTAACTCAGAATACACACTCCATGAATGAGCTTATGAGGCAACCTAAGGTTACTACAATTTGTAGTTTTTGTGTTAAGACCATTGTAATAAGAAGTTGTTATTTTTTAGGTTGGTTCGTCACAAGGGGGAGATGTAGCAGCACATTTTCATCTGATTGTGGATGTGTGGTGGAAACAATGGAGGATATGGAAAGTCATGGACCTTATTGGAAATTTAAATTTCAAGCTATCAATTTTCCCTCTAAATGTAGTATGTATTGTCCTTTACCAACTAGCTTTCCTTGTCCTCTACCAACTAACTTTCTAACCCTCCTTAACTAGTATGTATTGTACATGACAGTCTAGGTTTTATGTATTTAATGTTTTTGTATATGTACAAGATAGTATAGGTCACTCTAGCTCCCCAGTTTTTGTCATGTAACAAGACCAAGAATAGAAGAGGAATGAGGGTTCATGACATTGATTATCTCTATTGCCCATTTATATGATGATTTGAATTAAAAATGAGATTTTAAAATTAAAAAGTGTATATTGTAGACCTTCCAATTAGAAGGTTTCCAACTCTTAATATTAATCCTTGAACACCATATCATTAGCATTTAAAGTTTCTAACTTCTTTTCATTTAAGACCTTAGTAGAGGAATCATCATTCCTATTTACTTTGTTAGAGGAATTATTATTGGCAAATATATATGTTGTACGAATGGAGTGAGAAAGGTGTTAGTAGATGATTATTGCATGGTTTAAAGGAAGGTATATGGTGATGTGATTAGGATAGGGTGATTTGAGTCTTCTCTCATTCATAACTTGTCAACCCTATCCACATACCCTACATTCTACACTTCTTCAAGGTCATATTCCTTTACTCATTTTATACTCTCAGGCCAAGAAACTCCACAACTTTTTTTTATACTTCCATAGTCCCATATAGTATCACTAGCTTCTAGCATCCAAGATGAGAGTCTTCAAATCAAATCCAACTTTGCACCTTTGACATTATTGAGCTAATGCAACCATTTCCTCATGCCCCCTGTATTGACCTATTTCACGTGCTCAGCTTACTAGTAGGGCTCAAGACAACAATTATCCTCATACTTGCTTTCAAATACCATTGCTCTACCTTGATAAACATGATCTCCTTACCTTTGTATCAGTCTTCTTACCTAGATATTCATTTCCCAAATGTTCTAGGCTTTTTACCAAGTTGTTATATGCTTGTAGATGATCAACCTTTCTCCCTATATCAGTACTTTTTCAGAGGATTATCCACTTACGTTTTAGAGTTAGTATGATTTTCATGTAATATTTTGAGAAACAGAGAAATGTAAATTAGGTTATATTATATTGGAGACTCTCATTGTTATTCATTTAACAAACTTTTCGCGAAGTATATGTTTGAGTATGATATATTTTTCTTCCATGTTATTCAATGGTGTAATGATACAATCTCTCTTTTTTAACTCTTGTAATCTTGTCTTGATGCAGGAATATCACTCCACACTTATGAATAAGTCATGAAGACATCAATTTTGGTTTTCATGTGAGGTTATAGGTATTAGGAGTCTAAATACGTTACTACTTTTGGTCTAGGCCCTTTAAAATTCAAAATAGGTGTTTTCCCTCCAAAAGTGTAAGTTTGAACCTTGGAGGCCTTTTTTTTGCTTGTTTGAGTAGTTGAGTTGATTGGGTGTTGTGTATGGAAACTTTGAAGCTTACTCATGCTTGTTTGTATATATCAAGAAGGGAATATTGAGCATCTACAACCCCTTTTAGCTCCAATAAGAGACCTTAAAACAAGGAAAACAAATGATGGTTCTAACAGAGATTTACCTCTTTAAAATTTTAAATAAGAGTGAATTTTTTGGATATGGTATGCTTGTTCTAACAAAGATTTACCTCTTTAAAAGTTTAAAAGGTGTTATGATGAATATGGTGCTCTTACATCTTTATATTCTTTTTACAACTCATATTTATGTTCATTTCATTGACTGTAGGCATCTCCCAGGGCCCATGGGAGAGAGGAGACTAAGAAAATGAACATGCACACTGGTTTACAGGTACGTAATTAAATTTCAATTGATAACATTGTTCATATATCCATGAACATGTTATTATAATATATTTTGCTAATTACTGTAACCAATTTAATGTGTAATGATTGCATCCATCTGTTAGGAGCCATGAGAGAGCAGGATAGGAGCATATTCCTTTACATGAGGATTTATAGGTAACATGTTAGGAATTAGGGACTGTAGAATAATGCTATGATTCAATAACATACCAAATAAAGCAAATACGGATCTGAACAATTCCCCAAAATCTACAACAATGGAAGTGTAAACTAGATAAATCCAAATAAAAATAAAATACACACACATAACACAACATGTACCATGGTTCACCCAATGTGGGCTACGTCCACCAAAGATAAGAGATCTCAATATATAATAAAAAAGAGTACAAACTAACTCTTCATACATGAGTATAATGCATCTCTCGAAGAGTATCTCCTCATCCATATCTCTAAACGGATCTACATGAGTGCACTACAACCGTGCCTCCAAACACCACCAGTAGATCTCACATAACTAGGAACTACTATATCTACCACTATGCACAAAACTCTCCTATGGATCTGCAAACAAGACCTCTCACAAGGGGGTCTACTAATGTGCAACCATATATGTGCACCAAGAAGCAAGTCTCTCCTCCATCTCACTCCTTCTGCCACTACAAACAAGAAGACATCCTCCTCTACAATATTTGGATAATATCCACAAGCTCTCCAATGAGCTACAATACTAGATTCCTATAGATCAACAATACAACATGATCTCATGGATCTACAATACAAGATATCACAACAACCTGTGGATCTACAATACAAGATCTCACAACTTGTGGATCTATAAGAAGAAAGACCATGTGTTTTGCATACTATACAAGCCATTACAATGAGACTAAACAATATAAAGGAAATATAGTAGAAGACATTACACTCTTCTCACCATTCATATGTACATGTTATTTCCTTCTGTCTAGCTTCTCTCCATGGAAGCTTTGTCTTCATGTAACCATCTTTTTCTTCTTCTTCTTCTTCATCATCCTCTCAACCAAGGATTCCATGTGTAACAATAATCAATTACATGAAATTATCCTTCTAACCCTAGCTTTCATGCTTATATAAGCATATACAAACTTAGGTCAACTTAGCTATGCATTTACAACCTTTAGATTCACTTTATAACTAAAGTTAGATCTAATTCCCATGAGTTAAATATAAACTTTCACACAAAGGTAACTGATGTTGGTTCCCTGATTGATGAAGGTTCCTTTGTTGATCGATGGTGGTTCTTCTGCTGACCGATGTCAGTTCATCAGTTGACTGATGGTAGTTCTTTTGTTAACCAACGATGGTTAACCAACTGACGTCAGTTACTATGTAAACCAGCCACTTGTAATGCATGCTCATTGTGAAGCAATCTAGCTCCACAACCCAACATAACCTTTACACGAAGCAAAATGAGATTCTAAACTGTGCTTCATTTTATTATATAGATAGTGTTAAAAATAGGAATAAAGTTATACTATATAAATTTATTTTTGTTTGGACTAACTATTGGTATTCTTTCAAAAGACTAAAGTGTTCATATAATGCAGGTCTGATCCACTCCTGATACATCTGTAGTAGTTCCTACTACAGTGTCATCTATTGGTGATGAGGTGGATGTCTATATGGAGGGACGAGTGGTGGGACATGGAAAATTGCAAAATGTTGGTGTCGATACAATCTGTCATGGGAAGAAAGTTCTGTCAGATTATGCAGTCATTAATATCTTGTGTCATCGATGTTGATTGCCCTCTACCAGTTCCAAGTGCTTTTGAGGACATGTTGGTGGATTTTTTCAATGTATTTTCCATTTGGCCACTTTATAATGTGCATCGTAGTCATCCACCTCAAGTATTAGCTTATTTGCAAATGTGTTACATGTAGTTTTGGCTTTGATTTATTCTTCGTATATATTTATTATAGTAACACACTATTTTAATTTTGCAAGATGATGTGGTACCTACCAAAAAATCAAGGAAAGCACCAATGATGGGAGTGACTCCCAACTCAATTCATAGGAATCCCAAAATAAAAAAGCATTTTACGAAAGAATTACATCTGTTGTGTGCACTAGGCAATGCATGAAAAACCGATTTCATAAGAATAACATTATTATTTCGTAAAAATAACATTATTATAATGACAAAGTATTTTGAGATTTGGACAAAATATCCTTAACATGTGGTTTAATTCATGATTAGATTTGGACAAGTTATCCTTCAAATGTTTACTTAAATTATTATTCAGGCATGACATATGTTTTAACTGTGCATATTTTTTATTTAATCATGATTATAGTTGTCATCATTGTTTTTGGTTTCAATGTGTCATGTGGCATAACAATGGTTCGATTAATCATGTTTATAGTTGTCACAATTGTTTTTTGTTTGAATGTGCCATGTGGCATCACAATAACAACCATAGGTAATCATTGCATCTTGTGTCCACTTTATTCAACCATCATGTGACTTTGAAAATACTAAACATGTGAACTTATTCTTCCTCTATTTATTGTAACAATTTTACATTGTTAGTGTTTGTATTACAGTTAAGGTTTTATTCCTTTGCGTCTATTCCTTCAATTGTAGTTAAGGTACATGCCTTCATGCTAATTTTCATTTCCTTACAAATTGTTGATTTACTTGCTCCTATTTTTTATTTACTCGCTACTATTTTAGATTTATTTTGGTCAATTTAGTGGCAAAGATTGCATTTATTAAGGAAATATTATTTTTAGTTGCTAATTATATCTACAAAAACCATAAGGCATCAGATCATGCTTATGTTGTGGGGAGGTCAGAGGAGTATCCATCTCTTCCAATGTCACTACATATTGTGTACACTCTAAGAGATCCTGCAGAAATCTAATTTCAGTAGATAAACTCTCCATCACACCCATATCACCAGCGTCCATCAAAGGTGACAAAGTCACCCCCTTTTTGGTTGGCATGTCCAACTTGTCCATATTATTTTTAGATACCTCAAGATGAGATGTATTACAGATCCACATGTGTTTCTAGTTAGGTAGGATACATTCCACTATAGTTTATTTGTGGATGTTGTCGAACATGTTTATTTGAGTTTCATAATAAATTCAATGTAAGTTGTATCTAAGAATAGTTATTGACTCTCCAAAACAAGTGGAAGTTATATCAATGATATACCTCTGAATTTTTGTATGAGGAATCACACAATTATATGAGATTACTTGTAGAATCGTAGTCTTGAATTTTCACATGTACACATTGTACACTTTGAATGAAATATGTATATAGTAGCCATAGTTACAAGACGTCAATTTGTTTTCCTTATTTATGTTGGTTTTAGTATAAAATTGCATTGGATCACCACACAAGTAAATTACAATCTACATAAGGGTTATGCTGACACATATCAAGTATGTATGTATTTTTCTTCCATAAACATATATTTGACAAGATATTTCCTACCATATTTGGCTGCGGAGTTCAACCATGGGAAAAGCTTTGAAAACAAACTCATATTACCTTATATTACTGATATATGCTAGCCTATTTCATAACATATATCTATTTCCTATATCTATGTAATAGTATCCTCACGAAATAAGTAAAAGCTTTCAATTGTACTTCTGAATAAAGACATACAAGAGGGTATTTAATCCCTCAAGTATGCATAATGGAGGTAAAGTGGTAGTAGCTTAGAGATCACATTGTTTTTATTTATGTAATATCATTTTCAATAAAAATAAGTTAAAATTACATGAGCACTGCTAAATAGAGATAACCGCACAAGAGTGTAGATAAATATTTGAAGGATATAGCCAGACATATAGTTTTGTATTTATCATGGAGACCATAAATATGACAGCGAATGGAAAAGTGACATGGAATCTTGAATTCATTTCCAAGGATGGTATATCTCTCTTGATGAAATTATAGCATTCTAAATGATGCTATAGATGTAATTCATAGGCAGGGATAATATATGTCTCTTGATGAAATTCTAGTGGTAAAACATGACATGTTCCAGGCTAGATTTGATTTGACTGGTCAAGTACATCAAAGAGTAATCTTGGTACTTAATCAGGTTCACAACTATTACTATGGTAAGAGTTTTTATTTTCTTTATGTAATTTTCATTGCATATTAATAAGTCAAGTCATTATTCTACATTTTTTGTATGTTCACAATGCAATGATCAATCTATAGACTGTCTCTAAATATTTTACATGTAGACAATGCAATGGTAAATATTATGTATGTTGATAATGCAATGATCAATCTACGATCAAATATATATAGTTTATTGTCAATTACAAATAATGGCGACTTTTGACTATTTTATTGTGTGATTAATTAAGCACTAACATTTTGCCTCTATCAAATTTCTAGATTCACATCTTAAACCATGATGGTTCAGACTAAAATGCACGGTGGCGTGAAGATACCTTCAATTGTCACCAATCCACTGAAAAATGCCAACACATTTGACAATGATTTGGGTCCATCTAAAATGAGAAGGGATGAATTGGAGTCTACTATCTTTGGAGGTAAATATTGTAACAAATTGTTTACTATGTAATTTTCTTTACATTGATTTTTTAATGTAAAGACTTCACACAAATTCACATGCCCTAGATTTTCCGTCCTTGTTGAAAAGGTATGAGGACATGAGGGAAGTTGACAAAACACATGTGAAGGTTTTGGAAGATAAAATTACATTTTATGAAAAAGAGAACAAACAACTACGAGAAGAAAAAAATTGTTAGGATGAATCTCATGGAACTGCGCAAGTCGAAGGTAAATATGGAGATGGAAATATGTCAACTAAAGATGACACATAAAACCCTGGAAACAATGAGTACAGTAAGGATGCAAATGTCAGAAGTTTCCATGGAAAAGGTTCAAGAGATGATGACCATTTGCGAGTTGGAATAAAACCACTTGAAAGAAGTGCTCAAAAGCACATTGGGTTTTCTCAATCAATGTAATGAGAAAACATATTAAAAATGATTCATTGACACATGTTTGTAAAACTGTTATTATCTAATTGTAACATATTGTTTGAAGTGATAGTTTGTATTGTCTATATTAGTATCTACATTAGAACATGTTATATTTACATTAATGTTACTAATTTTAATATAAGAAGAAATAACATTCTTTGATTTTGAACATGGATTGTATTTATGTTGACATTCCACTTGATAGCTTTCATGTATTTATTTAAAGGAGTAATTCATTCTTTCCAATGATGAAATTGGATCTCATTTCATGATTTTTAATAGTGTTTCCTTCTTTCCAATGATCAAATACTGTGAACACAAGTTTCAAAGATATTGCAACTGAATGATGACTCAAATGGAAATGTGTTGGAGATGTAGCGTTATTAAAATTTATTAACACATCAAATTATATTTGAAAAACAAAACATGAAAATGTTAATAACGTTTGTGTAGCATTATTCCTTGTCCTAATATAGTAAATTGTGTTGGTAATAGAAAATTATGTAATGATTGTGATATGCTAGAATGATTATAACACATTGCATCAAGAACATATTTATGAAATATGTAGATATATGATATTTTAGTTATTGTTTTGGATTCACATGTTCTTATTATAATTGTATTATATTTTTAGTTATTATATATGGATCTATATGTCTTTATTGTATTCTGTATCCATTGATGGCATGCCACATTAAAATAAAATGAATAGAAATGTTAATAAAATTAAGTTTAATAAAAAATTAAAATTTGAAATCAAATAACATATTTAATATGTTATTTAGAATTCATAAAAATAGAATATTAGTATAAAAATAATATTTAATTTGATACAAAAAATAGTGAAACCTATAATAGCATGACTAAAACACTATTAATAAATGTCAATACTTGTCACATGACAAGATCTTCTCCTTTTAATAAAATAATATGTCATTTCAATCCTGCTAATAAATGATGCATAGTATTCATTCGCACAAACTAATATGTTTAAAGCACTTATTAAAATACAATTATATTAATAATTATTGCATAATGTCTGCATTGTTAAATATGTGACATAAAGCATTTGGGATTTCATATCAATTAGAAGTGAATAAATATTTATAAGGATATGTTTATTTCTTGTGTTTTAGTTTGCATACCCATCTACTGCCTAAAATCCTTCAATTTTGATGTCATCCTAGCTCAGCTCCACTTCTCTGATCATGTCATGTTGTGTATGACATTAATTATATGTCTATAAATACATATTGAAGGTATCTAAAATACTGTAATAATGTCTACAGAAATAGTCTACAAAGCAATTTAGACTATACTCCGAAACTTTGATAAATCACTTTGATGACAATATCTTAATGTCATTACAATACATTTTTTAATTGTTAAATGATATATAGCATATTCATTAGCAGTGAATAATATGTTATAAAGAATGTTTATGTCCTGTGTTTTATAAGCATAGTCATTATCTCCCTAATCCTTAATTATTGCTAGTTCAGCTCTATTCCCTTCATGTCATTGTTTTTTGAACCCACAAACATCTAAATAACCTGACATATATCTGTTTAGGAAAAATCAACTATGGGCTTTAATATCAATTAGAAGTGAATATAACTTTATTTATAAGAGATATGTTTATTTTTGTGGTTTTAGCTTGCATAGTGCCATCTCCTTCCTTGAAATATTCCTTCATTTAATTTTCATCTAAGTCTGATCAAAAAAGTATTCTTCTTCATTCTTCAAACTCGCCTTACACCTTATTCTCCACAGAAATGATCATTACACATGGCATAGTCTATGTTGTATTAGTTTTAAGTTATCCATGATCATATAAGAATCATCTAAAATAGGACCATACCATAAATAAGGTGAAATGAAAAGAAAAAAACATCACACAACCAAGTTAAAAAAATTAATAATAAAATCTTAAAAAAGAGAAGTCTCTTCTCTCAGTTTTTTTATAAAGAGTTTGAAATTCAGATTTGGAAAAACTTGTTTTAATTTCTTAAAACTTCTAGAGAACTAGCTACACCAATTTCTCTATTTTAGTAGTGGATCTCGTTACTTTTCATATACAGTGACACCACATTTACCTTCTAACTTTTGAGTCCATGACACCACATCCTTTGTTCAAACTAGAGGATATGGTTGATGTGTACCTCAATTTACCATACATCATTATTAACCTCATCCTAATTATTTAGTTCGTTATCAATAATCACTATAACTTATCATGGTATTTAGTCAATTATGGGTTGTAATCACATTTTTGGTTTGTAATAGGTTCATTAGGCATGTTTATAATAAATCGCCCCCTTTAATTTGAAATCATCACATCAAATGGAGGCATTTCACATGTGTCAAAGGATAAATGAAGTGACAAGTCCCACAATTAAACTCAAGTCGGCTTCCCAGAATAATAATTACTCACACGTCATGACTCAATTTATTAACTGATCTAGTACATAATTTGATGCAACAGGAAACAAAAACCCTTCCATTAAAGCATTCGTGTTGCCTTCACTTTAGATTGTTCCCAAAACACTCTTGCTTTAGACTATATTCAATTGTCTCGCTTCGGATTGTTCGTTGTCATTCTTGCTTCATTTATCCTTTGCTTTGGATAATAAGAATGGGGCATAAAAAGTACTCATAACCAATTTCCACCTCAATTTTCTTACGAGATTCATAAGTTACAACACTATTTGAAAAAGCAGGATGGTTGGAATTTATAAAGAAATTCCCAGGATATAAGGAAGTAATAGTGGAAAATTCATCAAAAATATCAAGGGAATCTCTTCGAGGGTAAGAGGCACTAAGATTCATGTTAATAGTAAGATCGTAAGTCAAATTTCAAGGATTCCTTGTGAAGGGATGCAAATTGCAGGAAGGTCTATTTACAAATACCTAATTCAAATTTTTCACGAGCATGGAGATCCTGAACCAGAATTGGCCGTAAATAATACAAAACATGTTAAAGTATTAGGAGAGATAAAATTCTTGAACCCTATGGGGTAGCCGCTTTTTGGATAGTGAAGTATTTCACATGTGAAGGTGAATACAATCTCCTAGGAGGCAATACAATGCGAATTCTCATTCATTTGAAATAGGGTTTGCACAAACCAAGGCATCGAGTAAATTTACCTCAATTTCTGTGTGACAACATCCACATTATGGCCAAAAGATATAAGGAGAATAAAGGATAAATCAAGCACCACGGTCTCATTTACCTGATTTGTCAATATTCTATCATAGAGCAGAAGGGTAAAAAGGCATGGAAATATTTGATGTGGGAGATGGATAAAGTTCCCAAAAAATAGAGACATACTCTCTCTGAATCTATTACACCTAAATCAACTCCATCCCTCACTCAACCTGAAGGAGAAATTGCAACACCTAGTGTTAACAAGGGTCAGATATATGGTGCCACAGCTGCTAGAACAATTGCAAAAAGAACAAGAAAATTGAAAAAATGGGAGAATAATATGTCATTGAACCCCCAAGTAGAAAAAGAAAAAGAAAATTGATTCTTCTAGAGGATGAAGACCTTGAGGAGGCAGCTGAAATTTTGGGAAGCATAAATTCAGCTGCAAAGGACTTTGTAGAACAAAAAAACCTAAAGAAATCCAAGAATTCACTGAACAAAGGGGTCTTGAAACTTTGACATAGCCTTCTTCTTCCAGTAAGGAAATAGAAAAAGGAAAGGCTCCACTTATAGAAGAAGAACATATATTCCCTACTTCACCAAGTCAGGGTATTGAAGAAGGAAAATTATAGCATGTCCTTCTCCTCTCTAAGCAAGAAGCAATCATTAAGTAACAATAAGAAGAATTAGAGTTTTTGAAAATAAAGGTACAAAAAAAAGAAACCCTTATCTCTTATTTACAAGTGTAAATTGAAAAACTTGAAATGAAATGCAAGGAAAAGGAAGAAATAAACCTTTCCAACACTAAAGTAAAAGTTGATAAGGAATTTTAAACTTCCTTAAACATAGAGGAAGTCAGAAATGTCTGGGGTATAATTTGTAACAATTTTGAAAAATTGCATTCTCAAAATGAGACATTGAAAAATCAGTTGGAAGAAGAGAAGATTGAAAGAACAAAAATAGAAAAAGAAAATGAAAAGATCAAAAATGACTTACAGGTTGCTTGTGTATTAGGGGAAAAATTGCTTTCTTGTAGAAGACCTTCTTCAATATATAGTACTTTCTTGCAAGATCAGTTCTACAGGTGGAAATTATTAAGAATAGCATGTGACTTTCCCTTTAAAATAAATAATGACAAATTTTTTGAAGGGATTTACAAAAAGCTTTCCTGACCATCAAAATCTCATGTGTGAATTCCACTTGTGTAATCTCCTGTTGGGTTACATGTCAGGTTTTCCAATTAATCTATTTGTAGGTGAGTCCCAATTAAGATCCTTAGCTTCTACCATGCAAAATAAAATAGAATGGAAACAAAGGATAAGTGAGTATTTTGAGAAAGTGAAGACAAAAGGTTTGTGCATGAGGCCTCAATATCCCAATCCAAAAAAACATCGTATGACATTTAGGGCTTTGGCCTATCAGCCCAACATTCAAGACCATCATATTGCACAATTAAACAGAGCATTGTAAGTGTTCACATATTCTCTCCACAAACAGAGTTTGCAAAAGCATTGACAACCTGTGAGAAAAGATGGGAAGCATTGAAAATTCCCTTGAAAAGGAGAGAGGTAATTTCCCCCAAGAATCTAAGGTGGTCCATGAGAAGAGCAATGGAAATTACAAAAATGATTCTAGAAATTTTTCAAACACATGGTCGAAAATGGATAGGAATGCGGTTTAGACTGTCACTTATTCTTTGCCCCATACCTTCATGGAAACAATCAACATTCCAAAGCATTAAATCATTCGAGCAATGGAAAACGGATGTTGAATAAAATAAAGGGTTATATGTCTCATTGGAAAAGAAATGAGCACTTCACGAAAGTGTTTTTAACTTGAGAAAATATTTGGAGCACAAGATTTTTGCTCTAGATTTTGGAGAGTGATTTGCAACAAGACTTGCAAACAAGTAAGTGTGGGAATTTTGGGCATTAAGTAAGTAAGGACTTGTAGGGTTTCCAAATAATGAAATTTAGCCCTCTTACCCAAGTTGGACTTTGAAATGTAATAAACATATTTCTTATTTTAGTTTCCTTTAAGTACTAAGTATTATAGGTTGTGCGCTTTTTCCTTGGTGTTTTATTTGTAATTAGTTTTATGACTGAGTTAAGCATAACTTTGATCCTACATGAGCCATTTTTTTAATATATTGTAACGCTGATTTTTCCTACCAATTCATCTCAAACCATGATTTTCCTCTTCTATGGTTCAATATCGCTATTAAAAAATTCTTGATTTCCATTGGTAAAAATTAAGTCATATTAATGTCTTGTAACTTTAAGTTTATATAATATTGCCTTTTCTTTGATTGTTTATTTTAAAATCAACTTTTGGATTTAAGATCAATGTAGCATAGAAGTATTCACAACAATATTTAAAATAGGTAAAATGACCTTAGTTTAGTTATTTCCATGAAGAAAAATATCTTCAAAGAAGAACCTTTATGATACATATTATATCAACTCTTAGTTTCTTAATCATTCACAATATGTTGCATGATGTATTTGAGTGTATTTTCATTTCACCTTATTTCTAGTATGGTCCTATTTTATATGACTCTTATATGATCATGGATAACTCAAAACTAATACAACATATATTATGCCATGTGTAATGATATTTTTGTGGAGAATAAGGTGTAACAATGCAACAATGTATGCAATAATTAATTAAGATAACTTTCTTATAGAAGGATATAAGTGCTTTAGTCAGTTTGCTTTGGAGTATAGTCTACTTGCTTCAGAGTATAGTCTACTTGCTTCAAATTATAGTCTACTTGCTTCAGAGTATAGTCTACTTGCTTCGGAGTATAGTATACTTGTTTCGGAGTCTAATATACTTGCTTTAGAGTATAGTCTACTTGTTTCACAGTCTTGTCTATTTGCTTCGGAGTTTAGTCTACCATTGTTGATATGTCATGAACAAAGATATGTTAGGACAAACTTCCTTCATATGAATTGACATAATAAAGCCTCCTAGGTCTAAATTTTTTTCCACAATGACTCCTTTGATCTACTTGAAAGTTTGGTCCTCCATGATGACTTATACCCAACAATGAATAGTTTTACAAGAAGGCTTATAAATTTATCCTATCCTTGGTAAATGCATCAAAACAAGAAGGGAGAATTACTTGTAACTTTAAGTTTATATAATATTGTCTTTTCTTTGATTGTTTATTTTAAAATCATATTTTGGATTTAAGATCAATGTAGCATAGAAGTATCCATAAAAATATTTAAAATAGGGAAAATGGCCTTGGTTCAATTATTTCCATGAAGAAAAATATCTTCAAAGAAGAACCTTTATGATACATATCATATCAACTCTCAATTTCTTAGTAATTCACAATAGATTCTGAGTGATTGTATTGATGATTATTAATTTTTCATAATTTTTTGTGTGTATCATAGCTTGAATGCATTGAACAAGTCTGTTATAATAGTGAAGAGTCATTGGGAGTTCTAGTTGCAGGTCTTGATACAAGGTTCTGGTTTGAAAGTTGTAGATAATATTGGTGTTACAAGTAATACATGTGTTTTTGTATATATTCTTGAGTTCCAGGGTTGTGAATGTGGTGATTCTTAGCTCTTGAGTTTGTATTGTAAGGTTATCTTCAGTTTGAACATGAGTATTTGAATTTGATATGTTGATCTTGCAAGAATGAATGAGTGCGGGTGAAATGGAGGTTACACAAAATATTGAAATGTGAGGTAAGCATGTGATTAAGCCAGAGTATTGTGAGGTACTAAGGTTTTAAGTATTGGAAAGGACGTGTGGGTGTTACTTATAATTCTTAGTATGTTTAGAGCACTGTATCAAGATGTTGGAGGTTGTACAATACTAATTGTACAATTGGCAAGGTTCTAAAGAAGGATCATTATTACATGTGGAGAAGTAATAATCCACAAGTTCCTTATGAAATTTAAAGATTTTACTGTAGGGATTGATAAGAGATATCAACTGTGTCTTGACTGTTAGAGAGGGATCTAGGGGTGACTCTAAGGGTGGTTATCTTATAGTGCTTAGCATTTTGGTTTAGAGCACTGTAGCAAGGTGTTTATAAGTTTTGTACAATACATGATTGTACTATTTACGAGACAAATTAGTTATAAGGAAGGAGCATTAGTAGAAGGTGGATAGGTAATAATCCACAAACCTCATCAACCCATTTAAATATTTTACAACCTAGGAGGAGAAGTATCAATAAAAGAATGACTTACGTGAGATAAATAGACCATATCTTCTGAGTCTTGAACAGTGGAAAATTCAAGAAAAATTTCATGATCAATTTAGAGGATAAATGAGTATACTAGTAAGATCAACCCAAATATATTTACCAAACAGAGCTCAGCTGAAAATTTTATCACTTTGAAATGAAGCATTATTCTTCTTATTGCCAAATAACCCCCCTACTAGGTTAGTGGGGAGGTTATCTAGGGTTTTAATGAGGGTTTGAGGTTTTGAATGCTTTAATCACTTAGATAAATCTTGAAATTTGATAGGAATGATTTTGCAGTCATGTTTTTTGATATATCAAAAAGAAAATTTTATGTTTTAAGGGTGAAACCTTTTGAGTTATGGTTGACAGTGTGCTGAGACAGTGAGAATGCACAATCAAAGGATAATCTACATGGCTATTTTACAAGGAAACTATGATTTATATTTCAATGCATCCAACACTTTACATGTAAAAGGAAACCCTATCGTGCGTTAATTCCTTTAGTTGGTTGAATGACAAAGTGCCCTAAAAGTTTAGAGGACAAATCCCCCCGACACTGGTAGAAGCTAAAACCAATCTTACACAAAGAATGACTTCACCATGTTGGTGCATACGGTAAAAGGCTAGTAATAAGTTTCCTTGGTTTTCTTGGAATACTTGTATAGTTCTCTACCACCAAGTTACCTAGGTTTCTTGGATCGAGCAGAGAAGTCTAGTAAATGGAAGGAGTGAAATTTTGATTGCTCCTTTGACAACCTCAATGTAAATAGGCTTCATTGAAGAACCAAAAACATGAGGATATGGTTGTATAAGTTATATAAAATTTAAGGACTCTTCTAGGCTGGAAGACATTTAGAACCTTAAGATGAAATGTGTAATTTGAGCTATTCCGTAACATTAAGTTGGGATATAAAATAGAACAAGTAATGATTCTTGGAATAAGAAACCAACTTTTACAGGTGAATATGGCCATGAAGAATTCAAAACACAAAGTATGACGGTCAAATTTGTAAGGTCATGCTTTGAAGGTACCAAAAGGAAACATACTAGAGGCCATTGCCACTTAAGGGCTAGTTAAGATAGTTTACAACTGAGGTAAGAAGGAATTGTTACTTAAGCTTGTCAAAAATCACATTTTGAGTGGGGGATGTTATAACCCTCCCTTAGAGGTATATAATCAAGGAAGATTAGGTTGACATAGTGAATGGAAAATGATTACTTGGTTTTAGTATATTATAACTTGAGTTTGAGAGAATTTAGTTGCTCTAAATTTTTAATTGAGAGGATTGAAGTCTAAGAAGGGCGTTGAATGAATCAAAAATGCATATTACATCTACATCACAGTCCCAGAGACATACTTGGCAAATACCAAAACAAAGAACTTGGAGGAACATTTACAAAGAAAGGTATCTTGAGAAGTTGTAAGTAGTTGAAACTAGTTAATGAGTGTCCTAGAAGGTGATTGGTTTACCCAAATATCCATCCTATCTGAAGTTATACAAGAATAACTACATTAGAAGGGCTATTATAAGAAGTGGCAAGTTAAGAGAGTGATAGTAGGAAAATGGACTTAGGGAAAGAGTTAAGAAATAAAACTTTTCACACGCTATTGGAGCCCTGAAGGGTAGTGGAAAATGGTTTTAGTAGGTGTAGGGTATTTGTAAATCTTTCCAACCTTGGTTGTACCACAAGCAATTTCTTAAGAAGCCATTCAAAGGCAATTTTGCATTATAGATGGAAACTAGACATTTTGATGATTTTAAATCACTCCACATTTGAAATTGGCATAGGGGAAGGTTAATGAACATGATACAAAGGTTGGTGTAAGGCATAAATATTGAAAATCAAGATTTTGCATAATTGTGAATAAGTGAGAGTTTGTCAAGTAATTTAATTTTGAAGGCCTTAAGAAGCATTGTTTGGGTTTTACAATCATATCTAACGATAATAGTGTTTGAGATTCCTGTTAAGAGTGACGGGTGTTCAATTCTACAAGATAGATTAGTTAAATTTTGTAAATGAGTGATTTCTTGTAATCCTAGTCTAGCCTTTGAATTTCTACACTTAGGTTTAAGAACCCCCAAATCCAAGCCCATTAATGGCCACCATGAATAGTAATGGAAAAATTAGCGACTACCTCTCCGCTTCTCAGGTTCCAGTGTCGAAATCGCCCAAAATTAAGGAACGATCGTCGAAAAATCTAGTTTCGTGCTCCGACTAGTTTTTTATTGGAACACTCAATAATTGGTCACACATGAAATAATTATTATGTATTGTTAGTCGACACATATGAATAATTCACAGGCATTACTATATGCCATATCATAGGAAAACTGACTCCTATAAAATAGTTAAACTACAACAACACCCTCGAATATATATTGTTAAATATAGTGGTTATAACAATATATATAAAACTTACTAACGCATACAATTATTTACCACATGTAAATAACTAATTCGTACTTCCCCCCCTTAGTTGTTACATGGTGAAAACAATCCACACTCTCAACTGCAGTAAGCTCCCCCTGGGGCATGTCCAACTCTGTGACTCATGACCCTTGATCCAAAAGAAAAGGCTCTCTCCTTCATGGGTTTTAAACAGGGCTTCCCACAAACCTTGACATAACATGAACCTCATCAATGTCCACCTCGTGGTGGCTTTCTGGATCCTTGCCCACAAAAACCTTCAAGACCGCCATGAACTGACGTACTCTGGGTGCTATTTTTCAGCCACTATGCTTTATACTCAGGAATTATTAGGAAACACAACATGCATATCCAAAACTTCACATAAAGATATATTGAAAAAATTCCATTACTTTTCCTTAAGAATCATAATGTTGCTTAATTGGTATTCTCTGTCATTAATCACTGCCACTTGATCCTCGAATAGCAAGAACACACGCACACTACCACTGCCACTGGAAGCTTTCTTGACTAATCATTTCAGGTACAAAATGGGAATGGAACATTGGTATGTATTCCCCCCCACAATGTGAAATCCTACTCATATAATACGGAAGCAAAATCATCGAAGACCATACGCTGAATGGATTCTTGTGCTAGTTAGCTCTTGTTGCACATGGTCACTATGCTTAGTGAACGGATTCTTCTAGCTGACCATCTTCCCAACGAAGTAACGGCCGTCCATAGTACCAATTTCCGTCAGAGGATCACTAACAAGTCCTTTTGTGCTCCAACACAAACTCCTTTCCAACATCCATCAAATACCACACAAAATAGGAACACTGCAACTAAAAGCCACATTGGGAAAATTGGAAACTCACACCTGAAAATCATATACTCCGGCCCCATAACATATGCAACCACCAGCTTCTACGTGGCCCCATCATTGGTGACTGACGAAGGTCGTTAATCCAACCTCCTGCCCTCCTATGCCTCTGGTCCTCCTGTATACATCTGCTTGGTCAACGCAAATATGCTTAGACTTTTCTTTTCTGAACTTCTCATTTTTCGTCTCTGATGGTCTTTGATTTTTAGCTGTCACCTTTTTCTTTTGAGATCTAGGTGGTTCAATTCACTGTCACTACTTCATATCCTTCTTTCTTAAATTTAGCATAGCTAATTTTTCTTGACTCTTTTATATTTTTTATGTCTCTCATCCATGTTACATTGGTTCCCATGAGAATACATTGTTTTTCTTCTTTTCTTGATGACCATTGTTAGATAGGTGTCTGGATATAACCAGAAAATGCACCCTTTTTTTTACAAATAATTAAAATTTTAAGATAGCCTAAAAGGCTATTGAATTAAAATTTTGACAGATAACTATTAAAATAACAAAATGAACTCAAATTTCGAATATAATCTATTGACAAAAATACTTACGTTGCGTGGATAATTACAATTGATTTACATATCACCTTCAAATTGCTTCGATTTAGGGTTCCCCTTTCGATGCAAACGAATTTCTACCCAAGAGCCTTCAACTATGCTTGCATACTTGCACAATGAGATATAGAGAACAACGTGTCAACCCAAATGATGTGGTTTACTTGCTATTATTAGCTCAATCATCAAGCTGTCAGTTTCACACATAATACATCGATATCACACATTTCATGAGACAATGGATGCCAGGTTTCGGGAAGATACAACTGAACTCAAATTTAGCGGTAGTGTTGAGGAGAAAATTGATCTAGCATCACTGTAAAGCTTTCCTTACACCAATAATGTTTTCAGATTTTCACGGACAACGTGAATGCCACAGTGCCCGTATTTCAGGAAGGCCACGATATGAATTCACAGGGTCAAAAAAAAACTAGCACAGGTGTCTGTTCGGTGCATGCAAATGATGAGAAAACGAAGTGATCAACCAAAAGCGATTAATCAAAATACTTCTATAACGATAAAGGTCCCTATGGACGATCTCAAAATCATAAGATAGTCGGAGTATTTGACAGTGTTGTATTACGACTTAGACTGCATGAAAGTAATATATATGCGATCCCAATCAACATGAAATCTAGACACCCAACTGGAAGTAAGCTTTTAGATCCCCACTCAACGATTATCACATATTGAGTCGTCGTTCAATAAATGATCAAGACAGACAACAACGAGCCAATTATGTATTTGTTCAAAACCCATCATCAATCGACCAATGGCAAAAGATTCGTGAATCACTGCCCAATTTATCACGTCTCGTGAACAAAAATAGTGCGCAGGAGCTATTGTTAGCTATAGGCATTTGACTTCAAAGAACAAAGTTGATTTCAAACCTCAACTTTCACTCTTGACGGTGCTTTTCATGGATGTATTGGATTTTGGAAAACCAACACAATTGTGAATCGCAAATCGAAGAGCAAAACTACCATGCCAATGAATGCTTTCCTTACTAAGTCATTTCAGGTACAAAATGGGAATGGAACATTGGTATGTATTCCCCCCCACAATGTGAAATTCCACTCATATAGATACTGAGAAGCAAAATGCATCGAAGAACATACTCCTGAATGGATCTTGCTAGTTAGGTCTTGTTGCACATGGTCACTAATGCTAGTGAACGTATTCTTCTAGCTGACCATCTTCCAACGAAGTACGGCAGTCAGAGGACCAAGTCAGTCAGAGGATCACTAACAGTCATTTGTGCTCCAACACAACTCTCTTTCCAACATCCATCAAATACCACACAAAATAGGAACACTGCAAACTAAAGCACATTGGGAAAATGGAAACCACACTGAAAATCATATACTCACACCATACATATGCCACCACAGCTTCTACGTGGCCCCATCATTGGTGACTGACGAGAGGTCGTTAATCAACCTCCTGCCTCCTATGCCTCTGTCCTCCATGTATACATACTGCTTAGGTCAGAGAAATATGCTTAGACTTCTTTTCTGAACTTCTCATTTTTCGTAAAAGATGGTCTTTGTATTCTTTAGCTGTCAACCTTTTTCTTTTTAGAGATCTAGGTGGTTCAAATTCACTGTCACCTTCATATCCTTCTTCTAAATTTAGCATAGCTAAATTTTCTTGATCTTGTATATTTTTTATGTCTCTCTCCATGGTAATTGGTTCCATGAGAATACATTGTTTTCTTCTTTTCTTGACCATTGTGAGATAGGTGTTGGATATAACCGAAAATGCACCCTTTTTTACAAATAATTAAAATTTTAATATAGCTAAAAGCTATTGATTAAAATTTTGACATATACTATTAAAATAACAAAATGACTCAAATTTCGAATAGAATCTAGTGACAAAAATACTTACGTGGTGGAGAAATTACAATTGATTTACATATCACCTTCAAATTGCCTTCGATTTAGGTCTTCGATGCACGAATTTCTACCAAGCCATTCACTATGCTGCATACTTGCACATGGATATATAGAGACACGTGGCACCCAAATGATGTGGATTTACTTGCTATTATTGTCTCAGCTGATCAGTTTCACACATAATACATAGAGATGCACACATGTCATGAGACAATGATGCCAGGTGTCGGGAAGGATACAACTGAATCAAATTACGGTAGTGTTGAGGAGAAATTGATCTAGCATCAATGTAAGCTTTCCTTACACCAATATGTTCAGATTTTCACGGAACACGTGAATGCCACAGTGCCGTATTTTAGGAAGGCCACGATATGAATTCACAGGGTCAAATAAACTATGCACAGGTGTCGGTTCGGTGCATGCAAAATGATGAGAAAACAAAGTGGATCACCAAAAGAGATTGAATCAAAATAATTCTATAACAGATAACAGGTCTATGGAAGATCCAAAATCATAAGATAGTAGGAGTATTTGACAGTGTTGTATTACGACTTAGACTGCATGAAAGTAATATATATCGATCCCAATCATACATGAATCTAGACACACAACTGGAAGTAAGCTTTAGATCCCCACTCAACAGATTATGCACATATGTGAGTCGTCGTTCAAGAAATGATCAAGACAGACAACAACGATGACCAATTATGTAGTTTGTTACAAAAACCCATTCAATGCAATCGACCCAGATGGCAGAAAGATTCGTGAATCAATGCACAATTATCAACGTCTCGTGAACAAAAAATAGTGCGCAGGAGCTGTTGCAGCGTATAGGCATTTGACTTCAAATAACAAAGTTGATTTCAAACCTCAACTTTCACTCTTGACGGTGCTTTTCATGGATGTATTGGATTTGGAAACCAAACATTTTGAATCGCAAATCCTGAAGAGCATAAAAAATATGTATTACCTTTGATGAGCAGGCCAAGTCAAATGTATGTTAGCATGGTATTATATAATAGATCTACGCCCTTCTACTCTAGGAATTTTCAATAGACAGCTACACACCACATGCCTCAGGAGTCAGAACAATGATTAATATACCATTTTAATCATCCATGTCATATGATTGTCTTGAAATTCCTTCAACATTAGAAATGAAGCATGGCGATGGGATAGATCTGCAGGCATCTAGTGAATACGACATAAGATGAAGGATTCAAGATAATAATTATACCAATGTCTATACAGACCGCGTAGAGATCATGAACCAGGAGGCGTCAGCTAGGGAGGACACAAATCATAAACCAAAATGTTGTTGGCAATCACTAAAATCCTCTCATATCAAAAAATTTCCATACACCGGGGCAAACATAAATACAAACAGATCTTCCCCACACAATGCTCAGAATCCCATGTCGCTCTGATACCAAAAATTGAAACAGCAATATTGTCACACAGGAAATAATATTATGATATTGTATTCGACACATATTGAATTACATTCATAGGCTATTATATAGCCATATCAATAGGAAAATTGACTTCCTATAAAATAGGAAACTACAACACACCCGAATATATATTGTTATATATTTGTTATAACAATATATATAAAACTAACTAACCATACAATTATTTACCACAATGTAAATACTAATTCCTAACAGTTTTTGCACCGTGAACTCCTTATTTTTTAGGGATATGGAGGGTTGTGTTTTTTGTTAGTATTCTGCCCCCACTAATGAAGAGATCATTTTCCCACTTGTTCAAATGGAGGAATTACTCCAAATTCATAGCGTGGAACCTGGAATGAAAACCCAGAATTTCAAGACTCATTTCATCACAATTTGACATTCATGGCACACTTACTAAAAATAGCATGTCTCCTTGCATAAGGGAATGTTACTTCAGGTAAGCTACCATTTTAAGATTCCATGAAGAAGGTGGTGAACACAGAGGGAACATCATAGGAAAGGTCATAAAAAAGGGTCATCTCGGCTCGCAATTCACACTTACTAAAAATAGTAAGTTACACTCAAAAAGTAGTTTTGGCACAATGGGTCGTATAAGGATAATCATTCAAGGGGACATCATTGTTTAGGAGCATCCTAGCCATTTTTCACAGGGAATTCAAGATCCGCCTTATTTCATTCAACTAGGTGAGCGTTCGTGAGCTAATTTGGAGGAGTTTCACAGTGTGCAAGGAGTTTGAAGATTCAGAGTTTCACTACATTTGGAGCTTTCCATCAACCTGGATCAACGGACTTCATCGGGTGATATCTCCTCTTCCTCTTCTCTCTCTCTCTTTCTCTCTCCTCTTCCCCCCAACTTTCTCTCACTTTCAAATGTTCTAATTCTTCATTGGGGTTTGCACTTTTTGATATGCCTTTAAGTCACTTAAAAGTGACTTTAGAAACATAATGTAAATTAAGTTGCCTTGTTATTATAAAAGGGACTTAAATATTTAAAGTGGAATATGAATAGTCTTAAGTCATATTAAGGCATATGGAGGGTCATGAGAAAGATGATAAGTCACCTCTCATTCTATAAATTGTAACGCCATTCCCATTGCAAAGGGTTGGCGATTGATCTTGTAAACTCAAGAGTATATTGTACCTTGAGAGACCAAAGGAGATAGCCAAATTCTTCCATTCCCCTCATTCTCAAATTTCCTCTATTTCTCCACTATGTACAACTTTGGTTTGAGCAATCAATACAAGAAGAAGGAGTTTCCAGCTTTCTTTGACAAAGGGGTTTCTTGATACTTTGTGATCGATAAATTCTATTTGGTCTTATTGTTATTTACAGAGTTGTTTCTTCTCATGAATGCATATGTTGAAGTTTCTAACTAGTGTGTGTGCAAGAATCTGATTATCTACCTGCAGCATTAGTTCTCCTACCTCTTTTCTCACTCCCTTCCCCACTTTCAGACAAAGTCTTCTCTAGCAAGAGATTGCTAGCTTTTCCGCAGGGTCAGTGGAGTGCCCCTGTTGAATCCCCGGTTGAAAGGCCACCACAGAAATCCACCTTTTCATGCACATGCATATACGAAAGTTGCACCAATTAAGTAGAAGGACTTATATTCCCAAAGAATTGGCAAGAAATCCACAAGTTTGTCCACACGACAAATTTTCTCGCCAATTGTTTTTGGCGCCCACCGTGGGGTAGATTTAGCAGCATCTACACCCAATATACGACCGCAAGGTCTGAAAATTAAAAAAATCATCATATTTCGAAGGAAAATCATTTTTTGAAGGTGAATCCGTCAAGGAATGAACCCCTGTCACATTTTTTTCCCACATCATGAAGAAATTTCCAGATTGGAGTGACGTACCAATGAGTGACAGTGAAGAAGAAGAAGAAGTTGTCTTCCCGAAAAAGAAGATCATTGATCAGCCATGGTTCCAGACTAATGTTGACAAAGGAAAGAAGAAAGAACCTGTCATCGATGAAGAAGAATGGATTCAAAGGAGACATAAGATAAGGTGTGAAGCTCAAGAATATGCCAAATTCTCGCAAGAGATGCATGAGCAACTTGAAGTAGCCCATAACAAGAAAGAAGAAGAGGATAATTATCCTATAGAGGAAAACCATGAAGATCATTTGTACCCTAGGGTTTTCATACCTGAAAGGTTCTTGCATACTGCTGAAGAAAATCCTATCCTTGAGCCTTCCTATGAAGATAAAATCAACATTCAAGAAGATGACGAAAGACAGGATGGTGCAAGATCCACTGAAGAAGATTTTTGCAATCTCACACAACTCACTACAAAATTGAGAACGATGTCCTTATTCCACCATTCTCTAGATGAATTCATTGCATATGATGATGAAGAAATGAACATGTTGAAAAGAGAATATGTGGAAATACTTGAGAGCATAATAAAAGGAAATTCTAAACCCGAAGTCTTTAATGAAATTTGGAGGTATGCTTTATCTCTACAGAGAAGATATGAAAATTTTGAAACTCCACATCAAATGGAGGAAGAAGATGAGATGCACCCTATGGAAGAAGACTCAGATTGCTTCCCGTACTACGAGGTTTTCATTCCCAAAATATTCTTGGATGCTTATGAAGAAGATCTTGTCATGAAATCTCCTAATGAAAGCTAAAGTAACTTCATGGAGAAAGAAGTTGAAGAGACAAAGATAGGATAACCATTCAACAATTCCATTTGGCTCAAGTCACATCCCATGGGGGAATAATATATTCAGTAAAGGAAGATCCTTGCTACATAATGGATGATCCAATGCTCTCTGAAGACTCCACCAATGATGAAGAAGATGGTCAATTCAAAGTAAGCATGGATAATCTCTTTTCAAGTTTTTATCTTTCAATTGATGATGAAATGAAGAGATGTGAAGAAGTGCAAGAAACTTAGCCGGCATCATGGCCCAAAAATGATGAATTCAAGATGGTCATAGATAATCCTCCTGATTCCTCAAGTGACGTAAAAATGTTGCATGAAGAAATGAAGGAAGTCAAAGAATCAAACTCTCTCCCCGATGTAATCATGGATGATCAAATGGAAGAAGCCCACTCTATTTTCAAATCCAAGGAGAATGATCAATTTAAACACAACCTCTACTCACTCGAGGAGCATAATCATCATCATGGTGAAAACATATCCTTTCATCTTTCACCTGAGCAAGAGGATTTAATAATGGATGATCAAGATGTAGCTGAAAATTCTTCTCATACTGCTGCCCCAACACAGTTCTCTATTTCTTACCAAGGAGAAGATGATATGGATTTTGAGCTTGAAGGAGCATCATTCCCTCGAAGCTTGGACATCTTCTCCTTGTCAATAGGTGTCATGAATCAAGTATGCCGGTGTATGTAAGAAAGTGAATCTTCGGCAACACAAATCATGAAAGAGATGAATGAGAATGTTTCAAATGAATCATGGTGCCAAAGCTTTCTTTACCACAAATAGAGCACAATCCAACATCCATTAAATTTCTAAAAAACTTCCAACCAGTGGGCACCTAATAGATGAGTAAAAAACAATAAACCCAACTTTGGTTTGAGAAACCAATACAAGGAGTTTCCAGCTTTCTTTGACTAAGGGGTTTCTTGATACTTTGTGATCAATAAATTCTATTTGGTCTTGTTGTTATTTACAGAGTTGTTTCTTCTCATGAATGCATGTGTTGAAGTTTCTAACTAGTGTGTGTGTGCATGAATCTGATTATCTACTTGCAACATTAGTTCTCCTACCTCTTTTCTCACTCCCTTCCCCGCGTTCAGACAAAGTCTTCTCTAGCAAGATATTGCTAGCTTTTCCACAGGGTCAGTGGAGTGCCCCTGTTGGATCCCTAGTCGAAAGGCCACCACAGAAATCCACCTTTTCACGTGCATGCATATTCAGCAGATGCACCGGTTAAGTAGTGGGACTTAGATTCCCAGAGCGTTGGCAAGAAATCCACAAGTTTGTCCACACGACAGATTTTCTCGCTAACATAGGTGTTGGCTTGGGTAGCCAAGGGACAGCCGCAAACTTGAAAATATTGGATGAATCTCCAAACCAAATACCATCGGTCCCTAGATGTTTGACTTCTAACCATGTAAGACCTAGGAATGATATGGTTAGCACAACAATAACTATCAGGTATTGCTCAGGCCCTCTTAGTGGTGGTCAAAATTTCCTTCTCCTTCTTATAATTTGTCAAGAAGCACGATACTTGAAACTTCCTCTTATTTTTGTAATGTGGTTCAACTCAAAACACTAATGTGTATAACAAATAATCCATTCTCCTTGTGAATTATTTTCTTCGATCGCACAAGTATCAGGTCTTCAAAAAACATTGATACGATTCTATAGATGCATTTGTATCCTGATTGGCATGGATGAAGTTGTAGATTTTTTTTACCACATAATTACACATGGAAAAATTACAACCATTAGAAATAGATAAGAAATTGTTAACTCTACACATAGCTATAAATATAATCATATGTAGTTAACTCTACTCTGTTCGCGCCCTCTGCGCGCGCCTGTGCTTGTGCCCTCTGCTCACGCCCTCTACTCGCGCCCTGTGCCATGGTGGCTACCCGAGCCCTTGCATCCAAAGCGAACCCTAAATCTGACCCGGTAAGAACTCAACGGACAGGCGAGGGAGATGGAGGCGGCACGACTGTGGGGCTCGTCTCAGAGATTCCACCCTGGTCGTGGATCGACCTTGCCTTCACTGCAGGGAGCTCCATTCCTCTACCTCGAAATGGTTGTGTAAACCCTAGCTGAAATCTACCACAAGATCCATCCGGGGGTGTTCCTGCGGCAATGCCTAGTAATAGACATTTAAAATATGTGTTGGAAGGATCAATTCGTGACAGATTGGAGCTCGATAGAGATGCTAGTCGCAGCCATATTGGGTCATCCTTCAAAAACATTTTAAATGGCAAGGAATCTTCCATGAAACCTGCAGACGTTACCCCATCTATTACTTTCAGGGAAGAGGTCATTTCCTCTGAGATTTACTACAAAGAGCATGCTTTGATTTGTAGATTCGGGGGACTATGGCCCAACCTTCCTATTCTTCACGCGTGGATCTCTGAGCACTGGACTCCAATTTTAACTGGAAAAATAGACTTGTATCCATGTGCTAAAGGTATTTTCATTGTAACCTTCTCTTTAATAGCTGATAGAAACATCATTGCTTCCAAACTTTGGACCTGCCAATCTAAATATTTGATCATTAAACCCTGGTTTCTATCCTTCAACCCACTCACAGAATTTTTCTCATGGAAACCTATTTGGATCAGGCTGCCCCATTTACCTCTCTAGTTCTGGAGTCACAACTGTTTGACATCCATTAGCAATGCCTTAGGAACTACACTCTATATAGATTCTCAAACCACTAATTACACCCATACTACTTATGCTCAAATCCTGGTGGAACTTGACATTGATAAAAATCTTCCTACAACCATAGACCTTAGAGTGCAAAACAAAACTTGGTCACAACCTCTTGATTATGAAGGTCTTCCTTTTCGTTGTAGAAGATGTTTTTGCTTAGGGCACACCTCTACTGAGTGTGGGATGGAAAAACATCAACATGAAAAGCGTAGCTGGTGGAAAGATGCACTTCTGAAACACCTTATTTTTTATGTAAAAAAGGGACTAGATTCAAATGCAGATACAAATATTGAATCCATTTCAGCCCCGGAAACCGAATCTCAAATTGTGAGCAGCATGAAAAATGCACAAGCTATTGAGGGCAGCATGGAAAATGATAAATATCTCTCTCAGGTTAACAACATGGCTGTCCCAAAAGGGACAAATGCGACTAAGGAAAATACTCCTCCTTTGTCTTCTTCTCCAACCGCGAAGGCTCCATCAGGATGGGTTACGGTCAGCAAAAAGAAAAAATCTACCACTCTGAAGGGTAACACTTCACCTTGATGATTCTTATCTCTGCTATTGGCTGGCTGGGTTACATTGGTCTCATTTTTCTTGGCCGGATAGCAGGTTGCTTCCAATGGTGTTGTTATGCCATTGCTGTTTGATTGCTATACTTCAGTTGTTTTTTTGTTGTTACTTTGTCGGTTGTTGGTTTTTACTTTGCTGACAATTTTCTGCAGTCGGGCTCTATTGTTCTATTTGGATTTTGATCCATCTCTTGTGCTTTAACTTTCAATTCTAGCTTCTGAGCCTTGGTGTATAAGGGTATAGTCCCTTTCAAAAAACTATTTGCCAATAATAAAAAAAACACTTGCCAATACATCCATGTTGCAGCCACGTCTTTCTGAAATACTCCATAAACATTGTCTCCTCCTTGAATTTTTTGATAAGGAAAAAGGTCATGTGCTCATCATTGTTGATGGCATGCATGATGTCTCCTAGTCTCTGAAACATAATTATCCCTACCTCCTTTTTCGCATATCTGTAAATAAAAATTTTGCATGACAATAAGTAATGTAGAAAAACAAAAACCAACCCAAGCTTGTAAACATTGTATCACAAAATGAAGAAAAACAAACCTGTAAATATTCTTTAGCCAAGCCCTGTGAACATGCCACATGCATAACAAAATACGACAACTGAATACATCCCTAAGACACAAAGAAAATTGTTAGGATTGTAAATTATGTGCATTAAATTTAAAGAACAAGATATTACTAGATTTGTACCTTATAACTTGTAATTTAGAAGTTGCATCATCTGTAATGAATGCATTGACAGGTCAATCTATCCTTTTCCTTTTCCCCCTTGCATAGACTTCAACAAGCCATACATATATGTCATCCACTTTATTATGAGATGAAACAACCCATGTAACAGGAACCCCAACCTCTTGCTCATAAAAAACAACAAGCGTGTACAATTGGTACTAAGGAAAATGTGTACACGAAAATACGGCTAGAATGAGAATGACTTAAACAAGTATATCCAAATATCAATTGTGCTTGGAAATGAGATAACAATTTCCTTACCCCATATTTATTAGTTGAGAACGTGGAATCTATTGCAATGATGGAGTTTTGGGAATGCAGAACCATCATTTCAAGCATCCACAATGTTTGAAGGCCCATAATGAAAAGCATGTCAGTCCCACATGACCTCTGAAAATAGAAAAATATATCCCTTTCTGTGACATGCCACAAGTTGATACTAGTGTTTTCGTGTTGGTGTTTTTGGGATCTAATGCACTTCACCCTCCTCCATGCATTCAACACATCTTTCCCGGTTATGCACTCATCCCTTTTGTTGATAATCCTCACCAAATATGGATCCATGTAGTGCCTTTCAATAATGGTGTCAACATATATACCAACAAGCAAAAGAGATTCAATTTATTACTTGCACTCAACTGATAAATTAGGTACAAAACCACTTCGTGGATCCAAGCTTGTGTCCTTTGCACCATGGCAAAACTCACCGTTCATATCACAATGATACATATCATTGTATATGATATGTGCCACATCTGGTCTACCAAACATAACCCTCAAATTGAAATGGCATTGACATCCACATTTTTTTGAAACCTCCTTATTCTTTCACTAGTAGGTGGGTTTGTTCATGTTGTCATCAGGGCCATAAGCACACCATTAGCTAAAACAAAATAAAATACATACTGATATTAGGTATGGAATATGAAAAATGTGGCACTAACATATGTGAACACTATTACTAAGGAAGACCAAACATAAATTTAATATAAACAAACCTACAATACATAATGATAGCATGTGATGCTCTACATTCCCCCGTATATGTGGATATCCTTTTCTTCTTGTATATGAATGTCATCTTGGTACTATCGAGAAGGCCTTCCCCTTTAATAAAGGCATTGATCAATGCTAGAGGTATTGCCGCACAAAGATCCATATGATCATTATCTTCACCAATCGGTGTCCATTCAAGATCGTCTTGTGAAAAATGATATTTCCCATTTCCCACGTCTTTAACATCTAGGGAAAGCAATTGTTCATACTTTGTTTGTCGCGACATTCTAAACAACATAATGTAAATAAAAATGTATAATCAATAAGCATGGTATTGAATATATTAGTATATGATGAAATATGACAAACAAAACATTATTATACACATACTATAATACACAAACTTGAATGAAATGATACACATACTATGTTTTTTTGCAAACAAAAAGCACCGTAATATGATACAATAAATATAAATTTTATAAACATGTATTATGTGGTATACATAGGCTGTCATGTTTTGTGTATGTGACAAGTGATGCAAACACCGTAATACGATACTCGTAGTGAAATTTTGTGGTATACGCAGGCTATCATATTTGTGTGCATGTCACAAAAAATGTGAACAACGTAATAGGATACTGGTAGTGAAATTCTGTGTTATACACATGTTGTCATTTTTGTGTGCATGTGAAAAACAACGTAATAGGATACTGGTAGTGAAATTATGTGGTATACACAACCTGTCATTCAATGTGTGTATGTGACAAACGATGCAAACACCGTAATAGGATACTAATAGTAAAAATATGTGGTATACACGGGCTATCATGTTTGTGCGTATGTGAAAAACGACGCAAAAACCATAATAGTATAATAGTAGTGAAATTTTGTGGTATACATATGATTTCATTTTTTAGTGTATGTGACAAATGACTCAAACACCGTAGTACGATACTACTAGAGAAATTATGTGGTATACACAAGCTATCATTCAATGTGCATATGTGACAAATGACGATAGCACTATAATATGATACTCAGAGTGAAATTATGTGGTATACACATGATGTCATTTTTATGGATATTTGACATATGACGCAAACAACCTGTTAGGATACTGGCAATGAAATTATCTAATATACATAGGGTGACATTTTTGTGCGTATGGGATAAATGACGTAAACACCATAATAAAATACTAGTAGTAAAATATGTGGTATACACATGCTATCATTTTTGTGCATATTTGACAAACACCGCAAACACCCTGTTAGGATACAAGCACAAAGGATGTGTATGCGACAAACAACACAAACATCGTAATAAGATACTAGTAGTGAAATTTTGTGGTATTGATGTAGAAGCAGAATCGAGAAGACCTTCAAATGTAAAATTTCTTGTTCGTGGGGTTAATTTGAGTTGTTAAAAACCCTTAGAGGTCTTAATAGGACCATGTGAGTCATTTAAAGGAGGTTATTTCTCTAGGTATGTTGTGTAAAGAGTCACCATGGGTCCATGAAAAGTCAGCTATGGATCCAACAAGGAGATATATAAAAGAAGGAATTCGAGTTAGAGAGGAGTTAATTGGGGGAAAAAGGTGAGAGGAGGACCTTTTGAGGAAAGTATAGAGAGTGAGGAAGAAAAACTCCTCGAGACTGAGGAGGGGAAACCGATAAGAGTGTGAGTTTTGTATAAATAATGGCATTTTGTATGAAATTGTGTTTGAATAAGTTAAGGATTTGTTCTTGAATGTGAAATTTAATGATTTTTGCATGCATGATTGTCTTGAAAGTAATGTATTCTTCTAGTTAGTGAAGCATTGAATCGTGAAATAACTTTGCATGTTAGTTGATTAGTTAATTCAATCCAATGTGACAAGGTGATGCCCTGTTTTGGTTGGTTAGAAGCAACTTTCAATTAAGCACTAATATAATGAGATTGTGGAAGCCTTGCAGAGGTGTAAAGAATGAGTTTGTCAGGATCTTATGCATGAAGCTATTGTTAAGGAGAATATCAACCCAAACAAACAGACACATTGCTCTATTTTATTGTTTAAGGTGCACTATGAGACATTAATTTTCATTTATAGCCTGAAAGAATCTAAGCACGAGTTGATATGCACTTGTGATTCGATATCATGGTCATTCTAGTTCAGTGGGATGGGAGGAAGCTCTGCTACAAGTTGTAAGGGTGAAAGATAAGTGGTTTAACTCATGCATGTGTACATCTCTGTCATGCACAATCTAGATAAAAAGAAACAAGTGTTCTTTCAAATTTTCACATGTTATTTATGCCGACTGGTAAAGAACTAATGAGGAGTATAGTGAAACAGACCACTAGGTAAAGTTTTGGGTCTTGAATCCATAATTGTATGGAGTTAAAGCAAAATTCAGACTCTTAGGTAGACACAAGCCTTAGAAATACTCTAGCTAGGGTTTGGAGGTTAAAAATCCATTATCTCTCGAATACACCCATGGAATCGAGTACAACTTTCTAGAAAAGTCCATCGCCACATGATGTAAGTGTTTATTGAGGTTTTTGCTCAAAATAAGTAGTTCGAAGGAGGATGTTAATGACAGCCTCTTCGAGGACATTGAGCACAAGTTAGAAGGCTAATGGGTAAGACCATTTAACAAAGGAACCATGTCAAAATGGTGGAGTCATGATATGATACTTGGTGCACAAAAGAAACTTGCAAATGGGAGTCCAAGAATACCATTCTTTTGTCTTGAAACCTCATGTACAAAAATTTATGATTGAATTTTCCTGATGACAATGCTAGTAGGAAGATAGTGAACTTGTAGAGGAAAAGAGGGATAACATACAACTTGATGGTGGTAAAGGGTATTTGGAGAAGATTTGGGTTTGTGTTGGGTATGCTTGGGTAGCTTCAACTGTGACTCATGCATGAGCATTGTCTCATGAACACTGTAGGGCAGTTTTGGATAAGTGAGGAGATAATGGGTAAGTTGATCTTTTGGAATCAATACAGTGAGTGGTTTAACTATTTTTTTGAGTGTTGAAACAGGGTAGGAAGTTGAAGAAGATCCATTAAAGGCTTCAAAATAAAATGTGGCATATACAAGATGTCATTTTTGTGCGGATGTGACAAATAAAACCAACACCGTAATAGGATAGTTAGAGTGAAATTCTATGGTATACACATGCTATCATTTTTGTGTGTATTGATGGATTTAGAAAAGATGTCGGGGTTTGGATGTTGGTTTGGAGAGGATGGGGATTGAGAACCAAAGGCCATGGTATGATAGGATGTGCAGGTGATTAGATTTCGATTAAGTTGGTTGATTAAGGATGGTGATAGGATTTGGGTTGGGATTGTTTGATTAAGGATGGTTGATTATGATGGTGTTTAATCGATTAAAATTTTAAGGTGATATGATGGTTAAGGGTGTTCACAAGTAAGAAACAAACATGCAATACACACCCTAACTAGTAGAGTGAGACTGCAATCAAGCTATTGCCTGCTTTCAATACCACACACCGATGGTGGTGCCACGATTGGCTCTCCACCTATGTATCAATGTGGTGTCGGTTAATGAGTGATCCTGGGAAGTGCAGCCTCCTTGCACAATAGCTTGATATGTGGCCAAAAGGTTGCCTAGATTAGGATATACGAGCTCACTAGTGGAGTACCTGATATACCTTATGGTACATGGGGCCCAAGTCCATGTTGTAAGGATGTTGTCTGAGGCATGGGTATTAGGACATGGAAGCCCCTCACTTCACACCACTCTTAAAACAAGCTAGCACTTAGCCAATAATGACAAATCTCCAAGAATTTATATACCCCGCAGGAACACGGGGTGTGTCTACATGTGTGGAGGTGAATTCCATGGCCATGGGAACCCTAGAACTATGACAAGTGCGTGGATGTCACTTCCATGTCACGTTGCCCTTATAAAAGAAAAAGGGGCAAGCTAGCTACTTTTGATCCTTATGATCATCTTAGGACGAAAGGAGAGCATACACGGTTTTTCCTTCGGGATAAACAAGATGATGTAAAACACACAAGAAATATGATGCAAGATAATAAAATTAAATGATAATGATTACATGATTAGGTCTTTAAGAGGAGACCCTACAAAACATAGATTAGTAATTTGATTTATAAACCCAAATGTCTTGGACTGACCATCCTACAAAACAAAGGGTTAGTAGTTTTAGACTGATTTTTATCTTTAGTAAGCGGGGGAAGCTGTACACAAAGTGTTAATAGTTTGGAGCGAGAATAATATAACTCAATGTGTAGTTAAAATGACAATATTTAGGAAAATTAAAACCATGAATAAAGTATCCTATAAAATTTTAAATTAATGCTTTCATTGCATATGATACTAGCAATGACATTATGTGGTAGACACAGGTTGTCATTTTTGTGCATATGTGGCAAACGACGTAAACACTGTAATATGATACTGGTAGTGAAATTATGTGGTATACAAAGGCTATCATTTTTGTGCGTATGTGATGAATGACACAAAGACCGTAATAGGATACTGACAATGAAATTTTGTGGTATACACATGCTGTCATTTTTGTGCGTATGTGACAAACGATGCAAAGACCGTAATAGGATATTGGCAGTGAAATTCTGTGGTATACACATGCTGTCATTTTTTTGCGTATGTGACAAATGACACATATACCGTAATATGATACTGGTAGTGAAATTTTGTGGTATACATAGGCTATCATTTTTGTGCGTATGTGACAAACGACGCAAACACCGTAATAGGATACTGGTAGTGAAATTTTGTGGTATACACAGGCTGTCATTTTTGTGCGTATGTGACAAACACTGCAAACACCGTAATAGGATACTCGGAGTGAAATTCTGTTGTATACACATGATGTCATTTTTTATGCATATTTGACAAATGACGCAAACACCCTATTGGGATATTGGCAGTGAAATTATCTGGTATACACAGGCTATCATTTTTTGTGTGTATGTGACAAACGACACAAACACCGTAATAGGATACTAGTAGTAAAAATATGTGGTATACACAAGTTGTCACTTTTGTGCATATTTGACAAACGTTGCAAACACCCTATTACAATACTAGCAATGAAAATCTATGGTATACACATGTTGTCAATTTTGTGCGTATTTCACAAATGACGCAAACACCGTAATAAGATACTCAGAATGAAATTCTGTGGTATACACAACATGTCTTTTTTTGTGCGTATTTGACAATATATATACACTTACTCGACATATGTACATCTACTATATGTAATATTTATTATATCAGTGGATGATCTTAATTCAAGAGAGCTAGCTCTAGAAAAACTTCCAATAGAAGCAATGAAGAGAGTCCAAGAATCTAAAAATACCGAGTCTAGTAAAGAGCAATCTCTAACTTCAAGTGATTGTCTCTAGGTTCTCTTCCTAAGAATTGGATTGTAGTAAAAAAGAAAGGTTAAAAGTAAGATTGAGGTCGTTTACTTGTAATGGGTTTGTTATTTTGCTTTAGTCTTTGTCCTACTTCTTTGAGGTGAGTTGGTCGGATCCGTCTATCTCAAACAATTTTTTTTTGTGAGGGCGAGTTTTTAATATTATTCTTCAAAATATTTAAAATAATAGTATTAATATACTACAAACAAATATAAATTTACATATTTTAATAATTTATACTATCTTATTAAGCTTATCAATATACTTTGTACATAATTTTTTTTAATAAAAATGACATCATTTTGTAAATATAAAAAATTGAATGGTGAATGTTATTTTTACAATATATCATCTTTTTACAACTAAAACAATGAATACATGTAAAAGACTCAAAAATTGTATGTTTTTAGTGATGAGATAAATTACAGTTAGATTTTAATATTGACATGATCATGCCATCATCGTGATAAGAAAAATGATCTGAAACTCCAATATTAAAATCTAGAACACAAATTTATCTGAAAAAAGAACAACAAAAAAAACTATAATTCATGTAAACGGGTGCTAAACTTAAATATGCTTATTGTTGGGTGTCGACAGTTTGGTATGCATCCCTTCGGAATCCCAATTCACGGCACTGCAAACAACACAAAATGTTTCTCCATATCCTGAAACACAACTGTAAAAAGGTGTTTTCTCCATTTATGGCGAGGCATTGAGTAGTAATATATTTACATGTACAAAATAAGCTCAATTAGTTTCCAAATACAAATTTTTAAAATACAGAATAAGCTTGATCATAATAGGGGAAATGAGCTAGTTATAGTGAATCATAATGTAAAAAGTTGTTAGAGCCGGTTAACAATCATAAAAATTATAATAAAAAAATACCCTTTTAAAGAGCATGATTTTTTTAACATATAGATTTTCTTTCAAAAATTTTAAGTATGTGGAGAATATATTTTTAAGGGATTCAAAAATAAGTACTTTTGAATACAAAGAAATCTAAGGCAACCCATTAGTTGAGAATAAAATCACCTTTTATGGGTTGTTTATGTGTCATCATTTCATTGGTTCATTTATTGATGTGACTTGATGTGACTTACTTTATTGGCTAGTTTTTATTTCATTTTAAACTTTAATTGAAACAACTAATGGTACTTTGTTTCGCATAACTACTCACAGTCATTGGGCCATTCCCACACATGGGCGTTGCATATATGACATCTTTCCCCTAAGCTTAAGAATCCCCGAAAAATTAGTTTCATAATACAAATTCAGGGAAAAAAACTATTGTGCAGCAACTTGAAGCAAACACTTCTTACTTTAAATGACTTCTATCTATCTACTCCTCTCCGCCCTGCCAATTCTCCCGTAATGGATTTGGAGCTTCATAGAAAAACGTTTAAATGTTTTGACACTTAAATTTTGAGTGTTCAATCGCTGGAATGACGAGTCTCATAGTTGCGTAAGGCAACAACAACCAAAGCAATTCATCTTAAATGCTCACCATCTTTTCTTGTCCTTTTCTTCGCCTTTCTCTGCCTTGGTATCTACCTTGAGATCTGCCTTCTCTTCGCTGGCGAGTCGCTCACGCATACTGGTGATTGCGCTGTGCTGACTAGACACCATAGAAGCAGAAGCAGATCCCACACATGGGCGTTGCATATATGACATCTTATGATATTTCTTATGGAGATCATGAAATCGTATCGCCAGGATAGACGACTCCTTAATTCCACATACACATATCATATTCCATTTCTCAACATTTTTCATCTTCCAATTTAATATATCTTTTTGTATGTGTACGCGCCTCTCACATACACCTCCGAATGCATTTATTAATTCTATTGACTCTTTAGTCACATGCACATTCATTCATATACAAAATACCAAAAAAATCATATTATCGTGAGCATTTAGAGACATAAAATTTTTCATAATTACCTTTAAAAAAAAATGCGGAGTATATAATACGCAAGATTTCAAGTATTTTCTCCTCACACAATATAATTCCACGTCGGCAGCCACAAGACACGTACTCCGTTTCGGAGTCCACGTCATCAGAGCTTGAGTGCCAGCGTACATCCTCAACTGCTGGAAGCTCCCCAATCTTGGCGTCGCATGAAAGCGGCGGTGTGTTAGAAACACGACACGTGTCGAATCAGGTGGACCCACGTAGGCGTGCGAACAGTTTGTCATGTGCGGCTGGCAGAGCAGTGCCGGATGAATTCCCGACACATCCCGACAATGCCAGCTGTACTTCCCTTTCGGTGCGACAACGCCTTCGCCACTTTTGCAAATAAATTTTATATAACAAAAATTTATCGAAATTTCGTTAATGATTTATTTATATATAAAAAAAACGCCCACGTTTTTTTCCCAGTGCTTACTGCTTACCTACCAAGGCCATACCATACCTGCCGCTGTGCTGGCGCTCCGTGACGGGCCGTCTGTTGCCGTGAACTTCCGTCATCATCACCGCACGTCTCCGTCAGTTTTTCCCGTCAGAAGTGTCTGTCTCTGTCAGAAAAAAGCCAGACGAGTTTAAGTGCATCTGCACTGTTGTGTTATGTTTTGTTCGTCTGCTTTGTAAGCTCGTCAGGCTGTTTTCGTCTTTTTTTTTTTACCGCCGCGGATGAAGCGGGGTTTATAGGTCTAAATTTAGCGGCGACTCCGCTACTTTGACGGCGGCACTAAAAATAACAACAGTGAGGAGGAGATTTTTGTTTTTGATTCTAAAGGTTTTAGGGTTTGATCGAACAAATTTTGTCGGGCGCAGGCCTCGGGATCGAGCCATCAAAAGCGTTTCGCTTTGCTATTTTCGCTTTTTCATCCTGTAGATTATTGTTATGCCGGCGCCGTTTGCCGCTAGAGCAGAAATTGGAGGCTTCTGCGACAATTAAATCAGGTTTCGTATTTTCTCTCTTTGATATAGTTTTAGGGTTTAAGTTGTTAAAGAATCCCTCGCACTTTAGAATAAATTTTATATAAAGCTTGCATGGCCTCCGATTCTGTGTAAATAATTTTAGTACTTGCCGTTGGCTATTGTTTAAAATTTAATTTGGCGACCGATTATCTGCAATTATTTTTAGCCCTTCAACTGTTAAAATTTTAGAGGAAATTTGGCTACAGCTTATACGGCTGTTTTCCCCTGCAAATACTTTTAATCCTTCAACTTAATTTTTCAACTTAAGCTTGTACGGCTACCGATTCTCGTTTAATCCTGCAACTGTTAAATTTGTACAAGAAATTTACCTCAAACTTTACCGGCCTATGATCCCGTGGAAATATTTATTTTCTTTAATCCTTCCACCACAAAATGCTTGGAGGAATTTTGTCTAACAGTTTCACGGCTACTGATTACCAACATATAATATTAATCCTTAAACAATCAAATTTTTAGAAGAAAATTGCATGAGACTTTCATGGCCTTTCGACCTCCCTGGAAATATTTTATCTTAATACTTTACGACAAAATCCTCAGAGGAAATTTGTCTTAAATCTTTCACGGCTCTCAATTCCTTGGAATTCACAGCTCATAGACTGCGATGTTTGGCTAAGGCATCCTTTTCTTTTTAATTTGTCTGGCTGCTGTTAATTTTCCAATCTCTGCTGGCTTAGGATCTTCCGTAAAAGAAATGGTGAGAGTGTGTTGTAATGAAGTCTTTATGGTGGAGCTTGAGCACTGTTATATTGTGTAATTTTGTGGCTGAAAAATGGATTTAATTTGTTTTGTGAAGGAAAATACTAAATGTCTCAAAGTAGGGTTTATCGAGGTTTCTGTGACAATTATTAAATCAGGTTACATACTTTCTTTCTTTTTTTGCATATAGTTTAAGCTTAAATCTAAGAATTCCTTCACTCTTTTTTGAAAGAAGAAAGCTATGTAAGTAGTTTTGAACCTGTAAATGTTCAATTTATAGAAGAAATTTTAATGTTTTCTTGGCTTCCAATCCCCCGGAAATTTTTTAAAATTTCTTTAGTTTTAAACTTTCGGGAGAAATTTGTCTGAACATGCCATGGCTTCCTATTCTCCAGAGGCATTTTTATTTGATCCTTGCATTGTTAAATCTTCAGAAGGTGTTTCGTTGAAAATTAAATGGCTTCGAACTTTGTGGTCGAAGTATTTTAGTACTTACCCTCACAAATTTACCTGTGATTTTTATGGCTTTCAATTACCTTGAAATGTTGTTAGTTAGAGGCTCATGATATCAGTCTTATTTCTACTTATTTCTAAGAACTGTCAGTTCAGGGGTCTTTGCTTATATTAGTTAATACAATTCTGTTGTAATGGAGTCTTGTTTAGCATGTCACGATTTTGCATCTCACTTGTGACATGAATAGTTTTTGTGGTTAAATGATGAATTTTTTTTTATTGACGATATCAGTCTCTTTTCTACTTATTTTCGAATGACTGTCTGTTAAGGGGTCGTTACTTATTTTAGTCAATACAATTCTGTTGTAACAGAGTCTTGTTTAGTATGTCATGACTTCACATCTGACTTGTGACATGAATAATTTCGCAGTTAAATTATGAATTTGTTTTGTTCTATGAGGGTAAAAGTTTTTAAACATGTTATTTAATATCATACTTTAGTCTATCAATTGATGTACCCTGTACTTCTGAGTTAAATATTGAAATGCATATCACTAGGCAAACCCTGATAGACATTGCAGTAAATGCACTTGGGGGGGCACAGTCAACCGTTGTTCCATATTTGTAGAAGATTAGCAGCATTGTGCATATTTCCAAGAATGATCAAGTTCTGCGATGTATATTCATCAGTTTTGAGCCTTGCACTAGCACAAGGAACTCAAGTAATGGGTTCTTTAGAGGATAGTTTGTACATTTTTTGTTGTAATTGTGTGTTTGTTTAGATGTGTCATGGCTCGAGGAATGTTATGATGCATAATTTTGCAGCTGAACAATGAATTTTCATTGTTTAGTGACATAAAATTTGTTTAGTAGGTTTTTAGATATCATACTTTGGCAGAATCTAACCAATCTTTATCACTGGACTTCTGAGTCTAGAATCAAACTGTTCTGAATTTTCACTAGCTAAATTCTGACAGACTTACCTAGGCTGGTTCACTGGAGTCTTGTCTAGTATAGCACAGCTTTGTGGATTGTTCTAAGCATAATTTGATGGTAGATGATGATTTGTAATCTTTTACAAGGGTAAATACTAAATATCTGTAAGTAAAATGTTGGATATCGTACTTTGGTAGACTCTATCCAATTTTTTGCGCTGAAGTCCCAAAATTGATGTGTATTTTCACTAGGTAATTTGATGCAGGTTTTCCCTGTCACCAATATCATACACAATAAATAACACTACCATAGGTAATAAAATATTTACCAAACACCCAACCAATAAGCATTATGAAAATGGAATGCTTTTGTTTCCAATTGACATTGTACTTCATCTCATACATTTTTCTTTAGGGTGTTGTGCATATTTGTTACAGTTATATTGAGTCCTAGATTAGAAACTCCTTTGCATGAAATTTCAACTGGACTTACCTTATCGTAACATCAATTCTAACCATGGGTGCATTGATAGAAACTTGTCTTTTAGTTATTGCGTGTTTCTATTTATTTTTTATTCCCCCAGAAAATGCAGATACGAAATCATGGCAACTAAGAAAATGCTGATTTCTGCATTCTCTTGCATCATAAACCCTGATTAAGGGACCTAGGCTATCATTCACCAGAGGGGACATGACTAACACTGACCCCTTTTTAGGAGCATTGCATGCACTGCGAAGAATGAGATGAGTATTGTGATTTATCCCTGTCAGTTCTGACTCAGTCTTACACCAACATAAAGAGCTGAAAGTAACGATCAACGCCAACAGTAATTTGCTTTGAATTAATTGAAACCTTTAGGGGATCATGTTTAGTACCTAGCTTCATTTCTAGGACTCTGAAGAGGAAAGATGGTATGCAATGGTCTGTGGGATTTAGGTTTACACATGGCTTGTCTGGGTTCACTCGCAATAGAAAAAGCTGCAAGTGCATTTTTTGCTGGATAAAATTGGAGGTTCTTTTGGGTGCCAGGGGTTCCCGATTAATAAAATATTCACACTAATATAGAGCAGTTTTGGCCCACTGCTTAACTAGGTTTAGATGGGCAATTTCGTACCCATACCCTACTTCTGTTCTGTACTAAACAGAAACTTTATTGAGAGTTTTGATGTTCTCACAGTCAATAAATTTGAAAGATTATTTTCTGGGTTTAACTGTGTGCAATTTTTCGCTTGATGTGTCTCAAATCAGTCTGTGATTCATCATCAGGAGGAATCTTTATTGATATCAACCAACATTAAAAGTTGCAGCTGAAGGTGACAAAACAGCCGAACACAAAATTAACTCAATTTGGAAACTACCAACCTGTATTAATTACCTAGACAAAACTAAACAGGACTAGTCTTAACTGCTTATAAATTTTTGAAAATACTAGAGTCTAGAAATATTAAGTTCACATTCGCTGGCAGAAAATTTAGTCCAAAAAGAGATTTGCGAAATTCCCAAGTCCTCTTGAATTGTGTCTATCGATGTAGCCCATAAACAACTTGCACAGAAAACAAAGTTTTCGTAAAAAAATGCTGCAGTTAAGCATAAGGAAGCGTCAATACTTCTGAGATGAGATAACTTAAATGACTTTTATGTGAAATTGCTCTGTAGACCTATCAAAGTGTATCTATTTTTTTGGGATCAGGGATACTGGCAGATAATCCAAGTATCCATTTCTATCTCTAATGTTCTCCCATGAAGCTACTGGAAGAGTGAAATAATGTGATCTGTCTTGTATACACAATATTCACGTATTCTTTAGTACCACAGTCCACAGCTATAAGCTAAAAAGCTAAACCCCACACTCCAACCGAAAAAAAACAAAAAACAAAAAGGGCAAGTAGGGTCTATTCTTTAGTACCACAGTAAACCCCACACTCCAACCGAAAAGATACAAAAAGCAAAAAGGGTATGTAGGGTCTATCTGCTTATAATATATTTATTTATTTCAATTCACAAAAAGGTGAAGCTGCTTCTCTTCAAGATCCAATAGAGCTCTTTCAAGAACTTTCTTAATCTGAATATATCGAGTGTTAATTTATGGAGGATTTTGTCAGTGAAAAATCATTAATTTACTAATTTAAATTATTAGATTCTCTCTATGTTTCCGAGCCATGTATTTCTAATGACGAGCCAGTTTTTTTAGCCAATTATAAAGTACTAGACTATAACCAGCGGACCAATCCTTCATGCAGGTATTTAGTTCAGAAGCCAGAGTATAAATATCTCTTTGCCCTCACATGATTTCAGCATCTGAAAGACTCTCTTCTTATTTCTGACCCCTCTTCTCATCCTTACCACCTTACCTATCGTTTAACATTCTTCTACCCATTTGTTGCTACGTTTTCATACAGTCCATTTTATCAACTTTAAATTTTCAGCTTTCCTATATTCAAATTGAGTCTCCAAAGCTTCTTCCATAAGCACGCATCTCCTGCCATGCATGGTCTCCTTCCAGATCTCTCTGGCTTCTACACATCCAAAAGAGCTAGCTATACCATCGAGCCTTCTTTTATCAAATTGGGAGTCAGTTATCTTGATTCAGGTATATGATATCATTTGATCCCATAAAATAGCGTGCTATATATACTCTGCTTTTCTGAAATTTCCTCATGGCTCATCCACAATTCCTCCGCAATTTATCATAGTAATTCCCCTCCACTTCCTTTGAAGTGGCATTTTTTCACATTCCCGAAGTTGAGTATTTTGCCTGCCCACTATCATCTGTCTATATATATAAAATAGAGATCTGATATTTTCACAGTCCATAAAATGATAAGGAGAGTTTCTGAAAATAACTGTGTAAAACTTATTTTAAATCAATGTTTCTGATCACTCTTCGTCATCAATCATCAGGACGTAATAGTGAAAAACTGATAAGGAGAGTTTCTGAAAATAACCGTGTAAAACTTATTTTCAATCAATGTTTCGGATCACACTTCGTGATCTATCATCAGGATGTAATATTGAACATGGATTGCGGAACCATTATCAATTTGAACCATATTTGTTTTCCTGTTTTAGTTAGATACTTCAGAGTACCTCCTGCTCAGGATAGGAGAGAGAATAAGACTGATATTTCTAGATCAAGTCCCTGCCCTTGCACCATTATTACTTGTATTCGTTTGATGATTGAATTCTGATCAAAAGAGGAGTATAGCATGATATTAAAATTGATGGGCATTTTACTTTGGAAAAGAGGACCCTGATGTGATGTTATTTGAAGCAATAGAAAATTATAGATTTATCCACCTGTAACGAAAGAAAAAAAAGCTGAAATGACCACCACAATACTGTCAGCTTTAACACATCTATTAATTAGATTTGGAAAAAGAAACTTTCAATTTACTTTCGGCTTTGTATGGTTCAAAAAACATGTTTTTAGCCGTAAGAATCCACTAAAGGTAAAGGAAATAGACACTTACCAGAATTGAAAATCTACTAGTGAATAATTATGTTGATTAAGTACAAATTTAAAAATATAAAAAGATATCAAATCAAAAAAGAAATGAATGTGTTTCTTCAACTGCCTAATGAAGTGAAGTTAACTTTCATGGTAACAAATGCATGCATATATTTAATGTGACTTTCATTAATGAATGATTATGTCGATGTGCTGACTTGCAAGTTAGCACATTAGAAGATAAGCAAGGTTTGAAGAATTTGCCTGCTGGGTACGTTAAATGTCCATGTCACATCTGAAACAATCATTTGCAGGAATTTAAAGAGAGGAGTAAAATTACCAATGCGTTAATCAGCGATGGCAGTTTTCATTGTGAAAGGCTGGGAGTTTGGATGTGAAGCTTACTGAGACGATCCTTCTCAATTGATATCAGGTCAGATCAATGGGCGTTGTGAGAAACTATTATGAAAGCCAGGCCTGCTTTCATGTTATTTATATGGTGTTTAATTTCAATGAGTTAAATGGTTCAGAATTAGATCCAACTATTTTTAACTTATTTATGCTTGTATTTAACTGTAATTTCTTTACCTTTGTGTGTAATTGGACTGATTGGACCTGGCCAAGATTTCAATGTGCTCCAAAATTAACCTGGTTGAATATAATTAACAAGTTGTAACTTCCAATATGAACAATTGATATGAATGAAATGCGTTAATGGAAATATAGTTTTTCCATAGTTTTCACCATCACCATATTTTGTGTTGAATCAGTTTGTTGTTCAAATTAACAGGCGCGCATGTTCAGAAAGTGTTTTTGGTTTAGTAATACAGATTCACAGTAAGCACTTTTTTCCCACATGGTGATTCTCTTGTATGTGCACTTGGAAAGTGCTCTGCCTCATCTAGTATTTTAGATGGATTTGCTTTCTCCATTGTTAAGATTGCTGAAAAAATGGTAGATTTACTAATTTGAAAAGCTATGTTGTTGCTTGCTTCTTTATAAGACATCCCTGTGGTGAACGTACTTAGTGCGCACTAAACTCTCAATTCTATATCTATAAAATTGTATCTGCTCACAAGGATTGACAACTATCGAACACCTGATTATAATTCTGCTGAAGGTAGTTTGAATATTTGTAACAGCAATTCGTTCAACATCAGGCTAAGCCTATGACATGGGGTACAATACACCTCACAAACTTTTCGCTCTCAGAATCGAAGGAGATGGGGTTTTTTATACATAAGAATCTGTGTCCTGACGTACTTTATGAAAAATTGAATATGTGTAGGTGCCATCTGTATAAAACACAGTGAAGAATTTCTGACATGCACCAACATAACAAGTTATTGCAATCCAGAAAGAGAGACCAATGATCGTGCCTTAACTGAAAGAAAATAATAATAGGACTAATAGGTGGTAGTAACATATGATTTTTTTTTGCATATTACATGTGAATAAATTTGCTATTTATGACTGATGAGAGCACTCCTTTGTATATTTTACCTACTGGAAGATGCCAAAGAGTATGTGCCATTGAACTTGTTTCCCAGGTTCTATAGTGAATCAATTCAATGACTTTTGGATTTATTTAGCTGCTAGAAATCTACAATTTTTCTTTGTAAAAACCTTTGTATAAATCAAGTGGAAACCATATGAAGTACAATTGCAGTCAATCAAAAATTGACAGTCTGTTCCCCATCTCTGGATGTACAGCGAAGCCTTTAGCATATGTTATTTGTTGTGATAACTTTCCCTTCCTTGAATGGCTCTGAGTCACTTAATATTTTTAAATGTTGCTCCAGTAAAATAAGTAAATATATAAAGGGATGCTTAAGGATAAACTATTGTGTCAATCATACAATAAAAAAATAAAACAGAAAATGGAATCATGGACAAATGATTTCGTAAGGTACTGCTCTGCTGCTGCTCGTCAAGCATGACTGGTGGTTTGTTGTATGGAATTGGAATCTTTTGTTTGAGACTCGCAGGTGTTATTGTTTTCTAAAGGGAATGGGGAAACATGGCGATGTGTGAAGGAGCACCTTTTAAGTACCCACAAAATCATAGAAATGATTTTTGAATAGGAAAATAGCATTGGGACTGGGAAGGGGAAATGCATATTGAGGGGTAGGGATGCGGCTCCATGGAAAATATAGTTATGATTCTATTTTGCTGGACCAATATCTTCATATGTAAGATATTGATATGGCTATGTGCACTTCACAATAGTAAATCACTTCACTGTTTTCTTGATCACTTGACGAAGTTGAAGGTCAGCCATGCGCTATACTATTGGATTTTTTTAATTGCGAAATTTCTTTGTACAAATTGTTTTATTAAATTATGCTAATAACAAGTTGTTTTGTTAAATTAAGTCAATAGCAAGTTTTTGATCTTAAGCCACTTGTCACAAGTTTTCATTTTAGGGACTTGTGGCTTCTTGGGCCTTGGTGACTTTGTGGCTTCTCATGGTCCCGTGAATTTTGGCTTTTCATGCCCCAGTGACTTGTTTGTTAGAGAGATTATGTCACAGGATTAACTAATACAAATTTTTATTAGAAATATGTTAAAATATTATATTGTGCAAGTAATTTTTTGAAGACGATAGATACACAGATGTCATTGCTTGACTGCAGATTGGCTTGTCATCAAACAATGAGTACAACTTATAGGATCTATTCGATGGCTTTTACTACTCTCCTTCCTACTGTGATGTAAAGTTACAATGACCAAAAAATTAAAGGAGTTTGGGTGCACAAATATGCTCGACATCTTGTGAGGTATCATGGAAATAATAGATTTGGTAGGCATCCATTGCTTCGACCTTTTTGCTAAAAAATTGTATAACATGTCACTGCAGCGAGTCACCTGCCAAAATATTTGTGAAGGAAAATGCAAGGACAAAATGGCAGTGACTACTGAAGACTGCATCACCAACTGTAGGTAGAAAAGTTTAGCAGAACATCGTTGTTTTTATTTGTATTTGTGAGGGACAAGATCGTATTAGAACAAATGTACAAGTGAGATGACAGATATGATCGCACAATTAGATTCAGCAGCTCTGTTCTTCAGAATAAGTGCAATAGGCACCAAATGGCCTGATTTGCACCAAGTTTTGTCTAGTAATCCCCCAGCAAATACATCAAGAAGACGTTGTTGGAGAATTGAAAACATTATTGAAAATCAACCTTATGTAGCTCCATATAACCATCACACGTACAATGTTCCCTGAAAAAATACACATTTTTGCAAAGAACATTGATGAACACGAAGTCATGAGGCAAGTGAAAGAACTTGAGAAAGAGAGGAAGCTGGAAGAAACATTAGAAGTTGAGGATTATCAACTTTACGCAATAATAAGTGTACAAAACTTTGAGTTAGAGCAAGTGTACAAAAGAAACTTGACTGATGAAGACAAGGATGTATCCAAATTACTTTGTATTATATTTTAATAAATCCTTGTCTAACAAATAGACAAATTGAAAGAAGAAAATATTGCCATGTCAAACTAATTAAGGCAATTGGAGATAGATTTTGAATGTGTTGGGAAAAGACAACGAGAACAACAGAAATCATAATTGAATGTTGCTTAATAATTTCAGCAGCTTAAAAGAACAAAAGAAAATTTATTGAGAGTGCATTTGACAGCCAAGGTGAAAGCCTCAATAAAAATGAAGAGGAGACTAAGAGCGTTGGAATGAAATTGTTTTAAAATATGGAGAGTACAAAGGATAAGGTCTCAAAAAGAGGAGCAAGGTATTACAATGCCTACTGAAGCAAAGACGAGATTGAAGCATGGAGGTTTTGGGTATGATGAAAATGTTACAAGTGCACACTATGGATCAACCAAAGTCAAGCTTTATCATCAAACACTATTATCCAAGTCAACAATCAGGTTAATAAAATGTCTATCAACCTCCTTACTACTTCAAAAGTCAACAAATGAGAAAACAAACTGAACAGTGACTGGAGAAGCATGGAGTATGTATGGAGCCTGCAAAGCAACTATTGAAAGCAAAATCCAAGAAATGACAGGAACTAACCGTAAATTAGGGGTCCCGGGGATGGGGGGAGCAAGAGCCTAGGTTTGGGGATGGTGGGGGCATAGTGGTGCAAATATATTTAGTACTTGGAAAATTAGTTATAGAAAAATGTATAAGGAATAACAAATGAAACTTTGAAATCCTAATCACTTTTTATTGAACTATGAAAATGCAGTATATTAATATTTATATCAGTATTCATATTCATAATGATGATTGCATCCAAATTTCATATACAATTAGCTAATGGCCCAATGCCCCTATTCAAAAATTATCCCCGAGTCTGTGCCAAAGTCCTCATCACTTGAATCAATGGCACTTGTTCTTCAAGCTCCTGCTTTTGCTCTCCTTCTTGCTAATGCTCTCAACCTCTCACTCTTGCAGCCTTGCTTGTTCTCGCTCTTGCACTTGCAGTCTTACTCAATGCTTTCAAGCGTTGATAGCGATTTGGAGTAAGGGTATGAGGTTCATTTATAGTTTTTTGAGTGCTTAAAGTGTGGGTGGCCCTCCATAAACTATTAGGGTTAGGGTTGGGGGCACAAACATCCAAAAAAAGTATGTCTTTAATTTAAAAGAGCACATTTTTGGCATTGGAGCAGGGAGTGACTTCAAGTCTCCGGGATGGTTGAGAGACTCAAGCAAGTTTCCCCAAAGTATCGGGGATGTCATGAAGTCTCCCAAACATCCCCTCTGAGAAGGAAACATCCTCACTTTAAGGGGGCGTCCCCTAACTCCTGGTGGGACGGGGAGGGGACTTTTCCCATAAGTTCCCAAGTCCCCAAGACGTCCCTGTTCCCGGAAACGTCAAAATTTTGGTGGGGATGCCTCCTTGTGGAACACTGCTTGAAGGCAACTTGATTACACATCATCTAAGATGGGTTGACAATCATGCATGGTGACGATCAAGTGCAACTTTGGAAACATCTCACAACTTGGTTTCATCAAATGCTTTGGATCAAAGCTTTTTGAATGCAGGCAGTAAAGTTATGTATGGAGTATGAGGGTAACGATGTAATCTACATGAGGTGAAGGTATTATGCCTTCATGGTAATAATATGAAATGATTACAATAGGTCTTCTACAATGGCAGCAAGGGGTGGGATGTAATGGAGTTAGCATGTTCACTTTTATTTTCAAACTCAAAATTGATGTCCATTTGATTGTTACTTGACACTATTTTCTTTTTTCTTCAAGAATAAAAAAAATAGTAATATCTTGGCCACAAGGTAGTAGAGCCTGGGGTCCTTTTTTTCTTGGAATTATTTTTTCAAGACTGACACAATGGTGTAGCTAGATTGATGCCATTTGTCACCAGTCAGTGGGAAATTGGCAGAGAATTTATTGGAGTTCTTATTCAATATGATATGTCAAAAATCCAAGATAAGAACCTTCAAATTAATATCTCTCAATGTATTTCAGATTCAGATTGATGTACCTAAATTATGTGTACTAGTTATGACCCATTTGTCAAAGGTGTTGGAGTGATTCCACAATGGCTATGTTAGCCTAACTAAAGAATGCTCTTGTTGGAATTAATGATAGCCGAAGCTGCAGAATGTTGGCTTGACCACTTATTGAGATTGAGTGGAGGAATGAAGGAATCAATTCTTAGAAAAATACAGTGAGTGACATCTGATACCTTGAACCTTCGAAAGGCATGGAGCCGAAAACCTTTGGTCATTTCTGGAAGAAAACAGAGAGCTAACACCCAACAGTTTTGAAAAAGCAATAATGTCTCTCTCAGCTCTCATGATAGTTGGAATATTTGAAAATAAACCGGTCTTCGGTTTCCACCTTTTGTTACTTTGTAAAGTGCAAAGAGAGCTTTGCACAAGGTTCCTGTTTCCTCCATATTCCTTTGGAAATTTTAGCTGCACTATGATTCTTGTTCCTATATTTTTACAAAATTGTATAAATGACAACATAATTGTGCAATTTGTTTTTGGGCCAAAATGAGTGTGTAGATATGAATGCATGTGGAGAAATACTTAAAAGTGGTATAAATTAACTGAATGAAACTTGCTTGTGTAATTGAGTTCTAGCGGATACATTTCGATTATTGCTTATAATATAACCTTTTGTTTATGTTCCAGAACAAGAGGGTTATACATCCCTTGAATTTGTCTGGTGACAATTGTTAGCCATTTACTACGTTATAGGAGGTTAGAGTGCTTCTGCATTCATTTTTTAAAAATATTTTATTTGCCTAATCCTATGTTTCATGCACTATATATATATATTTCTTTTTCATATTTCCCTAATTCTATGTTTCATTATCATGTACTGGAAAATATTTGATATACCCAATATTCTGGTTCACTTTTGTTTTATTTCTGGGTTACGTCTATATATATATGGTGCCTAATAGTCACGCTCCAATGCCAGAATAAGAAACTGCAAAAGTCTGATAATGCTAGCATCATTCCATTGTTATAAAGCTTAGAAATTTGTTTTCATGTTCATGTGGGCACCCATGCATTGGCAAACCAAGTCGATCAATCCAAACCAGATAAAGGGAGGGCTATGCAAAACTACAATATAATGTTGTTATTAAGTCTCCCTTGGCAGAACATTTAAATGCCACCAAACACCACATGTGCTTGGAAGATGCTAAGGTTATTGCTAAAATCACTTGTTGATCAAAATGAAACATCAGAGAAGCTGTGGAAATTGAAACACACACCAATAATCTTGACAGACACGGCAGATGGGTTCTAGGCCAATCTTGGAAGCCACTCATCCACAAATTTAAAAGCATGATAAAGATGGCTTACAATTTCACAATATATACAGTCAGGGAACCTTGGCATTTAGCATTAATAAAAAACATATTTATTGGACTTGGGCTTTTGCTTGGCAACCCATGACACTCGGTCATGCTGAAGAGGAGCCCATGACACTCGGTCATGCTGAAGAGGAGTCCAGAAGAATGACCTGAAACATAAATTTTCAAAATATGAATGCAATTTTCTAAAAAGTGCTTTACACAATGAATCACTTGGGAAATCTTAAAAATATTACTCATCAATTGTCAGAAGTTATCTAAAACCCGCGACACTCAGTCATCCTAAAGACTAGCTGAGAAGAATGGCCCAAAACATAAATTTTCAAAACATGAATGCAATTATTCCAGAAAGCGCTGTACACAATGAACCCTTCTGGAAGCCTCAAAAACAATACACATCAATTGTCAGAAGTTATCTAAAACTACGTTGACAACTTTCCATCAATTTCTTTTTGCCAAAATAACCTTACACAATTATTTAGATTAAACATATTCATTGCTTTTTTTCCAAAATTTCAAGCAGTCAAAACATATTAGAATAGTATTTGAAACATTAAATTGAAAGACATGCTTTGGTTTTACATTTTTGTACGATAGTTGATATTCTGAAGGTTGAATAAAGCAATTTAGGAGCAAGAGAGTTCTAGGTAATTTTTCTTGGCATCCATCCATGTTTTATTGTGGATATTTCTGAAAATCAGTTTCACTTGCACTGATAGTGTAGAATCAAAAATCTTAGAGATACTGCTAATGAGTATGCTAATTGTACTGTTGCTTTGCCCCCTAGTGGGTTACCGTTTGTGTGCTCTTTTGAGTGATAACTAAAAACTCTCTCTCTCTCTGTCCCTGTTGGTTACTATCACATTTTATTCCTTATTCAATGGTACTGTCCTAGCCAGCTTCTTTAGTTATATATATAGAACTTAGAAGCCATTGCCACTCTATTGTCATTCACTTCACTTACCAATTGGATCTCTTTGCTGTGGGTTGAAGAGCATGAGCTCAAAAAATAATTCATTCAATACATAGATGAACACAGACAAAGGTAACGGGTTTGCTGCGAGGTCCGTGGTATCCGCTTGCCCGTTCCCTAAGTCGACTTGACGAACACAAGTATGGGTAGAGTGAAAAACAGAGAGGCCTCTTTTGAGAACCTGCTCTGGTACCAAATGTGGGTTTTGCCCCATATCCGGAAAAGCAAAAGCTCAATAATGATTCAATCAACATTTTTCATACAATAATACATACGACAAATAAAGGAGAGGATCTCTAACCTTTCCCACTAAATCTAGGTGGGTAGTTCAACCACCTTTATTCCCTGAACTCCTTCCCTAAAATCACTCTCCAAAATCCTACGTGAGTTGTTTTCTCAACTCACTCACATTATTTTCCAACCTAATAATAATACTAATTTAAACATTAGCTAGCACATAATAATGTGCACACTAATTATTCCTATCATTTGCATGAGACTCCGTCCCATTCTCTGACTGTGTGCTTATTCGTGAGACCAATTTGAAGAATAAATACCATAACTTGAGAAGCTAAGGTTGGTGCTTTTTCTTTCCACAAATTCACATTGGCATACCTTTAATTTTGGCGAGTTTCCAAGAAAATAAAATCATACAAAATAGCGTTGAGCAGAGACCATTCAGCTATGATTGAATCAGAAATTTATGCTGTAGTTTCTTACAATTCCTCAAAAAATATTTTGGGCAGCAATTTGGAAACTCTTAGCGTCTTGGACCAAGTGACATTTTTCCAAATGCAAGTTACATTCTAATTGAGTAGTAATATAGATTGTGTACGTGAATGCGGTACAAATTAACTTTTAATTGCATCTTCTTTTGGTTGACTTGCAACAGTGACCTGATTTTAAAATAAAGTAGCCTCAATGAGCTACAAAACGAGAAACAGATCAAATCATCTTACTGAAAAATGGGTCTAATATTATTGTACTGTTACTTCATGTAAATAGTAATTTTTTGATGCTGAAGAATAATTTAGTCTCAAATACCAATTTTTTCTTAATGATTTGCAGAAGCAATAAAGAGCGGTATTAAGAAGACATGCCATCATCTACACAATCAGGTGGTCAGTCACAAGGGCCTTCCTCTCCGGCACCTGTTTCACCCGAGTCAAGTCATCAATCTTGTAGCAAGGGAAAGAAGTGGACCTGGTCAGAGCAAGATTCAGCTAGTCACCATCAGATATCCTCCCCTAAGCTGGAAAACAGTAGTGCAAAACCTCAGACGCATGAAAATAGCACTAAGCTAGAAGATGTGTCTGGTATAATTGAGACAAAAGGTGGCATGGATAACCATTCTGGAGTGGAACAGCTGGTGTTTCATATGCAGCAACATACAAATAAGTTCCCAGGTGAAATCAGGCAGCGGATAAAGATTGCGGGTGTGATAGCTGCCACAGAACAAGGTAATTGTTTGAGTCATTTCATTTGTAAAGGTGGATTGAGTTATCTTGACGAATGGCTTCAAGATGCCTGCAAAGGAAAAGTGGTCGAGAGTGATAATGTCAAAGAAGAGTTCATCATTGTATTGATAAATGCACTTGAAATCTTACCCATTAACAGGGAAGCTCTAAAGGCTTGCAATATTAGGAAATCAGTTAAACATCTTTATAACCACAAAAATTCTGAGATACAGAGAAAGGCAAAAAATCTGGTTCATAAGTGGAAGAAACAAGTAGATATGGAAATGATAGGATTGGATGAAGCTAAGGGTGAATCCAACCATGACTTTGTGCAAACACATTCTGGAGAAAGTGGGCTACTTCAGGATGGATCAAATTTAAAATCCCTCAAACATGCTGAGTCTGCCATTGTTGAATTTTCTGATGAGCTGAAGGCTTCTGGGGCTGAGGTCCAACAAAATAGAATGCCTGCTAATTTGGACATGTTATGTTCAGAGGAAGCAAAGGTTGGGGTTGTCACGATTTCCAAGCAGGAGAGCTCAGGTGCTAAAGATGTTGGATCAATGAATCTAAATGGATTTGTGATAACAAAATGTGTTTCTAAGCCAAGTCACCTGGAGAGCTTGAGTAATAAAAGCATCCTTGATGCAGAAGAAGCTTCTGCGCATTTTGCAGAAGATGCACGGTCCTCTCCAAAACTGAGTGAAAAAGATAGAAAGGGAGGAAGTGAATCCGAAGACTACATGGAGTCTGGTGGCGGCATTGTGAGAGGAAATTTGGAGGTACATTGTGAGTGGACAAGTGTTGCAGATATTTCTGAAGTAACGGATGGGCACATCTCGAAAGAATCACAACTTGGGTTGCTTGCATCAACTGGACCATTGCATGGTCATGAAAGATCAACTCATTGTCCATCATCTGACCTTAAAGTTCCTTTAAATGTTGATTCAGGCTCTCCAAAACAAATAAATGGAGATCTTCCTATTGCTTGTGAGACTGATGAAAAGGATAAGAGAACCGAACTTTGCCAAAAGAAGGCCATTCAACTCACTGATTCGGGTTCTATCAACACAAGCATTAGGTCATCCATAAATAGTAGTTTCAGTGATCACCAGCTCAGCATCATACCTGTGAAATCAGTTGAAAACTCCACATGCTGGAAAGGTTTGACCAGGCCAACATCGGAATGTGGGGTTGCAGAGGGGTGTGACATGAGAAATGGTAATTTTGCATCTGAGGTTTCTGGAGCAAGTTATTCTGCTGGTAATCAAGAGGACACAGGAACTAGTGATGGAAATGGAACCTTCAGAGATAAGACTGCTAGAGGGACAAGGATTTCTGATGAATCTGATTCAAAGATACATATGGAAATAACTTCAACTGCGCCTGATGAGAAAAAATCAGACGTGTGTATGGAGACAGCTGCAGAAACTGACCTTCATTTTCTTGAGGATGACGCTCTAGAAGTTGCTCGGCTAGTTGGAAAGGAAGCAGAGCAAGAGGTTGAGAGTTATAATGAACCCCTATATAGCTCCTCCTACGAGAAGCATGTGAAAGAGGCTCCTGTGCATTCTGCCACAACTGAATCTGTTGGAGGAGAGCAGGATATCTTTCATGATCAAAATGACACTGACACTTCTTATCATTCAAAGGAGGTTCTTCTGCAAGTGCAGAGTGGAAAGGATGTTGATCGCTCACAAGGAAATTGTGCATCAGAAGAAATTGATGTGTCTGGCACAAAGGCCAAAGTAGTCATGCAGGAACTGGAAACCTGTAAGATGACAATAACTTCCCAAGAATCAATTACACATGAAATAGATGCAAAGGCAGCCAACTCCAATGACCAAATGAAGATGCCTCCCATAAAATGCATATTTGATTTGAATGAAGATATCCCAGCAGAAGAGGCTGAGTGGTCTCAGGAACTAATTCAAGCTCCCACTGTTGCAACCACTTCAGCCTCTAATTGCACAATTACCAATGTTTCAACCCCTATTCCAGTAGTGGCTGCTTCCAAAGGACCACTCAATCTTCCCACAACTCCTTTGCACTTCAAAGGAGAACTTGGTTGGAGAGGATCTGCAGCAACCAGTGCCTTCCGACCAGCTGAGCCACGCCGGACTCCTGAAAGAGACAGAACACAATCTGCTGAGGAGAATAACTCTTCCCTGAAACCAAGACAGCGTTTCCTTGAGTTTGATCTGAATGTTGCAGATGATGATGGTGATGCAGGTTTGGATTTGTTTTCAGGAGGGCATGGTGGAGAAAGGCATGTGCCGGCATCAGCTAGTCTTCCTTCAGGCGACTCGTCGGTTGAAGTGAGTTCAAGTAGAAGAGCTGAAAGACTGACTTTGGACCTTAACCGCCTTTGTGAGGCTGATGACAGTGTCCCAGGTTGGAGAGGTGCGGAGAGATTAGGTGCATTACAAAATCCAAATCGAAGTCCTTCTCCAACGTCATCTTCTAGGCCTACAATGAGAGACTTTGACTTGAATGACAATCTTTCTTTTGATGATGCATGTGCTTCTACTCATGATTTTGATCAGAAAAGATACAGCATGAAATCGAATAATAATCTCTCAAGATTAGATGATCCTGTAGTTTCCATTTTGGGATCCAGAATAGATCTGGACCCCAGTAAACTACCACCAGCACATGCAGCACCATGGGATATTCCTCATTGTAATGTCAGAAAAGAATTTCCAAATCCAGCACAGTCGTTTCTGGTATCTGGACCAAGTGCAGTTCCTTCTCTCAACAATATGGGAAGGATCTTATCCATGCCTTCTGCCTTAACATATCCACCGCCGTCATTGTCCTTTCCCTACAATGGAGTAGCTCTTGGGTCTTCGTTTCCCATCACGTCAGCTGTTTATGCTCCTGGTCAGCTGCCCTACATGGTAGAATCAATGGGAGCTTCAATTCCACAGATAGTAGGCCCTGCTGCTATCTCGTCTTCTTTTACGAGGCCACCTTATTTAATGGGTGTCGCTAGTGGTGCAGGTACAAGTAATGCTGGTGGAATAATAAGAGCAAATCTTGACTTAAATTCAGGTATAGTCCCCACAGAGGTTGAGGGTAGGGAAGCAGGAGGAAAGATGAGACAATTGTTTCCACAAAGCAATCACATGCTATTAGAAGAGCAGATAAGACCATACCAACAGGCTGCAGCTTCAGGACCTCCCTTGAAGAGGAAAGAACCTGAATGCGGCTGGGATCCGTACCAGGTTGAGTACAAGCGAGCTACAGCTTGGCAGTAGTTTTCCAGATTTAGCATGGGCTTGTGGGATTTTCCCAGTGGCCGGTCTAACTACAAATTCTAACTGTATATCAATTGACAGGTGGTGTGGAGCTTCTAACCTGGACAACTTCTGCTAGAATTTTTTATATGTGAATGCTACCAGTTTTCAAGTGACTTGTGAAGTCTTCCCTTGATTAAATATCAATGTGGCGTATAGCCTACAACTCTATGAAGAATGTTTGTCTTAGGATGGCAACTTTTGTGCCATTTCTATGGTGAAAAGGAAGCGCAGGAAGCTCTTGAAGACCTGTGAATACAAGGAGACATGCATTTATGATTTAGGGATTTAATTCCATTATTTTAGGAACTGGAGACATTATGCAACTGTTGAAATTGAGTTGCATGTTTTAGAATTTATTTCAATCAATATTAATGTTAAGCTGAGACAAGTCACAATGCCACTCAATTTGGCATCTACTGTAGTGGTCCTGAATTTTCTGTATATTCACAGAAACTGTGGAAATGAATTTGTATAATTTCATACATGAGCGCTCTTGATGGTTCCATTCAATATCATCTGCTAAACAGTCTCAGATTAAACATGTACTACATTGTATTGCCTGGACTATTCATTGTATGCAACATCTTTATACCAGATTTAGATTTCTAAGTTGCTGCTATCTTCTCAAATCTCGATTAATCAACTATGCTTTTCCATTAAGATGCCAGTGGTTGGAAGATTTTCAGTTTCATTGGTGTGCGACCTGCATGTTAGTGCTGCATGATGATGCACTTTGTGATTATAGTATTATACAGTTGTGATATCATTTTATTTTGCTGCACTGACATCGTTTATTTCATATGTGAACTACATTATTTCAAAGATGCATTAATACTTAAGGCGTTGTTATTTCTGCACTGGGTCCATTGTCCTGATGCTGAATTTCTGTTCAATATGTAAACAACTAATACGTACTTTAAGACCATGCAAACAAACATCAAACTGTCCCTGATTTTGAAGTGAAATGAGATGGCCTTTGTAGAAAATTAGTAGATCAGAGTGCCATAACTTCTGTTTTTTCTTGGAAGAAATATGTTTCATATTTCCAGTAACAAACTTATTCTCCATGTTCAGACATTTTCTGATTGCTGTGTCTATTCTTAGTTTATACCGTTCCTGGTTCTAACACCTCAAAGGTGACCTGTGGATATCATTGGTGCCATGTTGTCTCATCATTTTGCTTGAACTTGTACTTGCGTGTTCATCATCATGTAGTTCCTACTCCCAAGTCATCTTGAAGATGCTTTGTTCATATTTTAGGTACCGCTAGCACATTGGCCATATTATTTGACAACTAATTATAACTGCTAACATCTTAATTTCATGTTAAGGAATCATTCTAAATTTTCAAGCCTGCAGTTTTCAAACTACCCATGGACAGTTTATGAACTAATTACTAATTTCCGGTTCCCTTTAATCCTAGGGTTTTCAATTTTAAATACAAGATGAACTTCCAAATCAAGGACTATGGCTTATATTTTTGTGATATTATTTAAAGTTTCTCTAACCCCATTGTTACGAGGTAAGCGACACTATGGTTCTTAATACATGCACATTTTTGGATAAACAAAACGTTTTACCCCTTAGCTTATGGATATACAGGCAACAAAATAAACAATATATATGCTTGACAGAACATGACCAACCACCGGTTGGAGTTTTTGCAGTATCATTTATAACAAGTGCTGTATCATTTATAGCAGGATCTTGTTCCAACCTTGCTGTATCTTTTATAACAGGATCTTGTTCCAACCTTCTTGCATAAGACTTATGTTCAGTGCTTGCGATCCTCTTATCATTAATTATACATTCGTAACTTGTTAAACAAGGAAAAAGAAATATATTTGTTTGTAGTGGGGTTCATATTACTTTTTTATTGAAAGGAGAGATAATGTTGGTTCCCAATTGAGATTGAACTTGTATTGCAGAGTAGAATGTCGGAGCTAAAACCTAATGGTAATTTCGTATCCTCAAATTTGAACCAGAGCCAAAGATTCTTTGTTAATTAACATAAATGATAATTAGTTAAAAAGAGCTTTCACGTAATTTATATACCTCACTATATTTCATATTTGTACACCATTAATCATCCTTCATAACTGCATGGCCCTGAAGTTGTTGGATGGAACATGTACAAACGATCAAAAAATAAGGATGTTATGCCCCTAACTTTTGACACGACATTAGCTTTTGTTAGGTTAGGAAGCAGCTTACCAGTGGCATGCATAATAACCTTTGACTAAATGATCTGTCATTGGAGGTTGCAACTTGGGAACATGAGCATCTGATGCAAGATCAATTGCATATTGCAAGTGTTGAGAACAACACTGTTACAATTGTGAGCACTTAACATTTTCTAGGCTGTAGGATTTATTAAGATTTTGGAGTCACCCAAATGTAATTTCTTCTATATATAATAGTTAGAAGCAAGCAAAAATAAGCTTGTGAGGGAAGGACCCTTCAATGAAACATGGAGCTAGGGACGATCTCAAGTTGGAGACCTTGAAATGAGACTAATACATTCACGTGTCTGTAGTAAGGCCTGGATAACAAGAACTTATATTATTTTCTATCACTGAAGTATCCAAGTAGGTTTCAATAATACTCATAGGGGAATGTTGAGTGCTCCCTCCGGAGCTTCTCATGACAAGCAAGGCCGATGGAAAATTGGAAACCATAAAGAGTTTAGTAATGTGTGTCTGCATCCATTACACAAGTTGTGTAGACAAAGGGAAGGCACTCGACATCGAATGATATTGTTGGGATTGGTTTGCTTTGGAAATTATATGCAAATAAGAATGTAGTCTCATACCCTCACTCAATCCACATCCCTGGAAGAGTAAGTCTTACATTTAAATTCATAGCACATGTTTGCCCTCTTGGATGCACTCACTTTTAACAAAATTGCATATCCACAATTGTTTATTGAAACTTAAGTATGAGGCTATGCTTCAGCAACTTAGCTTTTAGCACTATGAAGATAAAGTTAAAACATGACTAATCAAATTATGCACAATATCTGGCATAGTTAAGAACACTAGTTGTAATTCATTTGCTTTCTAGGGTTAATATTTATGTTTACTAGGTTAAAGTGTTAATTTGTTTTGTTGTTCGTTTGTACATCCCTTGAAGGGCCCTTCTTACTACTAAATTTAGTTCTAGGATCTTAGTAGACTCTTGAATCAAAGTGTATTGCGTAATAATAAAGGCATTAATGTGAAGATTGATCCCCGTCTTTCTTGGAAACCAGTTGGTTAACTAAAAACAAATTGGTCATGACTTTTAGTGTAATAGTGAAAAGGGTTGTTACATTGTGGTATTTGAGCCCAACTTCAACTCTAGACATTGTGTTCACTAGAAACTAAATTTTTTTCTCGCACTTGACTTGTCCAAGTATTGATATGGGAAGGACAAGAGCTAGTGCAACCAATGTCATAATAAATGATCACTAGAGGGCTCTAGATAAAATCCTTGTTCTATTAAATAATCCTCGAGATGAGTCATAGGTTCAACCTGAATTAGATGCATAATAGGAAGGAGAACATGATTAGTGTGAAGGCGATGCTTCAAGAGTGAGTCTCATGCAAAAGTTGAAGGGCAATTAGGTTAGAGAAACCAATCTTTGAATAATATTGACGGTCAACAAGAAGGCTAGCTTTGAATTTGAGTTGGCTAAATATTAAAGTAGATGGCCTTATCAAAGTTTGTTGGCATGATATTAGGATATGGCTTCGAGTATTCATTTGTCAATGTGACTTTGTACTTCAAACGTCGTTAATTTTTAGAGACTAAAGTAGTCTGGTGTGTGTATAAGTTGTTTGGGGTGATCAATTGTTTAGGGAGGCTAGTTTTTTGTGGGATAGCCAGAAGGCTGAGTTGGGAATGAGCTTGACTAACACTACTTTGGAGCGACTTTGATGAAAAGATGAAAAAGTTCCAGAACCTCACACCAATTTTAGGAAAATTTTATTTCAACGCTGAAGTAAGTTCCTCAAAATATTAGGAGGATGAGCAAATCACAATTTGCAAAATCCTTTTGGATGTCAGCTCACAAATTGGTGTGGATGTGTATGTTTATGGGCCTTCCTCCATGGATTAGGTATGTGGAAAGGCCATCAAGCATGAACAAAATAATCAAGCTATTGTTGATCCTCGTAAAGAATACAAGGAAAATAATAAAGGACAAACACACACTTCCTTTCATATAAAAATTCTTGAAAATTGATAAGAATGGAGGTGTGAATAATAACTAGTACCATCACAAACTAGGAAATTCCTTGAAACATATCAACACTTAGAAGAATTAGAATGGAAATGGAGGGAACAAGACTCCAACAAAAGGGGTCATAGAGGAGGCTCGTAAACTACAGTGAGTGCACAATCAATGCAAACCAAAATCCACAAATACAATGATGGGACCACCACACTACAAACACTAAATTAATGTTTTTCTGAATAAATGAAAAGTTGAGCACCAAGTTGCGTCAATTAACACCTTAGGTAAGTTGTTTAGTCTTTGAGTTTCAACTCTTGTTGATAGTAAGTAATCAAAGTGGTAACTCTATGATTATTGGCCGATAACCTCAATATAGATCTTTTTTGTTTTAACTTTTTATCCAATACTATAGCCATCAATCAATCTCCTTTCTCTTTGTTTTCCTTATGAGAACTAATCCTCTTGTTCTTAGGGATTCTACTCTCGTAGAAAAGAAAGCAAGGCATATTGCTCAAGTTATTGGCCCATTACTAGATGTATCTATTCCTCTAAGGTGTTTTGAGTGTTTCACGAGCCCTAAGATTTTATAGGATACATAGAATTGTTAGGTACACGAGGGATCCATGGACAATGCAATATGGAAACCAAGCCAAAAGCAAGGTGGATCAATGTTTGTTTGAAGCATACTTGGAGTTTCCTAGTTTTAGGACACAAGTGAATATGTATGTGGTTCCATTGAACTCATATGATATTTTTCTAGGAGCTAGTTTGTTGTGGAAAAATCAAGCTAAAGTGGATTGTTTCACAAGTCCTTCATCTCCTTGTATGATTTTAGCCATTCTATTGGAGTGCTCAAGGGTATGAGCAAAGCCACATAGAGTAAACACAAAAGAATAATTTTCATTGTATTTCACACAAGACAATAGCCTTATATATTGGCTTTAGTTTCCCTAGAATATAGGAAACTAATTAACTATCAAATCTTCCTAGACCTATTTACGTGAGTTCAATCAACAACCAAACAACTAACTCACTTACAAATTATAATGGAGCACTAATAATTTCCAAACATTCCCCCCCTTAGTGCGAACATGGGGAAAACCTGCCTTGTACTGCAACGTGCCGCTTTGTAGCTTGCTCATGATCTGGATGGTTTCTAGGACAATACCAACAACCTCTAGATAGATTTCTAGTGGATTACTAACAACCACAATATCATGATGCTGCAATAGTATCATCGATTCTCATCACATTCTTCCTTTAGGAGATTACATAGGAAACAACTCGCCTATCACAACACTAGAACAATAGAATATATACTCGAAAGATTTCACATTACTACCTCTAAGAATCACAACGTTCTTAGTTGTAGCCACTGCTGTCGATCGTTGCCACTCGATCTCAAACAACATAGGAAATTGCCACTGCCACTGGAAGCTGCTTTTGACTTTAGTCGTTTTAGACGCAGAAGGGAAATGGAACATTGGTGTCATGTTCCCCTCACAATGTGAAATTTCCACAAACGAACACTGAGAAGCAAACTGTATCGAAGACATACAATTGCCCGAATCTTGCTAATTAGATTTTGTTGCACATGGTCACCATTGCAAGTGAACGTATTCACAAGCGAACCATCTTCCAATGAAGTACGACAGTCAGAGGATCACTGACAGTCATCTGCGCTCCAACATAACTCTTTTTACAGCATCCAAAACCATACAAAATAGGAACACTAAAAAGAAACACACTGCAAAAACTGAAAGCAAATACTCACACCACAAAAAAATCCCACCACAGCTTCGTGCGACTCCGTTGTTGGCGACTGATGAGGAGTCACTGATCAACCTCCAACTTCTGTTTTCCTCCATCTTCTGATAGAAAGCTGCTAACTCAGCCGGATTTGATCTTGGAGCTCAATTTTATGTACCTCAGTCGGACATCAAATTCCACCGAAAATATATCCATAAGACAATTTTTATTTTTTTATTTTTTGAACTTTTAACAACGACACTTTTATAACATACATGAGACATTAATAAACCAAATCTAGACATAACAAATCATCACTTTAATAACTACTATTTAACATACACTTACCAAATAGTCAATAGTATATTTTATGAGCAACTTCTAAACTAATCCGAGAACCTCAAAATACTATGACTTTATAACATGACAATTATATTATGGAACTAGTGAACCCTTCTCTATCTCCTCTTTTCTTTATTATTATTATTATTTTAAGGGACACCTATAGAGTTTGACAAAAACATAACCTAAACTTTGTCCATTCACACACAATGATATTACACTCTAAACATTTAAATGACCATTTTGAATAGACACGTAACCTAGAATTTTTCAACCCGGAATACGTGGCAGATTTGAAGGAAAAGATGTATATCTCACATACTACACTTTGCACAGACTGCAAATACCTTGAAAGACGCTTTGTTTTCCTCTTTGCTTCTTAGTTTCCTAATTGATTCTCTTTGACCAAATGAAAGGGGCATTTGTTTTCTGTCACATCCTACATTTTCTTGCGTAACAAAATACATTTGTTATTTAATAAATGGATTAACGATTAATGTCAAATGGATAATAGTTATCTCAAAATTATGTGCTTATGGATAATGATGTAGTAGCACATATGTCTTGATTTTATGTATCTAATTTCCTTTGGCTATTTATATTCATAACTGTTGGACTAACTACTTGATGGTGGAATGTGTTATATGCACGAACAAGTTACCCTTGCTTGTATAGAGACAATCATAGGGAGGGCATTATAGGGGAGAAGGATGTTGATCTGGTACTAAAAGTGTATACACGAAAGTATTGAGAACCTCACATGTTAATATCTTTGGGTTTTAGACATTTCTTATTGTCTAGTTATGATGGTAAGTAACTTTGTATAATTGATGTCAGGGTTATTAGTTTTTGTGTTTATGCATGTGTGTATATGTTTGGGTTATTTTAGTTTTCCTCGCTTTGTTGTCTCAATGTGTTGGAGAGCAAGTAGTGGCCCGCTCGATTTAACGGTAACCCATGTAGCGATCATCACTACTTTCTCTTCAATGTATTGCATAAACAAAGTGTGGTGTACAAATACTCTTACCAACATAATTAAATAACATGTAATATCTAAAACTCAAACCCGTGAGTGTGTGAGGTTCTCAATACTTCCATGTATAGGCTTGTCCACACCCGATCTGAAGCCTTCTCCCCAATGATGCCCTCCCTCTAGGCATCTCTGTGTTAGCGAGATCCTACATTCAACTCATGCCACCAACATGTAGTTATTCTCACAATTATGGATATACATAGCTGAAAAAGATTAGATGTATGCAATCAAAACATCTATGTTGTTGCATCATTATTCAGAAGCACATTATTCTACTTAAATCAACAATTTGAGAAACTATAATATGTTCGACATTAATTTCTAAACCATTTATTAAATAAAAAAATTATTTTGTTATGGAAGTAAAAGTAGGACGTTACACTCTAAGATAGAATTGAGACTAAGATGTCAAAATTTAAGAACTAAGCAAAATGTAAAAAACCCTCCAAACTCATTACATGCACTATGAGTTCACAATAATTTCTTGTAGACTCATGAATGCCACCCCAAAACATGACCTTGATGAATAACGTCTTCTAATAATACTTGGATAGGTTTGTGTTGGTCTTCCTTAGAAGTATCTTAATTTATTCTTGAAACGAGGAAGAACACATATACCATTTGAGACTTGTATTGTAAAGATTAAGGGAACACCAACAATTTGACACGCTGTCCAAATGTTCCTTCTATCACCGTAGAGTGCACTATCTTGTGCACATAATCTTATTAGAAGGGATGTCCCTTTATGATGGGAACCACATAGACTTCTAGAAATATTCCATGTTCTTAATATGACAATTACCCCAAAACAAAGTTCTAAGAACTATCAAGGATTAGTTGACAGGGTTAGGAGTTCAAATAGAGAACAATTTGACAATACACAAGGTTCAATACCTTCGGCTTCACAACTATTGAATACAAGTTATATACTCAAGATCAGGGTTCACTGTGATTCAATCATAGAATCAGGGTTTCAAGAAAGTTTTGCACTATAATTATACTCACTAAACTTTGTCACATGCTTCCTCCTTTCTTTGGTGAAGATCAAGACAAAACTATTCAAGGTCTTAAGGACGAAATATGCGGTTTTCAATGCTCAACTCTCCGAGATTGACATACTTCTATTATGCTCTTCTAACTCCCTAATGGAGCCTTCAATGACCACAACTAGGTTTCATAGGTCTCTTCATCTTTGCACGTATTAGGTATGCTTTCAAGTCCCCAAACAAGGGTTTCACTATTATAAGACTGAATAAAGAAGTTATAAGACTTACAACTCTCCAAGTTTAGTTACAGAACTATTATATATTCCCTTTCAAACTTCTAATGGTCTCAGAAAACAAGTAGAGATTCAACAATTTGTTCTTTAACCATTGTTTATCATAATTTCTACCTAGAATCAAGGATCTTAATGAGAAACTAGGGCAAAGAACTGGAGTTTTAATGAGGTTTGAGATTCAACATCAGGATAAGTGTGCAAATACAACTCCCTATACAGATATCTACTAACTACATCCTATAAACTGTGCTCAAGGACCTATACAACAAGAGAACCTAAAAGAAACTTACACAGTTTATAATATATATAGTCTGAGATAGGGCCCGATAATAGATATATGGAAGCAAATGAGTCTTGGAGAACTGTGTAATACCTACGATTCTTTATATTATTCATATAAAATTCTCAACCCCTCCCCACCACATTCAAATACCGATGAATCAATAAAACATAAAGGCAAGTTACATAGTTTACTCAAGACTATGACTAATGGTAACATGACACTGACTAGACTTTATTGCTTCTATCAACACAATAAGGCTTCTTCTAGTGCATATCAATCTCCACAGGCCTTCAAACCCTTTAGAAGTCTCCAAGAAAGCATTATATCAAGAAACACCGCAGTACTTCGTGACTATAATACCATGCAATCCGGTTATAACTTTACAAATGGTGGGTTTGTTATAGACTGTACCAAATATGGGTCAAGGGCTCATCTTCCAAACATATACAACGTTTACTATAATGTTTGTAACATGCACACAACTCTTAACACATTTCTGCAGCCTCTACAATCTTCAACATTTATAGATATAAGAGAATCACAACAAAATGAACCCACACAAACTGACAATCACAAGAACGTATAATTAAACACATGGCTTAATAGAGAAACCAATGGCTCAAGAATTAACCTTCAACTCTGTTACACCTTTCTTGGGTTTAATTTCATTGATTAAAAGATACACAAGACATAAAACACTATGTACTCTATTCTCCCTTGTCTTTCCAGAATTGTGAATGCAAACTTTAAGAAAACCTACTCCAATTTGGCCTTCTAAGCGTTCCTTCCAGATTCTTTTCTCTGCTATGTCTTCTTAGCCTTCTCTCTCCACCACAAGTTCCTCCTCTATCCTCTCTGGCTCTGCCCTTTTCTTCTTATTCTTGTTCTTTCTTCTCTCCTAGACCTTCCTTATGGCTCCCCCTCGTGATTCTCCATTTTTTCTTCAAATGAATGAGGTCTCACTTTTACCCTTCATTCAAAATTCAGTTATGAGCACACACAACTACCCTTAGATTTCTTAACTCAAGGTGGTCAAAATGTTCCTTGCTTGAATTAAAAAACCTATCCATGTGATCAAAATTTCCACTAATGTCATTAGGTCTACTCGAGTGTGAAATGGAGGTTCATAATCAAACCCACAAGGTTTACACCAAAGGATGTACCCAAACTTTCTTCACAATTTCAAAAAAATTTAAAATACAAGTTTTGAAGGGAAAACTATTTTGAATGATTAGAGGAGCTACAACACGAGAATGTCATGAACACGATGCTTATTGATCAAAATGAGGTCTAAGAACTCTCCAACCTTACCCAAAATTGTAGATGTCTACAAAAGGTTGCCCTTGCATCACTATATCACGAAGAATAAGAAGGGTCAACAATTGTTGGTTGCATAGCCAACAATGTCAAAAGAAGCTACAAGCAATGAGTACTAAAAAACTTGAAAGAGATGATGATTGTATAATGAAAACATATGATGAGTAATACATTTAAATATAACCTTCATTTTTTTCTTAAAAGGCTTTGCTCAAGAGTCATTAATAAACTATTTTTTTTTTAAGTATGAATAAAAACATTCTTATCCATCCGCAAAGAACACAATCTAGATTATCATTATATACAATTATATTTTGCTCATTTATCATATTTGACAAATTTTACAACCGAATGAAAAATTAAAAAAAAAACACATTTGTGCTATTTTGTATAATGTGCCACCATGATCTACTAAGTTCTTACACATTAAATCCCTCATCAAAAAACAAAAATCATAATTGTGACTATTGAAGAGATCAAGGATCACCTCAAATAAAAATCATGCTCTACTAAATTCTTACACATTAATTTTATGTTTTATTTTACTTTCCAAACTACAATTATGTTGTTCACAATATAAATATTATTGTTTCATTCCAAATGGCATGTTTCCTATATGGGATCCTATGAATTCTCTAACTCTTGTACTTTGACTTCTTAATTTTTAAAATAAATCTAACATCTTCCATTAAAGACAACACTTGAAACTCATGATATTAGTAAACTTTTTATGATAAAGAGGTTATCCTTAGGTAAATATTCCTTCTTGGTATTAATTATGACCTCATTATTCAGTTGCCCTTTGAAATGATATGTAAAAGTTCTTGCACATTAAAATGCACACATACTTTTCTTCTCTTTTGACTTTTGCAACATTTTGGGATAAACATTTAAAGAGAAGCATAACTAGTTAATTTGTTAATGTTAATAATATTGATATATGTAGATTATTTAGTTGTCTCAAAACATACATGTTAAATTTGTGGTTCCACATTCTTGGTGATTAGTTCAAGCCACAGAGAGACTTATTCAACCTACACACTAAATATTCCATTCCTTTAACCTCAAAGTTTTCTAGCTAGTTCGTGTAGATTTCCTCCTCAAGCTCACCATGCAAAAAAAACTATCTTAACATCCATCTATTGTATTTCTAAATAAAAAACAACAACAATAGCTAGAATAAATCTAATAGAATATAACTTAGCAATATGAGAAAAAACCTCACCAAAATCAAGTCCCTCTACTTGTGAGAACCTTTTTGCAACCAGACAAGACTTATACTTCTCTGTTTTCCCTTATGCATTGTACTTTTAAATACTCATTTACAAAAAATATGTTTTCTTTCAGGAGGTAATTTTAACAAGTTCCATGTTTGATTCTTCTTTAAGAACGCCATTTCTTCCCCCATAGTGTTTTTCCAAGACTTTTTTTAAATTCAAAATCCTCCTTTACAGTCTCCAGTATCGGGAACACCAGGTATCTGCTGAATCGAAGAGTGCACCGGTGAGAAATGTGAGACATGAATTGCACAAAGCTATGAATATGCATACACACACAAAACTACAAGCTATGAAGAATAATGAGATAATTGCAATACAACAAGAAATGGCTCCATCTCAATACTCTCCTCCATCTATTAGCTCAATAATCAGATGTACATATATAGGAGAAGGAAAATGCAACTACCACCTAGATCAGTGGTGAATAAATTTCACTAATTGATACTGGCAGTAGAGCTGACTCCACACAACTAACAAGCTAACTCAACACAACTAGTAAGCTAACTCAACACAACTAGTACACCTAAGCAAGCTAACAAAAAAAGTGTAGAGTTAACACATGTATAAGAATGATCCTAATAAATAAATAAAAAGATAAATAATAACCTACACTAACACCCCCTTTAAGCATAGCTTAGGTGGGTGGAAAAGAAGGTAAGTCTTGATAACAAGGCTTGATGAGGTACCCCATACAATAACTAAGAAAAAGGAGTTACCATGAATGAAAAAAATCATTGCAAGGTACCCAAAAACCAGTGACAACAAAGTAGAGAGAGCAAAAACATGTTGCAAGGTATCCAAAGAAGTTCAACTCGAAAAATTCATACTTTGTTGAAGAAGTTTGGTCTGCACTGTGGTCTGGATCCACTTCTCGATCAAAAAACTCAAAAACAACTGACACTGTGATCCAATAGAATAGCTCCGTACTAGGATAATGTCAATGGAATCTCTAACATTGTAATTCAACAAAATAACTACCCCTCATAAGGAGATCAAGCTCAAAAACAACTGAAGGAGACTGTCAGATGTGATGTCAAAAGTGCAAGAAATCACTAAACATAGTTCAATCTACTGCTAGAAAAAGATGTGCATGAACCAATAACAACAACCAAGGAAACAAGGCAAGGACACAAGATCCAAAGTAATAGGAGTGTCATGATCCAAGAACATCCAAGGTAATAAAGAAATATGTCTGTATTCAAACAAAAAAAACCACAACTAACTTCTCCAAAGAAGTATTGACAAACATATGCGATAACTCTCAATGTTTCATAAAAAAATTAACAACATAACAAACAGACAAGCTCAGTAACAACATGGCTCTGATACCATATTGAGAACGCCAGGGATCCATTGAATCAAAGAGCGCATCAATTATATATGTGAGACTTGAGTTGCACAAAGATAAAACTGGGCATACAAACACAAAACTACAAGCTATGAAGAATAATGAGCTAATTACAATACAACAAGAAATGGATCCATCTCAATACTCTGTTCCATATTAATACATTGCTCCATATATTAACTCAATAATTAGATGCACAAATATAGGAGGAAAGTAAAACTACCACCTAGATCAGTGGTGAATAATTCTAACTAAAGGATACTAGCAGTAGAGCCGACTCCACACAACTAGTAAGCTAACTCAGCACAACTGGTAAGCTAACTCAACACAACTGGTATACCTAAGCAAGCTAACAAAAAAAGTGTAGAGGTAAAAAAAGTACAAGAATTGTCCTAATAAACAAATAAAAGGATAAATAATAACCTACACTAACATTTGGGTAATCATTAGTAACAAATAAAACTAATAAAAGAAAAACAAAATGAAAATTAGGAGGGTTATACCTGTTATGTTCCCTTCTCACCCGATATGACATTCTCAAGACCAAAGTTTCTAGTTTTGCATATTCTAGTTCCTCCTCCTCTGCTTCATATGAAACTTCCTCTTGTAACTCTATCTTGTTCATCTTTTGTAGTTGCATAAAACTTAGACATAAATTCATCCTTTTCTAGTTCAACATAAGCTTGTTCATTTCCATCCTTTGGTTTTGTTTCTTGCTAAGGAATGCCCTTAACTTCTCTAAAGATTACATTATGACTGTAAACAACCTTTTGCTTCTCGATTCCATAGCTTGTATCATTTTACACCATTAGAGTATCTAGTAAATATGCACTTAACGCATTTATCATCTAACTTTGTTCTTTTCTCTTTTGGGATATACATATAAGCAACACAACTGAATTTCCTTAAATTTTGCATAGATATTTTCTTACTATTCCATGCTTCATATTGAGTTTTATCTTCAAGGGTAGATGTGGGTGATCTATTGATTATGTAACAATGATTATCATTGATTCCACCTATAATTTATTGTCCAAACATGCACCACCGAGCATACTCATACCCTTATCCAACATAGTTATGCTCATTCTTTCTGCAACTCGATTTTGTTGTGGTGTATATGGAGTTGTCTTTTACCTTTCTATTCCACACTATTTACATAATTTCTCAAAGGCATTAGATCAATATTTCCCACCATTATCACTTCTCGAAAACTTTATCTTCTTTTCTATCTAATTTTCCACAAGACCCTTAAAATATTTGAGCTTATTGAAAACTTCATGCTTGTTCTGCATAGAATATAACCAGGTCTTCCTTGAGAATTAATATATAAACATGACACAATACAAAGATTTTCCCAGTGATGGAACTTTCATAGGTCCAAAAACATCACTATGTATTAAATGTAGATCCCTTATGATCTTGTAACACTTCTAGGAAACTTTACCATATCTTTCTTTCCAAACACACAAATTCACAAAAATCAAAATTTAAAGGACAATTAAAATTTCTTCAACCATACCTTTAGTTTTTGATGTATAAAGGCATTTCTCTCTAATATGTCCCATCCTTTTATGCAACAAAATCATCTTATTTGTAGAATATGTAGTACTTAGAACTACAAATTTCTTATCCTCTAGAACCATAGAGTATTGCACTCATCACTCACAATGCTTACCTCAAGCTTGAACAATGTTCTTGTATGGAATCCCCTTTCTAGTGGTATTTCTCCTCAAAATGTATTCACAAACTCACGCACTTACTAATATTATTATACCGCCAAGTATGTTGTTTTATATATGGATCTTGCGCAAAGAAAGTATTCACTGATGACCCATTCCATTGTCCAATCATTTCTCTTGTTGGTCTTTTTCATCATTTATCTTGCACATTTGTCATTCACTCACACATTTCCGGTCAAGTATTAGGAAGTATTATCTTTTAGTACTCACTGAGTGTCGTCACTAGTCTTTGACTAGGGTGCCCTGGGTCTGATTTCTAGGCGCCTTGGTCCCTATCACATTGGTTTTGTTTTAGACATTCGAGGTTGGTCTTTACAGTTTTCCCTCTCATCTTCTTAGGTGCTAGTCGGCATGTCGGGTCATTAGTGTCAAAATTTGAATAAGATATCCCTATATAAACACAACATACATACTACCTTATGGGAAGACTATTATTATCAAGGGCTAGCTATCTACATAGAGAAAGGGACTACATTTGGGAACTATTTTGCATCACACAATGCATAGGAAGGGGAGTATTCATTCTATTCCATCCACCATTTTACATTTTATCTAGCTACTGCCCAATATCTCTACGTCATTGGTGCTAGGGAAACCTAGGCACATTATTACACACACAAGCACATAGAACTACATTGGGTCTGAGATGTAGTGCAACGCTCAGTCATAAGTCCATCCATTTGGCAACTGATGATGGTTTAACCCCTTCATTTGCATCTTTATTTTTTATGGTTTGATGCTTTATGTGGGGTAAATTATAGGCGATTCTTCACTACAGGTTTGTGGCGACATCAAAGAAACTAGTGCGACATTCACCCAACCAAAGGCGAGATACTGCGAATACCTAGTGAACATATCAGGATTAGTTTTTGAGTTGTTTCGTAGAACATGGAGCCCAGATTTCAGACCATGGCGCCCACAGGCGCCCCTATCCCTCTCCAGGTGTGCCAGTCTAGCCAAATTTTCCTCTGCTGCTATTTTCTGAAGATCATTGCGACACTCTGCTCTGTCATTTCATCACTCTGTTTAGTCCAGGATCACTGTGAGGTAAGTTCAATTTAGGTAAGTACCCCCCCTTCATTTTATTTCATTTTAAATTACCAAATAAATTATTTAAAATTTATACTTCATTTATGTGTCATTTATCATAGCTGTACATTTATGATTTTAATAAAATATTCAGATTTTATTGAATCATTTTGGCGAACCTGTAGCTTAGAACATTTTCCCCTAGGATCCACTAAAAACCTAATGGATAAGGATAACTCTTCTCCTTCTCGGCTAATCATGCCTCATGTTAGTATCAATCCTATATATGACGAGGTAACTATAACTGAGCTTACATCTCTATATCGTGATGCTACTATGTGAGATAATATTCAACAACTCTTATCTAACGAATGCAATATACCTACTAGCTTTGAAAATTCTTCTTTTAGCATCGTGTCCAATCCGGCTAGCATCATCACACTAGTTATGCATCACAAGTTCACTCAACAAATAACAATATTCAATGCATCAAAGCATCATACATGACAATCAAATAAATCATACATCATCATCAATTGGGGATGGGTCTATGCGGAAACATTTGCAACTATAGAATATCAAATCCAAAACATGCAAATATGGATCTAACAATCCCCACAAAATCTACAGCAGTGGAAGTATAAACAAGAATAATCCAAATCACACAAAAGTACACACACATAACACAACATGTACCATGGTTCACCCAATGTGGGCTATGTCCACCAAAGATAGAGATCTCATATATATAATATAACAAGAGATTACAAACCAACTCTTCTGCACAAGAGTACATGTATCTCTACAAGAGTATCTCTTCCTCCCAGATCTCCAACTGGATATGCCTGAGTACACTAAACCATGCCTCCATACCACCACATGTGTCTCCTCCAGATCTCTAACCAGATCTACCTGAGTGCACTACAACCGTGCCTCTGAAACACCACCAGATCTCACATACCTGAAGCTACCCTGCATCTACCACTGTGTAACCAAGCTCTCACTATACTGTGAATCTGTAAACAAGACCTCTAGAAGGGTCTACCAATGTGCAACCATAACCATGCACCAAGAAGTAAGTCTCTCCTCCATCACTGCATCAACCTGTGCAAACATGAAGACAACTTCCTCTACAATACTAGATTCCTATGGATCAACAATACATCATGATCTCATGGATCTGTAATACAAGATCTCACAACATGTGGATCTACAAGAATGAGCAATAACAAGATCTCACAACAACCTGTGGATCTAATAAGAAGAAACACTAAGTGCTTTGCATACTATGCAAGCCATTACATGAGACTAAATAATAAAAAGGAAATATAGTAGAAGATAATACCATCTTCTCACCAACAGTGTACCTGCACTTTCCTTCTATTCAACTTCTCTCTATGAAAGCTCTTGTCTTCATGCAATCTACTTTTTATTTTTCTTCTTCTTCATCATCCTTTCAACCAAGGATAGCTCAATTCTTCTCTTTTCTCATTCCTTATGTTCTAACCCTAGTTTTCTAGCTTATATAAGCTTAGACAAACTTAGGGCACCTTAGCTATGCATTTACAACCTTTAAATCAGCTTTAAAACAAAATCTAGATTAAATTCCCGTGAGTTAAATAAAACATTTCATGCATAATGTAACCTAGTGTCAGTTACCCTTGACCGACGATGGTTACCCTGACCAGTGCTGGACCGATGTTGTTACCCTCTTACCGACGCCGGTTACTGTGTAAAATAACAAGGTGTAAATCATGCTAACTGTGAAGCAATTCAGCTCCACAATCCTAACAATCTCCCACTTGGAGATAAATTGTTGAACTTGTACCTGTACTTGTACATCACCATCCTCTACATACCATGAAGACCATCTATTCTTTATATCAACAATTCTCTCAAATGAAATCAGGAAGATTAAACCATCTTCTAAAACCAAGAAGATAACAAACACTGTGACTTACCATATACCTACACGAAGCTACTCTTGATCCGTGATACACAAGCTATCCATACATCAAGCTCCCACTGAATCATAACTCCAAGCCTCTAATGCAGTGAAGCCACCATGATTAACATACCTGTAAGAGCTCCCACTCAAACTGAAAGTACTGAGCCTCTATGTACACCATAGCCATACCTGTAAAACAAACCATGTTCACCATCCATATATCCATGTCTCCGTGCAACCACTAGTGCAACTGACCAAGACAAGTCAAACTGGAATATGCAAAAGAAAAACAAGATCCTAGGTAAAGACATCCCAAATGAGTTCTACCTACAACAGTGGGTGATCAATCCACAAACCTACATAACTCAAAGAATCCAAACACTGCAATCTAAAAATCCAACCCTACATAAACAACTAGCATGTCCAAGACAATCATCTATAGATAACATCTCCCATGGAGTAACATAGTAATCAAGAGGAAATACAAACATCCCCTACTCATGCTCAAGGCATCCATGTGCAAATCAAACATCTACATCATCATAGACTCACAAAACTGAATCTATCCACATGTACAAACTCACCATGTACATCCATCCATATCTCCAGGCTCTCCAGAAGCTCCAAGTCTACCACCGACTAACTCCAAAGCTGAATATGAATCATGTGCTCATCAATGTCAATAAAAAACATCCATGCTAAACCATGCAACTAATACCAAGTGCAAATACCAGCAAACATGTCATCAACATACTACACAAATCAACCAAGATGAAAGCAAAACAAGGGCACCATCTAAAAATGGTAAATAAACACTGTTGTCAAACCTGTGACCAAACCGACCACGGTTTCCTAACCGACCCCGGTCACTACCTGACCGACCACAGTTACCAAATGACCAACCACGGTTAACCCTAACTGACACCGGTCTCTGTAACTAGCATATTTTCTCCTTTTTCACCCTTCAAACTCTGAAAATTGCTCTATCATCTAAAACCAGCTGAATCAACCATCAACTACCTTCCCTAAGGAATATCCAGGCACCACAAAATAAAGCATAAGTGACATCACAAAGTAATAAACTCAAAATACCTGCAAAGCCATGACTTCCCTCCAAAACCAACTTGTGCCTCCTGCCACTCTGAATAGTAGCAATCTCCTCTCACTCTGCATGTGCATCATGTATCCAATCCTGCAATGCCAACAACCATGGCTTGCTCCCACTGAACACAAAATCCCCTGCACTACCTCTAACACCAAGCTCAAAAGCTAATATGTCAGTGAGAAATAAAACCAGATGAAAGAACTATAAAATTGATTCCCTTTCTTCTCTGAGAATACTTCTACATCACAGAAGTTTGGACTTCTTGTGAAGTAGGTGAATCACCTTCTTTCCATCCATGTGTACTCAACATCTCTCATTACCTGCAACTGTGTCTAATCATGAATTTTCATTGAGGATCTCATCCTTAGACTAGAAACCCTTGTCCTCAAGATTCCACACAACAGGAAATAAAAGTCAAACAACACCAAAAAACCATGGTGTAAATCTGTGCACACTATCCAAACATAATATCAGTTGCTCCAAATGAAAGAAATAAAACATGAATCATATAGAGATACCTGACTCAAAGTCTCAATGGACTAACCGAGCCAACTCCATCCTCTTTCTGATCTAAACCATGAAGTGATCTACACCATTTCTGCCATGTACACTCTATGCAAGAAACTCGATCCTCCAAACTAGGACAAAAAACCATCTGCCCTCTCCTGCTGTAAAAAACCCTATACAGATAAGTTTCCATAGATACCAACCATGGTCATCCCCTAACCAACCATGGTTAGCTGACCAATACCAGTTCCTCTGTGACCAACCTCGGTTCTCAGACCGATGTTGATGCTGCTGGAATGAACCCAATGCCACACAATTTGGCATAAAACACCACACCAGGTGCCTACTTTGACCGAAGCCGATAGTTGAGCTGAGTCAGTTATTTTAAGAAGCATCCAGATCGTACAAAACCACTACAACAATAGACCATGCAATAAATTGCATCAAGATGAAATACATCACCTTACTAGCACCAAGATACTCAAACACATCTTTAACTGAACTGAAGTACACACTTCTCTGATGGAAGCCCCATCTTCTTTTCATGATACAACCTCTCTATTGAAGCCTGTGCATCTAATTGCACCAAGGATGCATAACATCTCCTCTATCTCATACTCATATTTGCAATCCTAAACCATGCATGTTCTATTAAACCATACGCTACAAAACCAAGATAAAACCATACCTCAATAACCGGATCTGGAATCTGACCACCATGCTTGTGCCTCTAAGAACCAGGGACACCTCAGAAATAAGATACATTCCATGCATCTCTCCATTTTTTCAGATATGTGATTTTATGTTTAAAACCAGGCTGCCTAGTAACCAACCACGGTCACTCTGCCGACGCCGATTGTAACTTAACTGACACTGGTCACTGTAATTTCCAGAAACCTTACTCTTCTAGCTTCTACTTGAGATTCAATCTCTTCCTGGGATTTTCACATCAGGAAAAACAAACCCTGCTCTCATACATGTCAGTAATAACCACTAACAAAACTATGAAGCAAACACTTGCTCTGAAATAACCAAACTCTGATACCAGTTGTTGGTATCAGATAAGATAACAAACCAGGCTCTGATACCAATTGTTGGGGATGGGTCTATGCGGAAACATTTGCAACTATAGAATATCAAATCCAAAACATGTAAATATGGATCTAACAATCCCCATAAAATCTATAGCAGTGGAAGTATAAACAATAATAATCCAAATCACACAAAAATACACACACATAACACAATATGTACCATCACCCAATGTGGGATATGTCCACCAAAGATAGAGATCTCATATATATAATATAACAAGAGATTACAAACCAACTCTTCTGCACAAGAGTACATGTATCTCTACAAGAGTATCTCTTCCTCCCAGATCTCCAACTAGATCTACCTGAGTACACTAAACTGTTCCTCCATACCACCACATGTGTCTCCTCTAGATCTCTAACCGGATCTACCTGAGTGTACTACAACCCTGCCTCTGAAACACCACCAAATATCACATACCTGAAGCTACCATGCATCTGCCACTGTGTAACCAAGCTCTCACTTTACTATGAATTTGCAAATAAGACCTCTAGAAGGGTCTACCAACGTGCAACCATAACCGTGCACTAAGAAATAAGTCTCTCCTCATCATCACTGCATCAACATGTGCAAACATAAAGACAAATTCCTCTACAATACTAGATTTCTTTGGATCAACAATACATCATGATCTCATGGATCTGTAATACAAGATCTCACAACATGTGGATCTACAAGAATGAGCAATAACAAGATCTCACAACAACCTGTGGATCTAAAAAGAAGAAACACTAAGTGCTTTGCATACTATGCAAGCCATTACATGAGACTAAATAATACAAAGGAAATACAATAGAAGATAATACCATCTTCTCACCAACAATGTACCTTCACTTTCCTTCTGTTCAACTTCTCTCTATTAAAGCTCTTGTCTTCATGCAATCTGATTTTTCTTTTTCTTCTTCTTCTTCATCCTTTCAACTAAGGATAGCTCCTTATGTTCTAACCCTAGTTTTCTAGATTATATAAGCTTATACAAAATTAGGGCACCTTAGCTATGCATTTACAACCTTTAAATCAACTTTAAAACAAAAGCTAGATTAAATTCCTGTGAGTTAAATATAAAATTTCACGCACATGTAAACGGTGCCTGTTACCTTGATGCTGACCGGTGCCAGTTACCCTGACCAACACCAGTTACTGTGTAAACCAACAAGGTTTAAATTGTGCTATCTGTGAAGCAATTCAGCTCCCCAATCCTACCATATCAATCAAAGTCACAAAACATCTCATCATTAGGGGGGAAATCCCCTACATCGAACACATAAATAAAAGTCATATCTCATCATCACTGTCACTATTTGGTATCACAAGTGCTCTAGAGCTCGACGCCTCACCACTAACTCTAAGCCACTAATCATGACCTAAATATTTCTTCACCTGTCTCCGTAGTAGTGTCACCTCTTTCGACTACTCTGCAAAGTGACTATGTAGTGTAATAAATTTTGTAAACACACATTGCACTAAAGGACCACTGCCCTCTACCTCTCTAGCTGATCGTGTCTCCTTGCATGTTTAATCTCTCTCGCTCAGTAGCATGGTACACGTTGTTGCCACTATGGCCACTGGCTCAAACAAATGGGCATGCTCACCCACAATGTCGTCCACATGCTCTAACATCCATCCATCTACAAGTATTTTGGTAGTCACATTCCACATCACTGTGCAGATGGATGTGTCTAAAATCAATCTCCTATACACATCACCTACAACCAATAGCACAACACATTAGACAACCATAACCATCACATAAACAAGTAATCAATCATACAACATAACTATATATATACTCACACTCCACTATCGCCGTCACTACGTTGTCAGGGGCATGTGATTTCCCCTCCAATCCTCCTCCCTCTGGTAATCATGCCACATCCACAAATAATGGAAACAAAACACCCATTGATGTGTTGTCCACCATGCATAGTATGCCTCTGTATACCCTGCATCATCTATGTCCATTGACTCTATCGTTGCATCAGCCTCGTCTTGCCCAGGAAGTACTTGTTACTCTTCTATGGGCCTTGGTTTAGTTCTGGTCTTCCTCGATGCTCTAACAACTCTAACCCACACATATGGCTCTGAGGGCACATCCTGAACCATACCAAACTGCTGAGATACCTGCTTCACCTGAAATAATTTGGTCACCCCTAAAAACTAATCCTCTAACCACATAGTCCTCTGTATGTATCGTAGCTCTACCACATCCTTTGGTCAACCTCCATAGTCTTGGTAGGGCCTCCACATCACTGCCTCGGGCCCCATTTGATCTATCAAGGCTCTATAAGTATCAATATCCATCTTCCGCCCACGCACACCAACCCATCTCCTAGAAAATATGTCTGGCCTAGCCCACTCTGCTCGTGGACCACCAACTGGCCTCAATACTACTATATGCTCGTAATCCCATACATGTAATAAAGTAGTCACTCTGATCCCACCTCCATGCTCTTCCATTGTAAATCTATAAAGATATCTATACAGGTGGACCAACACACATTGTGCACAGGCATACCTAGTACCCTCCTCCTCTATCCGCTGGAAAATATCATACATCTTATATAAGATGCCCACACCACCTCCCTCCACCACAATCGATGATGCAATAACCATGGCTATAAAATTCTGCAAGTGCGGAACACCTAATCTCAAAATCACATCAAAACTAATATGGGCCTCGGTAGGCACTCAAGTCCCCACAAAATACTGCCTGACGACCCTCATTTGTCTCTCCATATTCTCCACAACCATGACCTGTACCCTCTCTCAAAAATAGGTAATTGCAGCATGCAATATACATCCTCTAATGTGAGTGTCATCTCACATGTAGGTATCAAGAATGTACAAGTGTCTGCACACCATCTCTCACACAATGTTGTCAACATAGGCATATTATGGGGCACATCCCCCATCCTCGCTATGTGTTGTAGGACGGAAAGTTCCATAACCTCCCAATCATCATCTGACAAACCTAACCCAATAAATTTACTCAAGCGGTAACCACTGCGGAACTCCCTCAAATGGATATCCCTCTACACACCACAACATAACAATAAACAACGCGTTAGAAGACTAGATATATGCAAACATAACCACTTATGACATCACTATGCATAAAAATTCACGTTTACATTGCTCAAGACAAAAATCATACTCTCAGGACATGAGTGCCTAGAAGTAGGACTGGGGCATCCAGGAGCAAGACACTAGTGCACATGTCTAGGCACTCATGTCCTGAAGGCCATTAATGCCTTCACCACTCTTGTCTAGGTCCCAAACACCAAGAAAAACAAAAATAACAATTTTGTAAAAAATCACCAAAAATGACTACTACACACATTTTTCCAAAAAAAATCACACTTACCAACGTCGTCGTCATACGCAATGTGACGATGATCACAACCATATCGAATTGGCTAGGTCGCGATGCTCTTACTTGTGGAATCTTTATACACTCAAAGCTCACTCTCACACTCGCACACAAGATAAATGAGTTGTCTAATCACTCTTTCACTTTACTATTTATAGTTACTTTGTAATATTCACTCTACTATGGTCAAACCTTACATTCACTACTCAACTAATACATATCGTATGATTTTGCTAATATCTTGATCATTGTTGCTCCAATTTCTACCCCACTTGCGGAATTCCCTTTAGAATTCCTCCTACCATCATATCATACACATGAAACCAACACTATTTCTTCTCGACATTTTCTTTCAATCGATCTACACATATTTTTGCGATATCCATCATACCATGTCTATTAACGGGTTTACTTTTGGCTCAATGTCCATTCTCATTATCACTTTTCCTTTTGCCGAAAGGGGGGGCATACAATCAGGTCATCCTATAATTCACCTTACACCACTATGCGATCGTTCAACACTTCTAATTCATCATTTTTGAACATTTACTAATACACCATGCACTATTTATCATTCTCTATATATTCCTGATAATGACCTAACTTGGGGGCAACAAGAATAAAATATCTCTATGAGTAAAACAATCAATCAACTAATAAAAAAGGTTCAAATCTATAATAATCAAAATCATATCATTTAATCGATACAATATAACACATTTGACCCCCCAGATGATCTAACTTGGGAATTACATTCGGCCTCCCAGATGACCTAACTTAGGAGTTACATGCGGCCTCCTAGATGACCTAACTTGGGAGTTACATTCGTTACTTTCCCAGATGTCCTAACATAAGAAGTTATTATACATTTCATATTTGCTTCTAGATGACCTAACTTAGAAGCCACCATACATTGTGGCAACACCTTGGAGTGGGGGAAATGGGATGTCATTGCCTTTCCTATACTATTCCTATATGGGTCAACATGTTTGATCGAAATCTTTGGATCCAAAATTATTGAAAAATTGATCTGTGTCCATCTGCAGCGGCTAGATATTTTGAGGATGTAGTTAAAGGTTGGAGAATGACACACATGTCTCCCTACACTCTTCCTTTGGTGGCAGGACACCCAAATCCTCTGGTTTTTCATACACACACAATCGGGTTGGGAACTGATCACTCCCTACCCCATCACATCGTCACCATATAAAATTTGAAATCTTCAATCATTCAACATCTGAAACATTAGTATTGTTTAGTACACTTCATCATGGTATTTACGCCACATGGATAAACACTTTAATCCATGGTTCGTCACGCTATATGTTCTCATTTGGCACACTCTTCTACCATATATGCACATTCTTCTACGGCACAGGATTCTCCGAATTCCTCCCAGGTATGCATCTCTAACTAATTTATGTTACCGAGCTTTCACTCACCAACATAAAGTGGGAGAAACTATAGTCACAAAATCACACACTTACTACTATTGTTATACTGCATAGAATGTTGTTTTATATGTGGATCTTGTGTAAAGAAAGTATTCTTTAATGACCCATTCCATTTTCTAGTCTTCTTTCTTATTTATATTTGTCATCATTTGTCTCACACATTTTTCACTCACTCGCATAGTTCTAGTTAGGTCTTAGGAAGTCTTATCTTTTAGTACTCACTCGGTGTTGACAATAGTTTTTTAATAGGGTGCATAGGGTCCCCTGGTCCTGATTTCTAGGTGATCTTATCACCATCACACTTGGTTTTTTTTATACATTTGAGGTCAGTCTTTACGGTTTTCCCTCTCATCTCCCTAGGTGTTAGTCGGCATGTTGGGTCATTAGTGTCAAAATTTGAACAAGAGATCCCTATATAAACACAACATACATGTTATCTTATGGGCTAACTATTACTATCAAGGGATAACTATCTACATAGAGCAAGGGACTGCATTTGGGAACCATTTTTCATCACACATTACATAGGAAGGGGAGTATTCATTCTATTCCATCCACCATTTTGCATTTTATCTAGATATTGTTTGATATCTCTACATCATTGGCGCTAGGGCAACCTAGGCACACTATTGCACACCCAAGCACATAGATCTACATTAGGTCTAAGATGTAGTGCAACACTTAATCATAGTCCATCCAATTGGAAGCTGAGGATGGTCTGACCCCTTCATTTGCATCTTTATTTTTTTAGGGTTTGATGCTTTGTGTGGGGTTTTCCAGGTGATTCTTCATTATAATTTTGTGGTGACATCAGGGAGACAAGTGTGACATTCACCCAACCAAAGGAGAGATACTACAAATACCTAGTGACCATATTAGGAACAAATTTTGGTCTGTTTCGCATACCAGAGCACCCAAATTTCAGACCAGGGCACCCACAGGCACCCCTATCCCTCTCTAGGTGACCCATTCTGGCCAAACCTTCCTCTACTGCTATTTTCTGAAAATCATTGCGATGCTCTGCTATGCCATTTCATCACTTTGTTCAGTCTCGGATCTTTGCGAGGTAAGTTTAATTCAGGTAAGTCCCCCCCCCTTTCATTTTATTTCATTTTAAATTACCAATAAATTATTTAATATTTATACTTCATTTATGTGTCATTTATCATAGCTATACATTTCTAATTTTAATAAAATATTCGGATTTTATTTAATCACATACCATCTTGCAAATGTCCTTAGAAAACACCACCTACACACCTGCATCATTCATCCTACTTATAAATATTAGGTTTTTGGTCAGACCTAGAATGTGCAAACATCAGGGAAAGTTTTAATCCTTCCATCTCTAAACCTCAACATGACTCTCTCACAACCTATGATTTTGTAGGTCGATTTCTCTCCCAAGAAGACTTCACCTCCATTGATCTTTTCAAATTCAAAAAACCACTCCCTAAGAGGGGTCATATGCAAAGAGACAATTGAATGAATCAACCATGCACCATCACATGCATGCAAGTTAGACATTTTAAAGAACAAATATCCCAAGTCTTCAGTAGAGGGTTTAGTATATGGAGATCTAACATTGTTTGATGACTTACCCTTTATTGCCTTTATAGATCTACAATATTTCTTGAAATGCCTCATTTTACCACAATTCCAATGTTTTCTCTTATCTTTTTCTCTAGTCTTTGATATACTTATGAAATTGTTTTCATGAAATTGAAAATTACAAATTTTTACGTCAAGAGTGCCTCGTTTTCATCTTTTGGGACTTAGCCATTTTTAATGAATTTTTTAGTGTATCAAAAAAATTGGCTTTTGGTGGACCAAGAGGAACAATTACTTTATTCCCTTTGTTCCTCAGTTGGGTGGATTATCCGGTTTGTTTTTAAGTTTGGGCATTTAGTTGGTAAAATCAACTTTTTTGCATAACAAAAGGAATAATTCATTTGTTACCTAAGTTCTTCAGCTAGGCAATTTAAACATTTTAGGAATTATTTGGCCCGATCAGTTCCACACAAAAATCTAAGAACATTCTTTTTTTATTTCTATTCCCCACCTCCTTGCATAAGTTGATTTGCATTAAGTTGGGCATTATTCCACCAAGTTGGATTTCCATAGAACTGTTGGAATTATTCCACAGTTCCCTCCATTCGCCTCTTAACCGAATAAAGTATACAATATCAACCCCTTCGGATAAATTGGTCCAAAATGGAACTCATGGAACAGTTCCATGGTTCATTATAAACACCGATTAGTTGATGGGAATAATTTTAAACATAATATATGCTTCCAAAAGCCCGCCCAATCGCTGATTAAGTTTGGATATACATACTTGAACTCACCTAATCCATGTCATTTGTAACACCAACCCACTAAGTTTTTTCTCTTCCCTTACATTTTTCCAAGATGCCCTAGCCATTATTTCACCCCTTGTGTAGTCAAGTTCAGGCCAAATTCAAAATTTCAAATGCCAACAAATTTTCCTTGTGGATTTCTCCATTTTCATCCAACTAATAAGTGTTTTTGTTACCATTTTTCGTTGTTTTGGTCATTTCTCTAATCTAAGCTTCAATTTTCCCCTGGGTTGTCAAATTCCTTTAGTTTGGCCTATTATGTGTTTTGGTTACTCAATGAGGATTGGAACTACTAAAATGAAGTTAAAATATGTTGGATATGATCCCATTTCCTCTCTTGAGACCACTGTCCCACAAATTGGAGATAATGATGTAAAACATATGGATTTAGTTGAATTATAGAGCATAATGGAGGATGAGAAGAGGATTGCATTAGTAGATCAAGTTTTCAATAATGGTTTAGCACATGCAAGTGGATTTCCTATTTTTTTAGTGTGCTGACATGGTGTTTACATGTGCTTCATGCTTTGATCCCAAAACCAAGGAATTGAAAGATCCTCAAGGCCATGTTATTTCTCAATTGGATGCATATCATATTAACCTAGCCCTCATAATCACTCATGTTGTAGGTGCAAAGGTACTATATCTTGAAATAGGATAAAATGAGTTTGATTTAACACCAAACAAGTACCAAACCATGATTGCTAAATCTTGGTTAAAATATAAGAAGAAAGGGCCTTCTAAGCTAGCCAAAACCCTTTATAGGAATGATTTCATTAAAGAATTGTTAGATATTATTACTCTTCTGGATAGAGTGATGGGTCTTTCATCCATGAGATAATTTCATGATTGAATGTTTATATTCAGATAAACTTTATAAGTGAAGGAAAAAAAGATTTGAGTTGGGGATAAATCATCTATGAAAATATAACTAATCAGCTCATTCAAGTACATAACACTATGTCATTTAATATGAATTCATATCTGATGTATGTCATCGCAGAGTATAAATTTGGGTTGGCCTTTCAAATCAAGAAAGAAAGATCTCTCTTAACAGATTTATGAGTGTTACAACCAGTTGAATCTTGAAAGCAACAAGAGTCATTTTAGAAAGGTGAATGATGCATTTTTCCATGTTCATACTCATGTTATTGGAAAGATGCACCACCAATAAAGTTTCTTAGGAAGAAAAACAATTGGTAACCAATTTTGGAAACTTTTTTATTCAATTTGAGAGGTTATCCTGTATCAGAGCTGCAGGATTTGAGGGAATCCCATACAAGCTTATAATTTACTATAATGATAATCTCATCTTGATTGAACTATGTATACAATTAGACATCCTCCATAGGACTTGCATGGATAAAAATATTTTAGGCATTCGATTTCCCTTGTTTCTCAAGAACTACATTTTTTAGGTAGGGTATTGACACTCATAATGTTAAGAGAATACTTTCATCGATCAATATACATCCTTTTAATAAGAGAGTATCATTTGATAGTAAGATCTTCAACAACAACAATATTTGATTATCAACCTCATATTCTTTTGTTCCAAGTATTGAATATTACTAGGAAAATTGCGAGGATGAGTTTGAAGTAAGAAAACATTATTTGGGAGGATGATTCTCCAAAAAAATTAGAGTTTTCAGTTGTATCAGGTGCCTGAAGGTATGGTAGATAATGGATCAGATATGTATGAACATGAGTTTAGAAATTCCATTCAACATTCTCCTTTTCCCATCATTGATTTATCCTTACTCATAAGAACTAACATTGACAATCTCACTACACCTGTAATCATAAGAACTAATAATTGGTTTATGAAGAAGTTGGAAAAGTTTAATGCTTATGAGAAAGCTATTGTTTCCCAAGATGTACAAGTCTTCTTCCTCATCCCATCAACAACCAAGTATAAACGTTTATGTGTGGACTCTGAGGGCCGATCTTGAAATTAAAGAGGTTGAAGTTGTTGAAGAGGAGACAAAAAAAGAAAAATCTACTGAAATACCTACAAAGATCTATCGAAATTTAAAATGTCTCAACATTTTACTTGACAAACCTATGGAAAATTTTGTCACTTCTCAGTCAAGTTGGTTGAAATTGCCAAATTTGTCGCTTTACAAAAGTCAATTTGTGCGGAAGGTTTCATGAGCCTAGTGTAGTTTTAGAAGCCTAGATTATAGTCATTCAAAATTTATCTGAGTCTATTTCATGATAATAGGATTTAGTGAATATTTTGGTAGATTTGTACTAATCTTGAGAACACATTCACCTTTGGCACTTTTTGAGGAAAAGGTGCTCTCGGTCGTCGAAGGAAGATCAACTTTTGCATAAGGTTCCACGAGCCTTGATTGGTTTTAGAAGCCCATATCAAAATCATCAAAAATATTTTAAGGTATAATACATGATGACGTAATAAAGATAAAGTTTTGGAAACATCAAGAGAGGAAACCTTTCGAACACTGAGGCACACAAGTCTTTCTGGAAGAGAGAACATGCACTTAAGGTTTCAAGAACCTCGGGCAGAGTCAGGAGCCTAAAATATGGTCAAATTGAATCACATTGAATTCCCTTCATGGAAGAAGTGTTAAAAAATTTTCATACCCATATCAAGTTCATGTAGCATCTCAACTCACTGTCATGCTTCCATATGCAAAAAATGCAAGTTGACTCAAAACTCAAGGAGAATTCATTTTCAATGTTTATACATGTTTCCATTGTATTTTTTGGCCCATTTATATTCAAATTGATATATTTTACACCTTAGAAAGGTTAAGTTTTGGTCTTGGACCTAAAAAGTGCATCTCTTGTTCTAATTCTCTGTTGAGTTGCTAATGTGAGCAACTTAAGTGACCTAGGCACACTTTTGAAGCTTGGAGGCCTTTTAGAGGTACAAAAAAAGTTTTTAACATGTATTTTGAATCCCCTCCTCCATAATTGTGCCCTCCTCCTATCGATTGATGTGAAAAGAAAAAAGTAACATGAAAATCGAACATCAAGCTTGTTTTAAATGTTGTTGGGTTTCCTCTCTTAGCCCAAGAACCTTTTTTAATACTCCATGACATTGGTGCACTTTGGTATGTCCATTACACCCCAAAAATGTTCCCCTCTTTGATTAGAGCACCCTTTGTGATGTAGAAGCATCCATAAAAAGACTTTCAATTACAACATTTCTTGTTCATGGAGTCAATGTGAGAGGTTGGGAAGCTTCAAAGGTTATAATGGAATCATATAAGTCATTTTAGGCAAGCAATGATGGTTGGAAGTTTGAATTATCCTTCTATTGTACTTTCCTTCCAAAAGGGGAATTTGAAATTACAAAGGCATGTAATGAGCATATGGGATTCTAAAGGATGTTAGAGAGTATTAGGTGTTGGTTAGAGTGTATTAAGTGTTTTGATAAGTGGTAAGGGGGTGTGTTGAGTCTTTGTGTGCTAGTGCATCATTAAGATTCTTACAATAATGTAAAAAGGGCAGTTATACATCTAAAAGGTAAAGGGAAGTTTAAGAGTCACAAAGTAATAATTATGATAATTCTTAGAAATAAGTTACATTGCATGGAGTAGGTGGAATGTATGGAGAAGAATTTGAATATAGGGGTTTTGATAAGAGTTATTGATTCATTCCTCATGGAGGAGGAACTGGGGAAATAGGTAAAAAGAAGATTTTTTTGTATGTGAACTAGAAATTGCTAAATACAAATATGGTTTGCACTGTATGTGTAATTTCCCCTTGCATTTTCTGAGTTCTCCTTTGTTGTCACGAGTTAAGGTTCGAGCTTTCATTGATAAGGATATGGAATACATATTTCTAATTGAAATTTTTCATAGTTGATAAGTAAAGAACATCGTGTTTTGCCATGGAGTGAATGTATAAGTTTGTGTAACTATGCATTGTGTTTTGGTAAGAGTTCCCTTATGGACTATGACTTTGAAATGAAGGATTTCCATGTTAAACCCATGATGTATCATAGGAATTTGTGATGACATGATTTGAAACTATTGCTTTTTACTTTGTTGACTAAGGAATGAATTGTGACAATGTGTGTAAGTATGATGATCGGTTTTGGGACAGTCATCATAAGTTTTTCATTTCAAATCCAAATGATCTGAAATTTGGATCATAGAAGGCTTATAACCTTGTGTATATGGGTTTTCAAAATTTTCCTTGATTTTGAGTAATGTTTTATTTATGAAGTGTTTTCCTATTTGGACTGAGGTTGCATACAAACCGTTCAATAGAATGCCTGCCTGGTAAAGTGAGTATATCTCCCATGTTTTGAAGATTTAGGTTATGAAAATTTGAGGGTAGAATGATAACAAAAAATTTCAAATTTATTTTTAAGGGTTTTGTGATTTTAAAACAGTAGAGTAAGAAACGAATGTCATAAGGTTGTTGTAAACTGCTGGCATAAAAAAGGCAGTTTTGATAATGAAGATGAATGTGGGTGTTTGAATGCTTTGAATCCATTTCTTTGATTGATATAAGATGTTTTGGAAGTGTTAAGAAGGTTGTAAGGTCTTGGAAGCATTGGAGGAGCTAGGAAACCCAAAAAATTTATGGTGAGAAAAGGGAACTTTTCTTAAGGGCACAAATGGAACAATAGAGTTTTTTTTTGGAAATTGAAGTCTTGAGTCATTTTGATCATATGAAAGGTTATCTAACAAGTGTGTTGAGATGGGAAATAGGTAGAGAAGATTTGGGAAGAATAAAAGAAGCCAAAAAATCAAGGATTGCATTCTTGAGAAATAACTAGAGAAAAGGAGAACAAGGGATGTTTTAGACAAGGAGAGTAGTGTTGTGATTTGGGTTGTCTGAGTCAATTTTGGGATCAATCTAACTGTGTTATGAGTTGTTTGTAAGCAGGGTAACTAAGATAGAGAGCATTAAGAGGTATAAAGGTCAAATTACATTCTTGGACAAGGTACTAATGGAGACAAGAATTTAAGCAAGGAGTGAAAGGTGAGTGTCTTGAAGGGTTACATGAATTATGATGCCTTGGTGATTGAAGTAGCAATGTTTGAGTGTGATAGATAGGGTATGTTGCTGAGAGGTCATTTAAAAGATCATTTGACAATTTGTGTAAAGATTTAATCATTTTGGGATTGGTTTAATCCTCTAGTGCAGAGCTAAGGAAAAGAGAGTTACTTGAAGACTTATTGTTCACATAATATATGCATGATAATATGTTTTGCTCTGCATCACTTTGGTGGAGAGGAATGAAAATTTGGTGCATTTCATTGTTTGCACAAGCAAAACCCAACTCTCTCCTTCACTTAAGTCACATTTTTAAAGTTATAATTTGTCTCCAAAACCTCAAATTTAAACTAGATAAAGTGAATTTTGGAATCTCCATAAAAGATTCATTTTTTCCTCAATGGAAGCCATTAAAACCGGATCCATTCCCTAGCTTCCAAAAACTCTTTTCTTCATTGCCGGTGATCCCATGGTCACAAAATCTTGAAAATTTGTCAAAATGCACCATTTGAAAATGAATTTAAGAAGAGATATACCTCATGGGATATCATATACTAGTTTATATTGTTTTAGGGAAATAATTTTCTAGCCAACAAACTCCATTTGTGCCTAGAACAATTAAATAATTGTTTTGCACTTTCCCAGTGACTCAATGAGCCAAATTGCCTGAAATTTGGAGCAAATGTTCCTCTTTAAAAATATTTCATTTTAGTTATCTCTTGAATGATAAGATGGATTATTTTTAGAGATACAAAGGATTGATTTTTTTCATAGTATTTTATCTACTTCATCAGGTTTTGTATTTTCTTGTTGATCACGACAAGATAATTGTGTCAAAATTGGAACACCACTTCTTATCTCAATACTATTTAAAACAAATCCATTCACAAATGATTTGGATGAGTCATTCATTCGTGATGACCTCATCCATTTTTAAATTGAAAGCATCATTGAAGACACCAAAATAAGAATTAAAACTCATTTTCTAACTTGATTCAGAGTGCATAAGAGGACTGTTAACACGAAACATATATTTGAATCAATTAAAGTCTTCTATGATGAAAACCATGGTTCTGGTGAATGATCGATCTCTTCACCATCCTTCATTCAGGAGACAAGAAAACAAGTACTAGTATTCTTCATGAAGACATTGTCCATTTAGTCATTTCTTGGTTGCATCTCACAAAGAGGAAGTGTTTACATTCATAGGATTGTTATGTTTCTATTGAGATTCTCATGAATCTTTGATACCGTAAAATCCAAGAGATCTCATGGTTACCAATACTAGGGCATGTGTGGTGTAAGTGCATGCTTCATGATGATTTCAAGATGGATGTGTGTTCATGTGGGAGAAAAGAGATCATGTTCTTAAAATATATTTGATTTACCCAACCTACTGTTGCTCATAGAGATGATGAGTTAAAAGAGATATTTTAAGACATGATCAAAGATGACCATTCTAGACAAAATGTGGAACACCATTTCTAATACATGACCCGATTGGAGAATAACATGAGGAAGATACTATTCAGTTGTACATTCATCTCCATAATGAGGAAGAACAAAACTTCATCTTGGATCATCCTCTTCTGATCACACCTTATCTCTTATTTTCTCTTTCTAGCATTCTATTTCTCTGTTGATGAACAAATTTTGTAAAAGTGACTTAATTCAATTAAATTTTCTATTCCTTCATTGAGATTGCACTTTAAGTTGAAAGGTCACATGGGAATGTGAAGATTAATTGGTTTTGGATATATATTGGAATGCTCTCTTCATTCCAAAAGTTCAGCTTTTTCCCTCTCTAGCAAGTTGTATTCCTCTATTTCTTAAATTGATATTTTCCTCCATTCTCATCTTGTCACTCAGTTCAGCACATGATGACATTTTTAAGAGGTTGAAGGATTGTGCCTTCTTCATGGAATGAATATATTTTGATAAGGCTTTGTATTTATCTTGTATTATCTATTTCACTATCTTGTTATGATATTGTGTTGTGTTTTCTTGTTTCCTCCAATTGAAACTGGAACCACCTCTGGATTGTAGTTAGTAAAATTTGGGTTCAGCTCACAAATACAATTCCCCTCCTAATTCTTCTCCACTCACTCACCTATAGTTTTCATCTCTCTCTATCTCTCTCTTAGATATTGTTGCAGTTACAAAAAGGGCGTTTCCACACATTCCTCAGTCTATGACCACCTCGAGAGATAATTTAATGTACAATTTTCAAGCTTTCAATAAATAGGATTTTCCCCATCTTAAAGTAGAGAGATTTAGTCTCGCGATCATTGATGAAATCCCCATTTCCTCATTGACAAAATATTTTGAAAACAAGACCATAACTGACGAGGGTAGTTCAAGAAAGAAATTGACTATAAGAAGACTCATGTTTCCCCACATGTATCTACTGAGAAATCTACCTCTGCAAAAATCATCCCTGCACCAGTACCTTCTCCTCCACCCATAACTCTCAGTGTACCTATTGCAAGTTCCTCAGTAGAAGATGTCACTGGTACCTCTTTCTCATGGGTTCAAACAATGGTTGAGAAAAAGAGAAAAGATCAATCTAAAATAATTGTCCCTGATTATGATGTTGTAGTTTCTCTCCTCAGTACCCCTACTCCCAAGAAAACTAAAGTTTCTTCTCACCTTGTGACTGATACCTTAGGTCAATAGTTTGTTGAAATTTCAAAGCCTATTGTTGATAAAAGTTAACATGAGATCACTACAATAGATTATGAACTTACAAGGACATCACTTGGAGAATCCACCCCCAAAGGAGATGTGCATAACTTGAGAGATACATTTTCTAAGGTTATTAAGAGGGTGGAAAAAGGTAAGTAGGCACATGAAAAACTAGAAGAACAGGTTCAAAATCTCTCAACTTACATTAAAGAATTTCTCTTTCCATATCCCACTCCTCTTGCATCTCTCCCTTCTTCAACCCCCGTGAGTGATGTTGATATCAAGGCCATTTTAGAGGCCCGTAAGCACACTTTACAAGGTAAAGTTACATAAACATGGGTTGAAAATTGTTGATAAATGGATTAAAATTCATTGATGAAGGATGTAAAGTATATGAAAATCTGATAATTGCCTAGAAATAGATAAAATTTGGAATTGAAAACATTTAAAAAGAGAAAACTTTGGCCTAATATGATTGAGGACTTGAGGATCATGGTACTAATTAATGAAAACATCCTCATGTTTGAAAATATTTTTGATAACTCAAAAGATAATGTTTCTCAAACTTGGTCAGGTAGTGTGGAATGGAGGCTCAAGATTCTACAAGAAGCTTCAAAATAGCTACATAATTTCATTCAAAAGTGTGAGTCTTTAAAATATGAAACATTTTCTTATTTTAAAGCCCTTTGTTGTGATATTTTTCAAGGTGATTCCTCTCAAAGGAATACAATGACTGAAATCAAAGAGCAATTCAATAAGCTAGTTAAAGAAGAATTATTCAAAGCATATGAATTCAATAAAAAAATGGAGGAGCTCTCTAAATTAAACAATGTGGTGATAGAAGCCTCTAAGAATTTGTCTCAATTTGGTGGGACAAAATCTGAGATGGAAAATGATTTGGGAAGCTACTTGAACAAGCTAACAAACAATGTGATCCCAAGAGAGTCATATATTGTTGTTGTGGTAACAAAGTTTAGGATGCACATGCTTAAGCTTAAAGTTCCATCTTCCTCACTTCCTTCTTGAATCCCCTGTAAAAAAGCTAATTGTTATATTTTTGCGTTGCACTTTTTGGTTTTTCATTTTGAGTTGTTAGAACTGTAAAAGTAACTTAAGTGAATTCACTATGAAAAAGTAAAATTGTTAAATAACAATTGGTTATTTAGAGGTAATTACAACCCATTTTTCCTATAAAAGGTATCTCCTCCTTTGTAAAGGGTTGTTGGTTGATCTTTGTAAAATGACTTAAAAGTTTGAATACAGAAGAAAGTTATCTCCTTTCTTTCCTTTTTTTATTTCCATTTTTTGTGTTGTAATTTCGTATAATAGAATTTGAAACTTTGTGTTTGCTCTTGTCTTTTGTGAGTTATTGAACTTTGTGTTAGTATATATTTTCTATGAAATAATTTCTATTATATAATATTGTAAGTTCTTTAAATCATTGACATGCATAAACAAGGTGTGGATTTCTTGTGTATATAAATAAAAATGATGTCTGATGACTCCTATTTTGGTGTTTATTATGAGTAGTTATGAGTTTGATAATGGTGTGGCTAATGTTATTAACATGGAACTAAATTTTAGAGAATAGATCCTTTGCATTATGATGATGAAATGAGTAAGGTTGTGAGAAGATTGCATTCTACTAACTTAATGGATTGTGTTAGCAAATATAGATATGGTACAAACGATTATTGATATTGTAAGTGTCATGAATTCATAGAGGAGTGTTGCAAGAGTGGTGATCATGTTATGGAGGACAATAAGGGTTAGAAAAATAACCTGAGACTTAAGACTTGAAATCTGGTTTGAAAATAGGGTTTTCTAGGCTTGAAAATAAGCAAACCTTATTGTTATGACTAATCTATGCACTTTCAAGAGGTGAAGTAAAAAGGATAAGTTTATGAATGTTATTACATAAATTTTAAAGTTGGTTTAAGATCATGAGGTGTTAATTTTCTCAAGATATTGATTTTTCTTTGCTTGTTGTCTTGTTGCTCACAACCCTAAGATTTCAATAGAAAAAAGGCCATACATTGAGTACAAGTATTAATGGAAAAATTCTGATTTTTTTAGAATGTTCTTGCAGACACAATAAGATTAAATATAATTTTTCAATTCATTTTGATGTGTTTTGGTCATGAAAAACTCAAAAACAGAGACTGTAGACTTGTAGGTGCTAAGAAAGTTTGTTTAGAAAGGAGAAAAATTGCTCTATCTTGCATTATTCTTACTGGAATGACTTAAAAATTGTAAATAAGAACTTATGGGGGTATTATAGCTAATTTTCATGGTTTTTTATCTAAATGCAAGTGTACAAAATCTGTACTTGTTGACAATCTCCTTAAACCATGTTCTAGACCTAAGAAACCTAGTTGAAACCTAAGAGAAAAATGAACTCTGCAAATCTTCCAAGGAAACCACCTAAGATATTTTGATAGCAGTTAGTTGAGACAAATGGGTACTGAAAAATATCAATAGTTTATGGAGAAAGTATGTATATGAGTTTTTACCGTAGAAAAACAAGATTGGGAGACCTAATTGAGAAAAAGGACATTGACGTTATCAGGGTTACGCTTGGTGTTAAAACATAATTTTTAGTGATTAGAAAGAACCCATACGTGTACGGAAATTTATTTGTACAGGGTTCATTTTAACAGACCTCCTAGAAATCGCGAGGTGGAGAATACCTAAGGCCTATTGACGCGCGTTTCACGGGAAGGCGAATTTTTTGGGGGTTGTAAGAAAAAATTTCGCCTGATTGACGCGCGTCACTGCGACAGAAGGCCTGCATTGACGCGCGACGGGATGATATTTGCTGTCGCGCGTCAAGTAAGACCTTGCAGTGACGCGCGTCACTAAGGCCTATAGTGACGCGCGACATTAAGGCCTTAGTGACGCGTGTCACTAAGGCCTATTGACGCGCGTCAACTAAGGCCTTAGTGACGCGCGTCAACTAAGGCCTTAATTGAGTCACGCGTCAATAGGCATTTACTTGACGCGCGACAGCAAATATCATCCGTCGTGCGTCTGCAACCTCTGACCCTCTTCTTGCTCATCGAAAAAACTCCATGTCGCTCGTCAACAAAATCTTTGTCATGCATCTACTATGCGTCAATATCTGTTACAGTATCTCCTTGTCGCGCGTGCAATAGGCCTCCTAGTGTCGCGCATCAATAGGCCTTACCCCCTTGTCGCGCGTCTATAATATGGGATATATCATATTGTTGAAAAACGCGCGTCACTGAAGTAGCCTAGTGTTCTACCTGCGCGACATTAAGGCCTATTGACGCGCGTCACTAAGGCCTATATGACGCGCGACATGATATTTGCTGTCAAGCGGGTCAATAGGCCTTAGCCGACGCGCCTCAAAAAGGCCTATTAAAGTGCGACATTAAGGCCTTAGTGGCGAACAGTGTCACTAAGGCCTATTGACGCGCGTGCCAAAAAATTCGCCTTTTCAAGTGACGCGCGTCAAATATGGCCTTAAAATCATTCGCGTCATATTAGGCCTTAATGATTCGCGACAGCTAAATATTATGTCGTGCGTCTGCAACCTCTGCCCTCTTCTATGAGGCTCATCGAAAAAACTTCATGTCGCTCAATCCAAATAATAAGGTTTGTATAGTTGTAGGGCTACTAGAGCGTCAATATCATACAGTATCTCCTTGTCTGAAGAACCCTCCTTGTCGCGCTTAATCAAATAAGCGATTACTTTCTTTCTCATATTGGTCGCGCGTTTAATGAATATGCGTGAGGGCTATATCAGATTGTTTAAGAAAGTGTGTAGACCATGGAGGATTAGTGTTAGACCTGGCGAATAAGAGAGGTTTATAAAGAGAGATATTTTTACAATGGCAGAGTAGTGCATAAGTTCAAAACATGACAGTTTAAGGAAAGGATGCTAAATTGTACATTGACTTGAGTTTGGTTGAACAGGTGAATGAAGCCAGGTGCCAAAAAATTCGCCTTTTCAGGAATATTCGCCATATTACGAATATTCGCCACTAAAATTATCCCTGATTCTTTATGAGGCATTTTCAATCAATCCAAATAATAAGGTTTGTATAGTTGTAGGGCTACTAGAGCTTCATAAAGGTTGAAGAAGACTTAATCAAATAAGCGATTCTTTCTTTCTCATATTGGTGTTTAATGAATTGCATGAGGGCTTATAGAGGTTTAAGAAAGTGTGTAGACCATGGAGGATTATGTTAGACCTAAAAGAGAGATAAAGAGAGTTACAATGGCAGAGTAGTGCATAAGTTCAAAACATGACAGTTTAAGGAAAGGATGCTAATTGTACATTGACTTGAGTTTGGTTGTAGGTGAATGAAGGAGCTAGAGGCAAAGAATAAAGAGGTGTATTATTGATGAAAGGTATTACATGAGCATAACATCTAGTACAAAATACAAGTAACCTCTGTTTTTCAAGAAACTCACATTGTGAGCTAGAATTGCAAGGTGTGGATTTCGAGTTTCTAACTTAAGTGCATATGTTGGCCTAGAGGTTATGATGTCTTCTCTGCATTTGTAACAATGATCATGAAGAATGAGGAAGAATATTCATTTTAAATTAGTGAAGCCATTGTTTTCTAGAGTTGCATGGTAAATTGGGTAAGAATGAACAAAGTTTGGTGCCTTAATATGAACCTAATTTATATCAGTTGAGTATTTTGTTCCTCCCTCTGCATCAGTTACTCATGGTAAATATATAACACATTTACAACATCCCCAAAATCCCAAAAATGATTATTGATTAAACATTGAAAAATATAAAATATTCTACAAGATAGATGGAGATCCTCTTCACTTCTTGAAGGTATATATGTCACATGGTTTATCATATTCTTAGACAAATAATTTTATTTTATATTTTAAACTTTATTTCCTGCTAAAAATCATCTGAATATAAAAAAATATGTTCTTGTAATTTAATATTTTTCCTGAGAGATGACCACTTTCTTATAATTAAATTTCATTTTCAATGACGACTTCCATTTACATTGTAGTAATGTGTTTATTTTATTTGGTTCATTGCTTTTATCATACACTGAGTTTATGAATCAATGAGATTGTCAATTAATCCATATCAATAAAATCATAGTGGTTAGTTCAATATTTTTTCCATCCCAAAAGTTCAAACTATAGGAAATATGGTATAGATACACACAAAACTTTACATTATCTTACCAATTTAAATGATCTCATAGGGAAAAAATAACGTAATATCCTTTTAAGTTGTCAATCAACAAATCCCTCCATAAGTAAAGGGGAATTATGCAGCAATTCCCAAGTCATAAATCATATCAGCACATACAATCTTAACAAGCACTCCTTTCAAAGGCCCAACACCTCTTCAAGGTTCAAGCCATATTTGGTATGCCTCTTTTTGAAAGAAAATTTTACGTAGATACAATATTAAAGTGCTTCAATGAATATAAACTATATATCTTTGTCAATAATTTATTGGATGGTGAAAAAAAAACTATTTCTTCTTAAGGTTGCTTATCACATCAAACACTTGTGGAAAATAGTGTTAAAAACAACAAAGTAGAGGATGATGAATTACCAATTGATGATACTCTAAGAATTTAAACTTGTAAAGGCCATCAAAGAGGAACACTTTTAGGCGCAAATTTTGATGATCAATATTTTTTTATAACACCGATAGAAAGTAAGAACAAAGAGTGCCTAACTATACTAATAGTTTAAATGCCTTATCAACAAAACTTGGTATGCAAGCAATGAAAGACACCAAGTCCTTCTATAATACAATGGCTTGGGTTTATACATATGCAATTCAAAAAATTAGGGTTTACATTCTTAATTAGAGATCACCTGTGTATATACAATTTAAAACTACAAAATACTAATCATAAAAATCCTAAATTTTGTTATTAGATCATGCTAATAGATAATGTTCGTGTGAGTGATCCTATGTGTCCTCCACTCACATATGGAGGGTCATCTCACATGGGTGATGTCATTAGGGTTTGTTTGTGTGTCATGCACTAGGGTTACTTAGTACCCTATATGTATCCCTTCATTGAAATTTATGAGTATGCCAAGACACTCCATTGTCTTTCATGTATGTGCAAGCTTTGTTCTGTTATGCAAGTTCTTCCATTGATTGATCGATTCATCCTTGCGATTATGCTGGAGCTATCACGATTCCGTTAGAGTGTAACTACTTCATAGTGCATCGTTTCCTATTTGATTCTAGAAAACTCTTTCATGAAAGAGTTTGCGAGAATCGAATAGGAAACGATGCACCACGAAGTAGTTGCACTTAGAAGGGATCCTGATAGCTCTAACGTAATCACAAGGATCGATCAATAATGGAAGAAATTGCTCAACAGAAACAAAGCTTGCACATAGAGGAAAGACATCAGAGTGTCTTGGCATACTCATAAATGTCAAATGAAGGGATACATATAGGGTGCTGAGTAACCCTAGTGCATGACACACAAGCAAACCCTAATGACATCACCCATGTGAGATGACCCTCCATATGTGAGTGGAGGACACATAGGATCACTCACACCAACACCCCCCTTCATTGAAGTTAGGGTAGTGGCAATGATGAGTCAGAACATAACAAGAAAACACTCCTAAACAACTAAGAAAGATGTGTCAATGGGGCTTGAAAACTAAATGTCTGATAAGGTTCCTATATACAAACAACATCTTCCTAGAAGAAGAAGAAGAGAAATGGGTCTTGACACAAAGCCTGATGAGGTACCTGTAGACACCCCAATTTCACATCTATCCTAAATCAATTAATTCCCCTTCCTCATTTCCCACAAAAATACACTTCAAATTAATCAAATATAATTTGATTAATTATCCATTTCAAAATCTAAAAAATAACCCAATCCTCACCACATGTCATTATTCTCCATGTTTTTCCACTATTGAATTAAAAATTCAAATTCAAATCCTCACCCATTCTTCGTGGCCCCCACTCATATAATCTTGCCCACATTTTCAAACCACTCACTTAATCTTGCCCACATTTTCAAACCACTCACCTAATCTTGCCCACATTTTCAAACCACTCACTTAATCTTGCCCACATTTTCAAACCATGATTACTTAATTACTCTAAGTTAATCACTCCCCCAGGCTATAAATACAACCTTACCCCTCCCCTCTAAACACACGGAGAATAAGCTTGCATGCCATATCTAAGTTCTTGCATCTTTTGAGCAAAGAACATCCTTTTGCCTCGTCCTAATGCCAAAATAGCCTCATAATCCTTTTTCCCATCTAGTGCAAAGTAAGAGGATCATTGTTTCAGGAAGGTCTTGCTCCGTCTTGAAGAAAAACACCTACATATCACAAAATTAGGGCTCAATCCAAGTTTCCTAGCCCATTCCGAGGTTTGCTACAGAACGCGAAGGAGGAGGTATGATTATTGGTATTTTACTTCTTTGTTAGTAGTGTATTTTTCCTAGCTTACATTCTGGCACGCCCAGTTAGTTTCGATCTGTTACCATTAATTTCCCAATTAGTGGTTTTATCTATTCTTTGTTTATTATTGTTCGTTATTATTTCCTTTTCTGTTCCTTATGGCCTTCTTTGGTTAACCTTCATGCTTTGGGTAGTGTTTTTGTTGTGTGGTGTATCTACAGGTTATAACAACAATGAAACTATGAAGCTCATCCTGTCTTTGATCTCCTCGGTGTTTGGTGTTTAGTTCCTAGTTTTGATTTTTCTATTCACTCGTAATCTATAGAAACACATGAACTAATCATTAGTTTATCATCTTACTGTCATGGGACAACCAATCCGGAAAATGCATTTATTTATTTACTTTTGCTGAAATAACTGCTTTGTAGGAAGTTAATCATTTTTTTTCTTTTATTTTAGTCAATCATTTTGTGATCTAACTCTTTCTTTCTGTTTATTGTTCTTTTTTAACCTTGCTGTCAAAATTTTAGCTTCTCAGGTGAAGTACAGAAGTCAGAAAATTAAAAAAACAGCTCCCGAGACGTTTTTCTCACGTTCAAATTTTTTATTCAGAGTACTGTCGTAGCCCATTTTCTGAAAGCCATAACTTTTGCTCCCGAACTCGGGATGACTTCATTTTTTTTAACGGAAAGGTATCGAAAATATCTATGTAATGAAAAAATAATTTTTAGATTTAGACTTATAGAAAAATTTTGGTTTCATTTCTTCTAACACCTGTCTTTTTAACAAAAAACAACAAAATTATAGTTTTATTTTTTTTATTTCACGTAACAACCTCACACGTATGCTCTTTCCTCGCACTTTATAAGTGATCTTGGAAATCAGAAACGTGAGGCCACTCAGGCTCTGTAAAATAATTTTTTTTTTTTAATTTTTTTTTTTGGCCTTACATTTCAATTTTCTGCGACAACACTTCTAGGTAATGTTTTCACACTCTTCTTTCTTCGTTTTTCTTTTTTGTGAAGATAATCATTATCACTATTTTGCAATCATGATTAATTGCAATAATTATTAACATTTACAAAAATAAAAAAAAAATATTCCAATTGTATCCGCGTATGCTCTTTTCTTGTGCCTTCGAGCGATCTGGAAAATCAGAAATGGTCACAATTTTTTTTAGCTTCTTGTTCTAACATTGCAGGATCCTCTAGCTTTGTTTTCCAACTATCATTTCAATCATTATTTTCCTTTGTCATATTATTAATAGTTGTTTGGTTGTTGGTTGTGTATGCTCTTTTCCTGCGCCTTTGAGCGATCTGGCAAATAAAAAAAAACCACGATCACTTTTCTAACATTTCATTTGTAGGATAACTACTAATTTGTTTTCTGTAGAACCACGTTGCTGAAATATTGTCAAAAACAAAAACAAAACAAAAACAATAAAAATCCCGCAAAAATACCACCATTCAAAGATAATTGCTGAAACAAAAAAAAAAGTACGCTCAGGTACGCAATTATTTTCTGCTAGTGATTTATTTCAAGTTGGAAAGAACCCTGTGTTTGATCACTTTATCATATTGTTTTTACACGTAGACGAGGTGGATTTCATCACCACCAAAGCTACACCGGTGATGTGGACTTGACTACCACGCACTAACAACATTTGCATCTGCATTGCACTTTGAGACCTAGTCTCATCACAGCATTCGATATTTACCTCGCCGTTGCTCTTCACTTACAGGTAATGATGTCGTGCAGTGCATGTGAGTCACGCCTAAATAGATGTAACAACAAAGCCTGGGCATCGTCCCTGTAAATCTTCGGGGAGTTATAAGGACACCATACACATTCATCCCTCCATCACCTTCCACCTTTTCACAAAACCTCTTCTAGATGTGGTGATTCACTTCGAAATAGGCAAGTAAGAATTGGTGAGTCTCCTCCAGTGCTCTAAGGGTTCCCCATACCAATTCTGTCCCCGTACAGAATTAGGTATATCAAGACTAGGGTATATCGGAGGACGCATCTTCTTGGAGTAATAAGAGTCTGCATCCACCATTTCACAACATACTTGTATGATTGCATGAAACAATGATCATTCCTGAAGAACTTACCTCATAAGCCAAAACAATTGAATCCACATGATTGCTTGCTGTTTGAAAACAAAATAGTTTAGCATTGTTTTATCATAAAACTTGGTTGATATCAATGTGTTCATTATAAAAGTTCAGACCCTAGTTGTGTTCCAAACAAAAAATCAATTCTCGACCAATTCAATACCAAGCGAACAATCCAAACAATCCAACAACACAGACCAAAACATCACACCAATTTCATTAGCTTGCCTCATCCAAAAAATACATTTGTCATAGCTTGTCTTCGGCTATATCCAACTGATATTGAGTGACTAGCATTCACTTCCAATATTGTCAATTGTCAAAACATCCTTCATAGCTTGTTTCCAGCTATATCAAACTAATATTGGGTGACTTTTTTGAGTTCACTCATTATTCTGTCTACCATCAAAATAAGGTGCCCATTCATACCTCAATCTAGATTCCAATACTCAAAGCTGGTAGATGGAGGTGGCGAACGCGGAACAACGACTAGAGATGAAAGATTAAAAGACCTCAATCTAGATTCCAATACTCACGACATGTTTGATAAACCGTCCCCTGCTTCTCCATTTGCACAAGAATGAAAACTTATGAAAGATACCATTCAGGGACTGTAAAAACAATCGAAACAATTCAACTTTGAAGAATTATGTCCTTATCCATTTGATACAGAGATATCACGATTACCATTTCCGCCATCCTTCGAAATCCCTAAGTTTGATAAATACAAAAGCAAAGGCGACCCCCGTGAACATGTTAATGAATTTTACATATAATGTTAGGAAGTTGCAGATCGAGACACGTACCTTTTACGATTATTCCCCCAAAGTTTAGGAGGACAAGATTTAGATTGGTTTTTCCATCTGCCCAAAACGTCGGTCATGACATTTACAGAGTTATCAGAGAAATTTGTCAAACATTTTTTCTATAACCTAGAGTCAGAAATAACCGTGCTTGATTTCTGCAACACTAGGCAAAGGCCAAATGAAAATTTTGCCTCCTTTTTACACGATGGCGTGGAATTGCAAGCCAATTTCCCTGCTCAGTACCCGAGAGACAACTAGTTAGCATTTTTGTCCCTAATCTCAATGCCGAATTATCATTCCACATGTAAATGCATTATCTGAATAGTTTGGAAGAAGTCATCGAAAAGGGGGCACAAATCGAAAAAGCCCTCATTTCTAAGGTCTTACTTAAAGCACCCTGTAGAGACCAACCTTATCAAGACACTCCTCAGAACCAGGACAAATCTAAATTCTTTAACCGGAATCAAAATATCGTCAACGATGGAATTACTGATTCCCGCCATGTCCGAAATGTCCAAAACCATCCCACCAACACATTAAAATCTAAACAACCCATCATTATCCCTAGAAAGGAAGTTCCTTCTAGGGATCGACAAAGAGAGTTCACCCCTCTCGAAGAAAGTCTATCTAGTGTCTTTTGTCATTTGACAAATGCTAATATGATTACATATCCCATTGTCAGACCCTTCGAAGAAGGACAACCCAAACCAAATTGGTATAAAGACAATGAATATTGTGATTACCATCGCATAAAAGGGCACTCCACAGATAGATGTATGCAACTCCGTTATTACGTCCAAGACCTGATTGAACGTGGAGACATAGAAGTTGAAAATACTTCTAAGACAAAAACACCTAATGAAAAACTTCACATGTTCAAAAATCCATTCCCTAACCATGATAACAATTCAAAAGATAAGGGTCAATCATCAAGCAATGTCGAGTATGACTCATTCATCTCAACCATAGAATATGACCAAGACTAGTGGCAACTATAAAGATAAGAACTGACTGTGTGATCACCACTAGACAAAAAAAATGTGGGTCCCTATAGCAAAAAAATCTACCACTTCGTCCCCGGCATCACCTCCTAATCCACCATCTAATTCCGCCGCCAATCCCTCTCCACAACCTGCGCCGTCATTTAATATTGTCAAACAATTAGAGAAGACTCACGCACAAATTTCAATCATGGAACTACTTAATTCTTCTCCCGCACTACAACGCATCTTTATGAAAACATTGAATAATTCTCGTGTCCTTGAGGACATCAATTCACAACAATTCTAGGCTTTTATTACACATATTACTGTCCCCAATCCTATTTTATCTTTTGGTCCCACTGACTTTCTTAATCCCAACATTGCTAATAATCATTCTTTATACGTCGAGGGTTATGTAACTCATCGTAAAATCAAGCGCGTCTTAATCGACAATGGATCAACATTAAATATTTGTTCCATGAAACTTTTATGTTGTCTAGGTTACACTGAAAATGATTTACAAAACAATATCATAACCATTCGTGGGTATGATAATAGCGAAAGAAAGTCTGAAGGCACAATCACATTGCCTCTCTAAGTTGGACCCATCACCTTAGACACGGTTTGTCATGTGGTAGATGTAGAAGGTGCATATAACATTCTTGTCGGTCGACCATGGATTCATGCCATGAAATCCGTCCCATCAACATTCCACCAATGCATTAAGTTTCCTCATTTGGACAAGGAATTTACATTACGTGCAGATCCCCAACCCTTTGAGTATTGTAGATTCCTTGAAGGATGGTATTGACATGATCACTATTGTCCATCCACAGATAAATATGCTCCACCTCATATAATCCCTAATGAAACACGCATTGATCTTGATACACTCCCTAACAATAATCCAAAACCATCATCTCATAACCAAAACACATTTTCCAGTCCATTATCATTCGCTAGTCAACCACCTTCCACCAGTCCTCCTCCCATTAATCAATCATCTTCTTCCACTAATCAAGCTTCTTCTTCCAGTAACAATTATTCTTCCACCGCACCATCTTCTTCTTCACCTAGCCAATCTTCTTCATCCAACCACACCTCCTCTATTAAGATACCTCCTCCTGTGAACAACCAACCTTCATCCTTTAATCCACCCCTTTCTTCTTATAACCCATTCTCTTCATCTTTTAAGACTACCAAACTAACTTCCCCACCACATGAGGTCCCTATTGGTCCCCCATCTCACACATTTAAAATCATTGGCATGGGATGCGGTGAATATCAATTTCAAAAGATGGAAGACTCTTTTTATATCACCAAATCCCCACATAGCTATGGCAAACCTAACGCTCCACATCTGAGAATCCATCCCACTTACCAAATGGGTCAGTCAGTTTGGAAAAAGTTTGGTCATATTGACAACGAATATATTCCAAGTTCTTCAGGATCTTGGTTATATAATGACAACTTTGCTCGTTTTATGAGTCCCCTCAATTTACCAAAGCTCACCGAATAATGAAAAACATGCGATGGCAGGGTAAAGCACTTGGTCCAAATGAACAAGGTCGTTTAGACCCGATAAATTGCACACAACATCACGGTAAACATGGTCTAGGTTTTAAGGTGTTTGATGTTGCTCCCATAATAATTTCAAGTGAAAATGATGACACCAGTTCTGATAATGACATCAGGTCTCCATGTAGTCTTTTTGAGGACCTCGCTGAAACACATCTTTCCTTTGAACATTTATCTATTAATGTCATCAATTTTGAGCCTACACATCTGAGTCTCATAGACCATGGCCAACCACATCATGCGGCCATGGACATGTTCCAAAATGATGAAGCCATCGAAGATTCCTTGGAACTCGTGACCAAATCCCTACTTCCGACCATAGAAAAGGATTTCAAATCAATCTAAATGAATCAACCTATTTTGGCGAAGAGACAAAATTTTCAGATCCTTCACCCTCAGAAAATTTGGATCAAAAGCGCAAACAGAGGATATCCCATAATCAAAACCTCACTGCCACCCTATCCACCAAACATGTCACAAAGCCTGATAAGGTGCCCATAGCTAGAGGAGGTATGAATATTGGAAACTAAATGCCTGATAAGGTTCCCATATACAAACAACATCTTCCTAGAAGAAGAAGAAGAGAAATGGGTCCTGGCACAAAGCCTGATGAGGTACCCATGCACAAAAAGAAGTCCTAAGCACTGAAGGAAAACCCAGTGGGAAAAAAATCCACCACAAGAGAAAAAAACACTCTCAAATCTAAGAAAGATGACAAAGATGGGTCCTAGCCATATACTAGCCTAAAAAGGTACCCATGTATAAAAGGGAAATCTCTCGGACATATGAAGAAGAGAGAAGAAGAGGGAGATGAGATGGATGCAGAAGATGCAATGGACAGATCTGAACTTTGTAACTTTTAGAAGTCTCCCAAAAGAATTTCGATGATGAGATCCTCTACCTCTAGACTGAAGAAGAGCCATTTGCACCGAACTATGTGTCTTCCCTTAGGAAGGAAAAAAATGATGTGCTAGAAGTCTACCCACTCCACGAAGGAAACCAAAGGTAGTAACACGAAGAAATATGAATCTAGTCCACAAAAGTGTGACGTAGGTCTAGCAAGCGAGTGCGAAGGAACTGAAGGTAATGTCACGAGTGTAGAACTGTCAGAGTATGAAGGGTGAAAACTTGTAGAAAGGATGTCCAACTGATGCGAAGGCAAAAAAACATCCCCCACAACAGAAAATGGATCCACAAACAAGGGTGGATCAATGAAGGTCTCCGGAAAAGTGGAAGTGGTAAGAGTCCCAGAAGGGGCACTCCCAACAATGGAGATGATGAACTCCTCTGAAATACCTGTAGATGGATGAGGAACATATAGTACATCACAACTGTACTCTGCAAAAAGACAACTAAGGTCAGGTAGATACTTGTCCTAATGAAGGGGCTCAACAAACAAAAGAGCGATGTCAGATAGGTATGAGTCATCCAATGAAGGTAGAGGAGTGAACGGGGCCTCACACACTAAAGGTGGAAAAGAGGCGGGTGTGATGACTGTATGATACTGTATAGAAGACTGCTCAATAGCTGATGAGATGTGGGATATGTCAACACTCTCTAAAATAGTGAGAGGAGGAAAAGAGTCCTCTGTAGTATTCTTGACATCAGAACTGGGTGCACAATCCTCATCATCAGAAATAGAACCAAGTGAGTCTATGTCAGTGGAACTGTCATCACACGAAGAAATAGAGGAGACAACTGAATCAACAAAAACAACAATGACGACAGTATGTGAAGGGTCTCCATAGAGGGACTGAAGAATGCTCCAGACATGGTGGGGTGGATATGAGTCTGCCACATGAAACCATTGAGATGGAGAGACATGCATCATCATGTGACCAAAAACACGGTTGCAATTATTGAGAAAATCATTAAGATGACAATGATTAGTGGGTGTAGGAATTGACCCAAGCAAGAAAATCATTAAGATGACCTTACAATCAGCGTAATAACGCACAAGAGAGGGAACCACAAATAAGTTTCATAGATCACAACAAGTCATCACCGTAAACAAGCACAACTTGTAAAAAACATGAAAAGGGGCGAAATCAGATCCTAGTTGTGAGAAAAAGCATCTCACGTCGCAATGAATACCCCCTTGCTGCAGACTGTGGAAGATGCGCGCACTAGTCGCAAGCAATAATAAGTGTAAAATACAATGTGAAAATGGACACAGGAAGGGTCTAGATGATTGTCAGAACATTGAAAAAGTGCTCAGAAGGCAAAAAGGTGCTCAAAGTGTTATTGCACACTACAGCGCATGATTAGTAAAAAAAATCGACAATAACGCTTAAAAATTACCATTTTGAAACGCCTGATTTAGCTAATTTTAGAGCTATTTGGACTAAAAAATGACAATAAGCATCTAAGCAAAGGACAATTTTAATTAATACTAATCATAAAGAAAGATCAAATTAAGGAGTTTTTGGAATTAATTCAATGCTTAATCATTTAAAAAGGAACTCCTAAATTTAATTAAATTTGATCTAATTGTAATTAAATCTAATTAAAAAGGAATTAAATCCTATTACTTAAGATCGAATCAAAAATAAATATCCCCTTTCGAGTAATCGACCCACCGTTATATAAAAAATATACTTTGTATAGTTTTAAAATCATCCACTTGCAAAATATTTCCCACCAAGAGTTTTTAAAAAAAACATACCAATGAAGTTTGAAAAAGCCACTTGGCTCGGTGGGCGACAAGGTGGCTCGGTGGACGAGGTGGTGAGGAGACTGAGGTGGGCCAAGGTGGGTCGGTCGACCATTGGGAAAGAGGCCGAGGTGGGTCTGAGTGGGCTTGGAGTGGGGAGCAGACCGACAGGGAGGATGGACTTGGCGTGGGTCGGGAGCGAGTGAGCCATTGGAGAAGGCAACATGAAGGGGACGAGCCGGAGTTGGCTCCAACAGGCACGCAGATGCAAGGGAGAAGCTTGGGAGAACCATTGGAGATGTCAATAGTGTGGGGTGGTTGAGCACTGAAAGAATGCAAAGGCAGGAAGAGCCAGAGCCAAGGGCACGAGAGAGGACCACGCAGGAAGAGAGGAGAGAAGGCTCGGGGCAGAGCCAATATGCCAAAGAAAACACGAGCTAATCGTACAAGGAAGACACGAGGTAACTCGACCAAGGATGACTTGGGGCAGAGCCAACACGCCACAATGCTATAGTTCGGGCTAAAATAGAGAGCTCGCCATAATGAAAACATGAAGTCAGCCGAGCTTAGAAACACCACACACCCAAACACGTTGCAGGGTCGAAGAACCTCGCTAAGGGCTAGTTGAAAGAATGTGTGCACGAAGAAAAAACCACAGGGTAGTGGTTCAACACGTCCACACAACCAAATCTGCTATAGGGTCGATGCCAAAAGGAAAATAAAAAAGCAACTTGACTGAGTTAAGTAGGAAACTCGTGAGTTGAGATTCAACACAGGCTAAAAAGACTTCAACTGAGCTAGGAGAGCTCGATGGAGAGGAAGGATTTGGCCAGGCAGGTAAAACACGCCCGATCTAAAAAACGTTGGGGGAATGGCTCGGTTAAGGGCCAAACACAGTGAATAGAGCTCAAGGAAAAGAAGAGAAGCTCGATGAGGGGCTCGGTGGAGAGCAGTGAACCAAGACACCAAACTTCAAACCTGCAATTTTGAACCCGAATTTCTACAAAATCACCATGCAAAAAATACAGAGAGATACAAAAAAAATCTAAATAATTTCCCGTTTAATAAAACATTAAAAAACCAGAGAATAACCTCTATTTTAAATGATCTACTAGATTTAGCTGTAAAACCCCTGAAAGCTTCAGGAATACCTATTATCCAAATTTCACCCCCAGAGTTAATTTGATAACATGCATCAGAGTTTTTAGTTCCAAGCAAGTAGATTGATTCAGGGGAAAATCATAAAATTGGCTAAGTCCTTCTCAAGGCCACCTTCGGGACAGTTGGAACAATTATACGCGGAAGGTGCGGATCGGCTGAAAAGCCTCCAGGCGGCCCAAACAGAAAAGGGACATCTGGGACAAATGGACGCGAAATGCCCGGATCGGCCGAAAGAAAGAAAATTTTTCCAAGTCCTTTACCGGCAGAAAAGGGACAAGAGTGCGCGGAGGATGCAAACCAGCCGGATCGGCCGAAACAGGAAACTTCAGCATAAGGACATGTGGGAAAAAGGGACGCGCGGGACGCGGATAGCCGAAGGAGCCGAAAGCCAATTAGATCACACCACGTGTCATCGGCAGAAAAGGGACATGGAAGCCCATTTCGGGCGGATCGGAGGATTCTGTCCCAGAAAGCACTGGGACATCTGGGAAAAAAGGACACGGTGGACACAAAAATCTGGCAGGCCCATAGACAAATCACAGCATGACACGTGTCACCAAGGAAAAAGGTCCAAAAAGTCAAAGGGGCGAGTTTTTGAGCACTGATCCGAACCAATGAAATAGTGCCACGTGTCCAAGTTTAAGGGGCCCACAAGAAAATCCCGTGGAAAGGTGGAGACAGTGAATTACTCAGTGAATCAGGGCTTGCCACGTGTCGTCCAGATGGCAGAGCGCGGGAAAAGAGATTTAAAAATCTGTTTTCGCCTGTTATGTGCCCTAAATCTTCAGATCATCATATATTTTGATCCAGAGCTCAGATTTGCACGTTCTTTATATCAACAGAAAGCTGTTGAAATTCTATACATGATTCTGGGATCAATCTCGCATTTTGGTGTAGTTTGGAGGGAGAAAATTAAGAAAACGTCTCTGACGTGTGGTGATAGACAGAAGTAATGCTTCAACAACCAACTTTAATGCAGCAGACAACTCGCCGCTCCTGTTAGACAGCCCGCCGTTTTGTTAGGATCCGCCGCTTCTATCATAATGAGATGATTTTAAATGCTACCAAGAAGTGGTTGGGGCAGATTCTAGATTTCCTCTCTTCCCTCTCTCATTTCTTGATATATATGGTAAAGAAGAGCTCCTTTAAGGGGTCAGACATTCTTGTTTTGCATGCTCCCTTCTTCCCTCGCTTGCAAGAGAAATTGTGGAGCTTTGAAACCTCCCATATGGGTTGTAATGCCAGTCTTTTTGCCTCTTGGCAACTACAATGTACTGTATCAACTCTTGAGCAATAATATATGTGTTGTGATTGACTCTCGACCCTCTCATGTATTCATTGCTGTCATTTTGATCTCTTATTACAGTTTGGTTACCTGTGCATGGTGTTTGTATTACATCTATGTGGTCTGTGTTAAATTTGCAAAACGAGTGTCTAACATTCCTCGGTGCATCACCTTTATAGTTTAGGTTTTATTCTATGCATTTTCTTACCCTGTCTCCTTGGCAAGTTAGATTAGGTTTTAGCAAACCCTCTGCATTTTTTGTGTGTGCATCTGAACAGAGGAATAGGAACCAGCCTTCTCTGGAGAATCTTTTCTCATCTTTACAAGTCCCATGCTTGGAGAAAGGATTCCATGTTGTGCAATCACAGTGGATGCCTGAACATCAACCTCGAAGCCTGATTTACATCCAGGGGTGTTGTGAGTCTGCAACAACAGTTTTGGCACGCCCGGTGGGACACTAGAGGTCTCATTTTTACTGCAGCAAAGTTGATATGCATCTGTTGCAGTTTTCTTGCTTATAAGAGCAATTATCTGCATATATGGCGACTCCAAGGGGAAGAATCAACTGGTTTCAGCAGTGTAGGCCTAAAAACTCATGAGAAGAATCACCACAAGGTCAAGAGTTGGAGAAGAAGAAGTGTTGTTTGAATACCTGCAGTTATCTCTAAGAAGAAGGCAAAGAGGAAGAAGGATTCAAAGGTCTCCATCTCCACCAAACAGAACTCTCTCAACTCCTCCACCTGACAGGCCTTTCATTCAGTATAGAAGGGTTTTAAGACTGATTAGAATGGCTCAGAACAATCCCTACGTCAACTTCACAGGCAACAGCCCACTTGCTCTCAATGCACAGCATCCAGTTCCTATTGCAGCCTTGAAGAACATTCCCTACTTCACCGGAGAAAATCAGACTACTCTAGGTGATCATGTTAAAGATATTGCTAACCTTTGTGCAATCCATGAAATTGATGAAATGCAAGTGGCTGTCAAGTTATTGGCATCTTCCTTCAAGGGTAAAGCATTACAATGGTTTAGGAGCCTTGGAGCTGGTTCTATCACAAACTAGAATCAGCTGTGTATTGCACTTCACGAGCAATTTGGAGAGAAGGGAGACAACTTGTCTCTTTTGGAGCAGCTGACAACTATCAAGAGAGCCCCCAACGAGCAGCTGACTGACTTCAACTTCAGATTTCAAAGGTCTTGGGATAGGATTCCAATGGCAGTCAGGCCAACAACAGAAGGTGCTTTTCTATATTACCTTAAAGCTCTGAATTCTGATATTTCTATGTTAATTCAGTCCATGGGAGGCACAACAATCCCTATGGCTTATAGCATTGCCATTAGAGCCGAAAATTGTCTTATTCAAGCTGGTAAACTGGCTCCTAGGCCTCCTATGCCCTTGTATCCAAACTTAGAAAATCCAAGCACTAGTCAAGCACCCACTTTGGCTCCTGTTCCCACTCCTAGAAATCGGAGTTCAAATGAAGCTTCCACTTCATCTCCAAGTGCTTCAAATGAACTCTAAGAGGTCATGAAACAATTGCAAAATTTGGGAAATGAGCTGGTTACTATTAAGAGGCAACAAGCCCAGGTTTCAGACCTTCCTATCAACCTCAAGCTCAGCCTAATAGGCAGCCATACCAACCACAAAGACCACCTAATCCAGTTGCCAAATGTGAATCAACAAGGCCTTCCCTCTAATAGACCATTCCAGCCCTATAATCCAAATGCTATAATCTGCCTCTAAGGCATTAGTGCCAACACAGAACAACATTGCTCAGGAATATGACTGGTGCTTTCCATGCAACGAGCCTCATAACCAATCCATGTGTTTCAATGGTGCTCTCAATCAAGCACTGATGGTGACAACTACTAGTGTGGAGGGCGAGGGCAGTCAAGGAAACAGTAACAACAAGAAACATTCCAACAACAATCAGCCCCAAATGACACCACGTTGGTGAACTGGCAAGCAGAAGATTTCTGTGGCATGAACCAAGCAGTTTCTCAAGGTGTTGCAGCCAACACAAGGTCAAAGAGGAGAAATTTGGGTGAAGAACAGCCATTATCCCCAGCCAATCCACCACCTTCCACGGCTCCACAAATGATTGGCAAGCAGAGTCCAGTTTCAAGTGCACCAGGACAGCCAAGAACAGCCCCTAGGCCAACTCAAATGCCAGCTGTTGCTGCCCACGTGCAAGGGGTGAATGTACAAACCAAGGGACAACAAAAGATACTTCATCTCCGTTCAGTATCATTGAACAGATGAAGAAGACTAACGTCAATATATCAATGTGGGAATCCCTATCCACCACAGATAAAGCGATCTGCTGCAAGTGACATGAAGGATTGGAACAACTTTGAATCAGCAGGTTCACCAGATGCA